>JANBPO010000185.1:0-18712 GCA_024336825.1 Amorphophallus titanum
TATTCTTTTTGAATAGAGGTTAATGAAGAATTTTTTTGAGAAACTCCAGAGAAGACTGCGCCCTCCCCTCTTGCTCTCTCTCTTGTGGGTGTGACTCCCACCTCCTCTCTTCTTCTCTTCTCCTTGGGTGCCACACCCAAGGCATCTTCCCTGGAGTTCCTACTACTGGTGCTGATAGGAGGCGACCTCCTCGACGTCCAGCAGATCCCAGAGTGCCCCGTGGCGGTCGCGTTGTAGCGTGGAGGCGACTTGGTACCTTGCTATCCCGGGAGCGCTCTATGTGTCTGTCTACAGGACAGAAACGTGGCAATTAGGTTGGTCCGCCCCCTTCCCCATCTCAGTTCGAACTAAAATTTTTACTGCACCTTCCCCCACGTCTCTCTTCATCCCAAACCAAATTTCACGCCAAAACTCCATCTGTGGCCAAAAATACCTTTAGAGTCATTTTTCCCGCGCAGACTACACCTGTGCAGACCTGTAGGGACAGAGCCCGTCCACATAGACCTTCTCACCCCCCAAACCTTCTCCAAATGTCCCAAAAATTGGTACACACTCTTCCCACATCATATCCAACTCACCATAAAAATTTTATGCTGTTCTGAGCCCGTTTGCCCCGCCTAATCCTGTCCACCATCTCTGCTACCTAGTCTGTCTGCACTGCTTTGTAGAATAGACCCTCATCGTGCATCGCTCCCCAGGCCCAAAACATCCACTACGAGCGACCCCGCCACTCATCCCCCATCTTCCCACGTACATCCCCCATCCAACAGAGAAAATCCCGCCCTAAAATCCACCTGGAAGCTCCCGTGCCACGCTGTTCTTTCCCTGTCTGTCTTGCTACCTACAGACAGGCCAGATTGCACAGGTGCCTGCTTTTGGCATCGTCCCGGCTAAAAGGGTCATCTTCTATGACCCTCCTTCCAATGGTGTCTCTGGGACAATCCTACCTATGTTCCCGCCAAGTTTTCTGTTCAGAGGACATCCAAAAGGCCGCATTTCAGGCGTCCTCGCTCTCTGGTCACCTGTGCCTGCGCAGACCGGCCTGCAGTCTGCCCGCCGTTCGTGGCTACACCGAAGGTTCTAGCCAGCGCCGTCGACTTCTGTCTTCTTCCAAGAGGATCATCATCCACCAAAAAATGTCGTCAAGGACGTTTGCACCTTCCTCAGCCTCCGTGATGCGCCGTCCTTACTGTTGGTTCCAGCCCGTACCGATTCGCAATGCGTTGGAGTTGTCACACGTCGTCCACTCATGGCCCGTCACCCCACTTCGCACATCCCTGGATTCGCTGTGTGGCCTTTTACCTCCCTTCGAGGAGTGGACAGTGTTTGGATTGTATCTCTTAGCTTTTGTACCAGGGATTCGTGTGATTTGGCCGGGCGTCTTTCGTACACCTCGAGCGTGGAGGTACGCGTACACTTCCTTGCTTGGCTTAGCTTGCTCATTTCGTATACACTCTTGAGCCGCTGCTTGTGTGTTCGTTAGGATCCTAGCTCGTTCATATATGTATATCACTGCTGTGGTGAGAGAGCGTGACCGTCCCGTGACTCTTCCGAGTCACGAGTGTGGAGTTGGGTACCCTAGACTCTGTCAGTTCCTCAACCGTGCGGATCGACACGCTTCCCTCACGTAGGGGCGTCTGCGAGCTTAAGTTACTTGTTTTAGGCGTAATCCCTCTATCGGGAGTCATAGATGCTCGAGCCACGTTACTCAATCTATTGTGTCGTTGCTAGATTAGTTATCCATTTAGTTTTATCATCACATAGAGTCCTAGTTCGCATAGCGTCCCGCATCACTGCATCTCGGAGGAACCATCATTGTAGTCCCTGGATTTGGAGTGTGGACTCTTGGAGCTAACTCTGTGACTCCGTGACTATTCACAGGTAGGGGTCAACTCTGGTAGTCGATCTTGTACCCAGATACCAAAGATACATACATGTTTCTATTTCCACTTCCGTTGTTACATGTGTACGTCTCATTTCCACTGCGAGGTATGTCCGCCAACTCTGAACTCGTTGCTTATGAAATATTAGATCGTTATTGACGTAGATCGTCACTTTTTCTTCCTTTTCTTATTCGACTTGTGTGTCAAAAATTGTGGACCTAGATTCTGCCATATGACATGTGCTAGGGTCGATGCCTATGTGTGAATTAGAATTGACTGACTAGCATGTCGGAAGCCTTTTGAAAAGGGCTATGAGTCATGGAATCATTATTGCCAAGTTTCTTCCTTCTCTAATGAAGGAATGATGGTCTTCCTGTGGAAGGAAATTTTCTTGCCTTAGCAATAGTGCTATGAGACTTAATTCTCATCTGTTGGGACCATAGCCTGATATCCTACCATTTTTAGTAAAAGGATGGAATGTGTTTCTCACCACGTGCCTGATCACCACGTAACTGCCAAAAATAGTAAGAATAATCAGCCTAGTGGGAGTATGCTTACTGGAGAGTGCACACTTAGTAAGGAGTGCACACTCAGTGGGAGTGTCCTACTGGGGAGTGCACACTCAGTGGGAGTGTATTGGTGAAGCCACTAGAAAATTTAAGACTCTGAATGTAGTGGCAAGCGCGGGTATGTCCCTCGTCAATTTTAACAAAAAAATTGATGGCCATGTGCTCATTTGTGAGCCTAAGGAATGATGAAAAGCCCAGGTTTGTCCAGGAGTTTTTTACATCATTGTCGGATTCCATGACACAACATATGTTTTGGGAGTAAGTAGATCCCTTATAGGTGCGCGAAGAGATTGAAAACTGGTGGGTTTTCAAACATGAGCGCAAGACAGATGGGTCGATTGACAAATACGAAGCACGACTTATGGCGAATGATTACATCTAAGAGTGGATATAGTCTGTGATCGATGATGGTGTTATCTCCGATGGTGAGATTCTCATCTGTTCATCATTCGCATGATTTTAGCTATCATTATTTTTGGATATGTTCCAAATAGATGTAAAGACTGTATTTCTCTAAGGAGAACTAGACGAAAAAATTATATGGCTCAGGCAAATGGCATTGAGGCCAAAAGGGTAAGGGCGCAAAACTTGCTGCCCTAAGCATAGAGCTTGAAATGATCGTCTAGATAGTGGTATTTGAAATTTTGCAAGGTGATTATCTCGTTTCATTTCGAGATGATCCACAATAACCACTGTACGCATGTCAAGTGAGTGGGAGGAAAGTGTTTCTCCATTTATCATTGTAAGTCAATGATTTCTTGATAGTTAATTATAATCATTCGGAGTGTGATTCCCTATATCGGTGAGACAAGCTATATATATGCTTGGAATAAAAATTGTGCATCATCACTGGTAAAGGATCCTGTGTTGTCTCAGGAGACCTATAGTGATTGAAACGACACAATTTACCACCCATCCATACTCCCTTTGCTAAAGATCATGCTTTGTATTGAAAATGAAAAGGAGGAAATGTCAAGAGTGCCTTATACGTTTGGAAGCTAGTTACACCTGTTGTTATGTGCCCACGGCGTATTAGTTTCACTGTGAGTCTAGCTAGTTGTCACCTGGGCAATATAGGTCCCACGCATCTTTTGTAGACTTGCGAGAGGGACACTAAGCCATGTCTTGTGAGATACATGTGCCAAAATTGATTGGTTGCAACGATGCAACGTCGCCTTATGACAGAGATAAGCGGAAGTCCATCTCAAGATTCGTGTTCTTGCTGATTGGTAGAGCTATCTCGTGGTAGAGATTAGTCGCGCATTATTTTTCTCCTCAGTAAAGGCATAGTGAGTGGCTTGTTCTGCTACGTTCTTACGTAGTGTGATTGTGAAGCGTCCCGCAATATTTGGCGAATACACTTTGTTCAAATATGAGATAATGGTGTATAACTGTATATAGGCTACAATGGGCATTGGCCAAGGACGTTAGATAGCAGAATATCATTACATCTAGTATGAGAGTTAGTAGAGCTACGACTGATTTGTTCGGGTCGTAGTAACTGATCTGACAGATTTGTTCTAGTTGAAGATCATTACAATTCTATTGGAGATCATTAAGAATATAGTCAGATCATTCTCCAAAGATGTGTCCTTGGATTAAATGGTTAATTTACACATCGTCATAGTGTCACCAAGCTTGAATCGACCCTCTCACACGGGTGATTCACCTTGGCACTATAGATAGCGTGCAAGATGAGGCATTTGATATTGTGGCGTCCTGGAGGTCTAGGTGCGAGCGTAATATCCCAAACAACAGTAATATCCCAAACAACAGTGGTCTACATCATTATTGTTGCCGCAGGTGGGCTGCACGTGGATATATGCAGGTGAAAGGAATAATTGTGTTTTCCTTCAATTAGCTTGTTATATAAATTGGATGCCACGCTGGCGTTGGGGATGCATTGGGAGGTTACGACAATTAATAGTGACGAAGCAGCAAATTAAGAGGCCAGTGTGCTCTCATCCATGGCCACCACCAACATACAACTGATCTCCCGGGTTGCATGCCCATCCAGCTACTCTTTTTGATCAGGTGTCTAATGAATTTGCTGCAACAAAGGTGTGGATATTCTTGACAATTCAAAAATATGTTGCAAATTAAAACAAGTCAGAAATGGTGGTTACAAAACCATTTTTATTCATATCTATATATATGCACTATTCTTTTTAGGGTCTTTTTGACCATAGGTTAGCATAATTTAGCCGGGGTGGGTTATTCTTGAATTTTTATATTTTTAGCTCGGTACTTATCTTACTCGGTATCGGATAAGATATTCATGTGAGAGAGGTGGAATGAGTTAACTCCGAGTTAACGATCGATCTTAACTCTATCCGACTCCGAGTGACATATTTAGACTTTCACATTTAAATAACTCACCCACCCTGCACAAATAACTCATGTTAACTAGTCTTATTTCGTTACGAAAGTGACCCTTAATTTTGCCAAACTTAATAAGGTATCCAACACCGCATCGGCAATTATATTTTTGGTCAGACATTCTACCGCCGTCTAGGTTGGATAAAGCTTCCCCCCGGCCGGCCGGGAGGCCCTTCTATGTATGCCTTTAAACTCTTTAACAAAAACGTACTTGAGATTTTAACAAAGTTAAAAGAACTCTTGTGTCTTGATATCATGATGACTAGTTTCTGATCTTATGTACATTGTGATAATTACCCGCCAAAATTAGAGATACTTGAAACAAGTGTATGAATCGCCCCTACGTTTTCGAACTCTCAAAGTCAGGAAGTCTCCCGGTGGACGCGAAACAGAGTTACAGAACTCTTGTTCAGATGGACGTCAATTTTTATACCAAAATGTTCAAAGGGCCGGAAAACGTCCCAAATACCACTACGACAAGTTATGAAGGCCACCGGGGGGAAGAAGGCCGGCTTGCTTGGGGGGGGGCTTAGAATGCTGGCAGCTACCTTGCATGCTGCCGATGGAGAGGGGATGGGAAGTGGTGGAGCTGGAAGACTTTTCTTCCATGACCATGACTTGGGGTTGGTCAATGCATGGCTCAAATGGTCAATCAAGTACTATTCACAAATCTTAATCAACAAAGAGAATTCGATTCTGACTACCATCAACTGTACATTTCCTATATATTAATTAAGTAGTGAATTTTTCCTCATTAATTCTCACAATTATAATTCCTCCCTTTCTAACAAGAGCCAGGAGATCCTCGTACGTAGTGCGCTTATACTAAATAATTAACACAAATCTGTTAAAGGCCAGCTTCCAAAATTGAATAGGAAAACCCGGCCGGGTCAATTAATACACAGGCAGTGTATCCCTACTAATTGGTCACTTTCTTGCTTTAACAACTTGTCGGGGCTAAACTAACGGATCGGAGGTGGACTTGCTGATACTAATTTTTTTGCTGGAGTGAGTTATTCCCGATGGATAAATTTGGGTTAGCGCCGGGATATATGTACCCTACTCATGTTGCCAAACTATCTTATTGTTAATCCTCCGGAATAAATCACCATATTCCATCCTTAACCTATTATCTATCAAAAGGCCCCAAGTGCAGAAAATAACGTCGTTTGCAAAAACATATTCCACATGAGACATTTTTGGCTTCTTCACATGAAGAGATCACTATTTTCAAATATTGACGCGCGCTACGTACACTAGGTGCATTGTCAAGATCTCCTGTCGGTTAGGCTTCCTAAGATGTCACGTAATCGAACACCGCGACGCGTGACTGGACTGGTGACTTCGCACGAGCAACACGGTTATCATTCACACCATATGTAGCCAGTATAAATACAGCAGCATCCCCCGGCACTTCCTCTCAGGACACCCACCATTACCCTTCTCCTCCTTTCCTCACCTTCCCTAATTAATTACGTAGCTCCTCCACCTCCGGCCGTAAGGATGAAGTGCTCTCACTCCTCAGCCAGCTGCACCGTCGGCCTGCTGTTGCTGCTGTTGGTGGTGACGGCCTCTGAGCTGCCGGGGGTCGCGGCGCAGTCCGCCGACACCTGCAGCATATCGGAGCTGCTCCCCTGCGCAGGAGCCTTCTTTTTGTCGGCGCAGCCATCCGGGCAGTGCTGCGCCAAGGTAAAAGAACAGCAGCCGTGCTTCTGCCAGTACCTCAGGGATCCCAACTTGAAAAACTACCTGAACAATCCCAACATCCGCCGGATCCAGGGAGCTTGCGGGGTGCCCTATCCTCAGTGCTGATATTCTTCTGACCATGCATGCATGCAGTTACCTACGTATATATACATATATATATATATATGCTAGCCTCTGTGTTGTCAGTCAATTGATCAAGTACCGTCACTTGGTATGAGGAGGAGCTCCTCTTCTTCGATCTTCTGTTGTAGTTTTCCACTTTCAGCAACGGCGTCTGCATCTGCTACGTGCATGGCCGGGGTTGTGCAGGGCCATCAGCATATAATAAGATTGCTCTCAAGTACCTTAATTGGCTATAGGGTCTCTCCGTATCAGCCAATTAAGGTACTATCTGTTAATTAGTGTGAGGTGGAGGTCTTCTTCTTCTTCTTCTGTTGAAGTTTCAGCGTAACAGCAACGACGATCTGCATGTGGTGGCCGGCCACGGCCGCAGGGCTTTCTTATATCGTGAATACTACGAATGTTATGTGGTTTGTGTGTCTTGGAAATAAAGTGAACTTCCTTCCTTTGTGTGTGAAGATGATGATGATGATGATGATGATGGTGCATATACGTGTTGCTTTCTTCCATGCAAAAGCTTGTACAAACTATTTTAATTGCCATCCGATATATTCTGGTGGGTCAATTTTGGTTAACAAAATCTAAAAAACGGAACAATTTTTGGTTGGTCGGCCCATTTTCCGTGAGAAAAAAAAAATCATCTGTTCTTCTTTATTATTCTTTAACCACCGGATTTTAGATCGGATGGTGTACAGACATATATATATATAATTTGCACAATATCTACCTAAAAGAATTATTTTTTAAAAAAAAATTCTTTGTGAGCTGCCCCGCAGTGTGGAACTCGATCGTATAGGATACGGTCGGCGGTACGTACTTCAAGCTGTGTAATCTGAGAGATTTGACACACCAATTAGAGGAAGCTTAATTAATCGCTGAGACCGTACGTGTTAAAGTCGCAGCTCCGGTCCCTTGTTTTAACTCTGTTGACTCATTCTTCAGTGGGATCCTTAACTAATTAATCGCTTTGGGATTATTTTGTTGCTTATTATAATGACAAGCTGCACGCAGCCTTAATTGGGACCTTAATTAATTACTATATATAAAAACAACATTACTTGTATATATACACACATTAATCCACATGAGTCTGTCGTAATTATAGGGGCGTCATAATTTGTCTCTCACTCGTCTGTCTTGTTCTAAATTAAGTTGAGTCCCATTAGGATATATATAGCAGACATCATCAGTCCCAGCTGTTGCATTGCACCCTTAATGGTGAGGAAATGTATATAATTAATATAATTACGCATCGTCAATGTGCAGCAATTATAATTACTTAGTATTTGCATGCATGCGTGTCCTCGTTGCCTACTGTCTCTATTCTATGATCTGCATTATTGTAACAATATTAAACAATTTTATCATTTCTTGGATGATTATTTTGGGCTGATCAAGATCCCATCTAATTAAAGAGCCAAATCTTCCTACAAATCCTACCATCAAATTAATTTACTTGATGCACACCATGCATGTATAATTGGTCCAAAGTTTGCACTATTTATTTTTCCTACACTATAGACCCATTTCACACCAATAAGGTTTGGATGGTCCGAGTTGGGCCTCGCATCACTTACTGAACTTATCTAGGTCTATGGTCTCCTATGTGGACCTGCACTCCAACTATCACTACTTTGGCTGTTCGTCTCCATCTGGAACCTATTGTGTCTAGGGGTTCGCTCTTAGATCTCAATATTTATTTTTAGAGTATGTCTTGCTACACACCCAAGGCATTCAAGTTTTACTCTTTTCTATTTTTTTTCAAAATATGATAAGGTGCGACCCACCTCGCATATCCATCCGCACAACTCATCTCTCTATCGAATGGCACAAAAAAACTCCAAAAAAAATAAAGATCAACCAAAAAATTTAAAAAAAGTGTTAGCCCAGTAAATTATATCCATATGACAAGAGCTTCATGTCCTCATTCATTCCATGCATTTTGGATTTGATTTGACTTTGTTTATGCATTTGGAAATCTTAAACCAATTGAGCTTTTGACATTACACAAAATAGCCTTAAACACGCTTAAGCACGCTCAATGCTCACTCTTGATCACTTCGACACGGCACAAGATGGAAACTAAGTTCAGGGTTTTGTTATCATTAAAATCACTCAGAGAGACACAACAGAGATGGGAGTTTCCAGTTGGAGGGTGAGTTCCTCGGCGTCAACCTTTCTCCGAGTGAGTCTTATGGCGCTCGTAGGGCGTGCTCGCCTATTATGGGCTAGGGGTCGACGTCATGGGGGCAATGGTCAGTTGTCAAAGAGTCTTCAGGTAGTCATTGCGCCTGGGTTGCCGCCTTTTGGTGACAGTCGAATCTGATGTCCAGTCGTAGTGGGCCTAGCTGACTAGGTGTAGCCGTCACAGGCCTTTATCTCTAGTAATAGGACTTGGGCCATCATGGGCCTGCGGTAACAGGCCCGTTATGGGCCAGACCAGATTTACCCTCCTCACTAGTCCCCCTACTCTCAATTGTTGAGCACTTTTTAGGGAGTTGAGAGTTGAATAGGAGAGGGTTTATGGCTTGGGTAGCCTCTTAGGGCGATCAGGACTGGTGATCCTAGTCAGTTGCTTGGCACGCAAGGTGCCTCTGGCGGCGAGGAATGCCTCCTTTGTAATCATGACATGAACCTGCAGTGTCGGGATGTGTGCATCGAACGGGCACCTGAGTTAGACAGGCATACTGTGACAGTGACAGGTGCCTTTTCACCTGAAGTGGTCGTTCTACCTTGGGGAGTTATAAGAACCATCGTGGGGACTTCCTAGGACCCCATCTGCTTCTCAATAGTCGAATTCGCTTGTCATAGGCTTCCTCTTCCGTCATCTGGTGATGGTCCTCTTCCCTTCCGTGTGCCTTCTTCTTTCCGTAGTCATGCCGCCCCGCAGGAGGAACCTTAGGGTTAACCCATCCTCTTCTGTCGAGGAAGTGAACCCCAGCCGAGGTAACGCCCTGAGCACTTCGGGTGCCATAGCCAGTCGTCCCCCTTCTCCTCCGTTAGTCGCCTATAGGGTGGTGCACGGGCTACGAGCGGCCTTCCAGATTCCACTTGATTTCGATATTATCTTCCTAACTGTTGACAATGATCAGCTTAGCCTTCCTTTGGGTGGCATCATGGTTCCTATGGCGTCTTTCTAGGCGGGCTTTAGCCTGCCAATTTATCCTTTTATGGCGTCTATCCTCTATTATTACTGGCGACATCCAGGAGAGTTGTCCCCTAATTCCTACCACATTCTTTGTGGATTCGTCCTTGCGTGCCAGAAGGCTTCGTTGGAGCCAACCGTCCATCTCTTCCGGCACTTTTATAGCCTTCAGAGCTGTCTGACCTATACAGCCTATGCATACTTCAAGGCACGGTCAGGCCGTAACATCATCCATGTCTCTGTCATCGCGTCCAACCTTAAAGGTTAGATGCAGTGTTATGTGTATATCATCAAGTCGAAAGATTGTGATTCCCCTGTTGACTGGAGGGTTAGGGGCTCTTGCCCCCTATGGGCGGATAGGAAGCCTTCAGCTACTCCTGAGGAGTCCAAGAAGATAAACGCTATCCTCAAGTTCTCCCAGGCTAATGTTGATCTCTTGCTAACTCCGACGGTGCTCTGGGAACTGAGATTGAGCCCCCAATTACCTCCAGGTACTGACCTCAAGCCCTTATCAGGCAGGGCTATTTGTCAAATCAGACTGACAAGTTTTGGGTTGGTTGCAGGTGCACTGGAGGTGCCGTCGTGGCACTATGAGGTGGTGCGTTTGCAGCGGTGCGCTCCTGCTCCCGTGGACCACGTCGCTCCTGGGGCTATCCAGGTAACCGTCGCCACCCCCCAAGCCTCGATTGCCTTTGCTCTGGGGCGGCTCCAATATCCACTTCCTGCGGCTGTCCTGGTGGTGAGTTCCTCGGTGGCGCCTGCAATCAGTGGTGAGTCGAGTGCTCGGAGGGAAATCTCCGAGGAGGCTGCTAGTCCTATTGAAGCAGAGTCCGCTATGCCCGACAGCAGTCGTATTCTGCTGGACGTGGACAAGTTGGTGGTGTTGGGCAGCCAGCGTCGCCCCAAGAAGAAAAGCAGGGCTTCTGCCTCAATCCAGGGTGGGACCACATCGTCGTCACCGTCACCGTCATAGGCTCCTCCCCCTCCTCCTCCCGAGGTTCCCCCTCTGCCTCCGCCAGTCGTCGTGCCAGTGGTTGATCCCGCGGTACCTACTTCCGAGAGGGAGACATCTGACAAAGGCAAGGCCCCTATGCTTGGCGACGATTCACCCGGCCTGGAGGAGGGGGCTCAGCCTTTGCCGTTGGGCATCCTTGTGGGTCCTCGCTTCCTACCGCCTGAGGGGGCCACCCACAAATTGTGCCTCCAAATGGAGGTGAAGACCCTTTTCAATAGGGCTCTCCGTCCCCAAGACAAAGCTAGGGAGTTGGGCCATGGGGCCCCAAGCTAATTGACGGACTTGGCGGTGAGGAACTTCATCGCACTCGCCAGGGTGTTCAGCCTGTGGCAGTACCACTTCGGTGGTATTGCATAGGACTTGGAGGCCATCCGTGCTAGGCAGGCTGTGTTGATGACCAAGTGCCAGGAGCTAGAGTGATATCTAGCGATGTCTGAGAACAAGCTGGCAAGGCTCATGGAGCAGTTGGAGCGAAGGGAGCTGGACCACACCAAGATGGAAAGGGATCGTGACTTTCTTCGGGCCCGAGCTGAGACGGCTGAGGCCTATGCGTCCAAACTGGGGATGCAGGTCACGACCATTGGTCTCCGTACTCAGGAAATGGAGGCGCAGCTAGTCGAGCTGCGTGCGTCGATGTTGAACGTCGGTGAGGAGGCGATGGAGAGCTTCCGCTCATCGCCGGCCTATCAGGAAGAGTTGACCTCGGTGGCCCTGGTGGTCTTCGCGCCGGCCCATGATCGTGGCTTCAAGGAGGGCTGGGAGGCCACTATTCAGGCCATGGCCGAGCACTCGGGCTCCTTAGAGCCTCCTCTCCTCCCCCCTTCCACACATTATGGCGCAGCGGCCAGTGGTGGCGAGGAAGAGCCAGGGGACAAGGATGTTGGGGCAGAGGAGTTGACGTCAGGGCTGAGCGCCGTCGGCCGAATAGTGGAGGAAGCCGCGCTGGCGGTGAAGTACTTAGACACTTCTCCTACCACGAAAGCAACTGCTACACACGCATCTGAGATCGATCAGTCATGTGAATGCTACTGAGACGAGTGCCTGAGGGGACGTCTACTATACTTCTTTCCTTTCCCCCCCTTTTTCTTACTCTCCTCCTGGCTGTACTGAGGCGGTTGCCTCTGTTTGTAATTCTTTCATCATTTGAATACGAGACTTTCTTCTTTTTCGCCTCAGCTTCGGTGAGATCAGACTCGGCCTCGATGAGCCAGCCCTTTAGCTTCTCTATTCTGTTCTCTAAGGCGTGGATGTTGTCGTGGCACTCGTCGAGCGCCCTTTGGTGCTGCGCCTGGGTCCCCCTCCGCGTCTCCAGGTCTTGTAAATATTCGTCCCTTTGGGCGTTGATAGCAACAGCTTCAGCAGTAGCCCACTATTCGAGGAGCTCACGGCGGTTCACATATTTCAGTAATAATAAGACCTGTCGTGACCACTCCTCTAGGGGGCAGCCCATCATCTGCAAGGCCCCGGTCAACTGCACAACCACGGTGTGCACTCTCCAGTATGTGAGGGAAGGATGAGCAAAGACCATTGACCTCAGCGTCAGTAGTGTCTGTCGGACCGGTGCATCTGAAGCAGCATGACCAATTGAGGGTACGGCCGGCGGATTGAATTCGACTATGCTGTCTACGGCTGCCCATAGCCCTGCATCCACCACGGTTGACAAAGAAGAGAGGGCTGAAGCCAAGCTGCTGGAGCCTTTAACCTCAGGAGACAACTCCCGGCCAGCTACCACCAGGGTAGAAGGCGGTACCATGGCAGGGCCACCCGGCGCCGCTATCATGTGAAGCTGCCCCACCCCGACTGAAGGATGAATCACGCTAGAGTCCGGGTCAGCCACCATGACAGATGGGCCCGCTCCCATCTCCACTTCCCCGGCAGGGCTCGGGCCCACTGTAGCCTCCCCCTCTGGAGTTTCCCTTGAAGGAAGGGTGAGATCCGCTACCATCTTCCTCAGGAGCTGGTCTTCTTCCAGTGGCACGAGCCTCGGAAGAGATGGGAGCAGGACCGCGAGCCGTAGATGGGCCCTCGACTGCGGAAGGGATATCAAGGGTTTTGCGCCCAATCCCATAAGAGTTTTCAGCCATCGTGCCATCTGCGGGCCGAAAGACATCTTCCATTTGGAAATAGCCCTGCGGGCCCGAACAGCAGGGACTTAAGGGGGCACTGTCATTTCCTGGATGTACAGGACGGGGTGATCACTCAGATCACATGAGGTGAGCTGTCGAATCTTGAAGGAACAAAAGTGGGGCCCAAATACCCCCGCGCTTACCTCAGCCACCGGAACGATGCTGCTCTCTGGTGCTATCTCCCCCTCCTCTAGAGGCTCATCCCTCGGCACCAGAGTCCCCGCGGCCCCGGGGGGAGCATCATCCTGTTCAGTTCAAAGACGAATCAGCACCCCTAAGGGCGATTCAAGAAGGAGAGTCGAGACTTGCAATCGCTTCTATCCTCACCTTTGGTGGCACCTCAGCCCCCAGTACGTGGACAACGGAGGTCCCCGCAGCAACCTCCTGCCGCGGGACCTCGAACAAGGATGCCAGCTTGTGCAAGCCGGGGTCGACTCCTCTCGGTCGCCTCACCGATGTGCCCAGAGTAGGTACCTCTGTGACCTTCGGCGGGATTTGTTCATGAAAATTGACAAAGAGAAGGAAGATGGAATCAGCAGATGCCTTCGAGGGAAACCCCCATGAATAAACACACTCTTACAATGGTCTCCCCCACCAAGCTCGAAGAGCCAGCCAGTAGAGGGGCCTTAAAGACCAGCTCAGGTGGACCAGACTCCTCAGATACATCCTTGCCTGAAGCCACCTCATCAGAAGAGTAGTCGTAGTCTACCTTCTTGCTTGACGAGGATTCCGTCGGAGCAGATTTTTCCCTCACCGGCGAGGGAGCTTTCGCCTCAGGGCCGACAGTCGGCGCACCCCCACGTGGGCTTGGCGGCGGAGATCCCCCAGACTTCAACTTCTTTCTCGTATATACCTTTGCCGTCGAAGGGATTTTGTGGGTCGCCACCCCCTCGGGCCCGGTTACGACGGGGCCTACCAAAGAAGGCAGTCCCCAGTTAGATGAAGACGTATAGGCCCACGAGGGGCAAAAAGGATAACTGCGCCAGCAAAGATAATTACCCCCTTTGACCTCCATAGTCAGAGGCGGTTCATGGACAATCTCCTTGATGGATGGTGCTACCCCGGGAGCTGCAGCTTCGCCCGCATCAAGAGCAGGGACAGATATCGATTTCTCCACAGTGGTTGAAACAAGAAACATATGTAAGGGGCCTTGCCCTAGAAAGCAAATGAATACTGAAGGGCACCGGTGGCCAGAGAGCCTAACCTATGAGCTGGCTTGGCTCAGCCTGAGCAGCCGTAAACTCCTCGAAGGACGAAATCGAGGAGATTGGAGAGACAGCCATTGGAGCCTTGGCAGCCTTTGCCCTTCTCCACTCGGCCTCCCGCCACCCAGCCACCTTGGCAGCGGCCAATGCCTTCTTTACAGAGGACTTCGCTTGAGATCTCTCCTTGGCCTTTGGAATGGGAGTCGGGGTAGGAGTTGGCTCTGCTATAACCATGGCCTCACCAACATCGGGACCGGGGATGGGAGTTGGTTCCTCCATGGCAGCTGAAAGAAGAGACATATGTCAGTTAGAGCCTTGTCCCAAAATGAAGATAAGTCCTGAAGGGTGCCAGTAGCTGGGGAGTCTAACCTACAGATTGGCTTGGTTCGACTTGGGTAGCCGCAAACTCCTCAAATGATGGGATCGGAGGCACCAGAGGAATGGTCATCGGAGCTTTGGCGGCCCCCGTCTTCTGTCACTTGGCCTCCCGTTGTCCGGCCACCTTGGCAGCGTCCAATGCCTTCTTCACCGGAGACTTTGCCCTGGACCTCTTTACAGCCTTGGGCAAGGGAGTCATCGTCAGAGCCGGCGGAGCCGCCTAGAAAGATGGAGGCTTCTGGACGAACCACAGAAGATTATGGTATGCTGCTATCTGGGCGCTGTCGGGGTGATCTGTTGAAGAGAAAGAAAAGAAGAAAGAAGCGATGAGGAGGATTTGATCAGTGTCCGGTGCTACGAGAGGGCCACAATAATGAAGGGTGAAAATAAAAGAACAAAGAGACATTAAGCACCATGAGGACCAGTATACAACCGAAGCGTTATCGGCCAGTAATTCAAGGAGGGCTCCTTGTCCCGGCGGACAGCCTCCAAAACCAGCCAACACACATCCCCGATCTTCTGACAATGGTCGGTGAGGAAGGCTAGGTCGGCATGCTTCCTAAGGGCCAGGTGACAGAAAAGGTTGAAATGGTCCATGCCCCACTCGTCTGCATAATGATACGATACATGCAGGCGCTTGTTCAGGATCACGGTCGTGGGGTGGTCAATTCTCAGCCCGTGTACCCAGAGGAGGACATACAGCCACGTGGTGTCCTTATAATTTTTGGGCTTCCATTCCTCCCTCCTCAGGAATGTGCGGTACGGGCATAGCGGGTCCCTTTCCGAACACCAACTCTTTGCAGGGGTGCCTTCTTCCTCCATGGGGAGCGGGTAGTTGATGAGCTCTAGACGATCACCCCCTATGCGGCAGAGGTCCCTCAAGGTCTTTCGGCATTCATCCTTTACCACTAGAGGGAGTTTGACCTGCGGTGCTGGCTTCATCTCTCGGGCCTCTCGGCGCACGGCCAGATATGCTGCCACCTCCTTATCCTTCTTGTTCTTGAGCCAAAGGAGATGATCCGGGTCGATGTCAAGGACTGGCACCGGCTACTTGCTCAGGAATTTTCTTTCTGCTCCATCCCAGCAGTCGATCCTACATGACCGATAAAAGGCCGTTCGAGCATTCCACCACTTTATGTACTCGGCACCCACCTGAGGAATGAGGCCCAGAGATGGCACCCTGAAAGTTGCGGTGTCCGCCCGATGGAAGAAGTCCTACCAGGTCCTGGCATTCTCAGCAATAGGGCCTCCTCGAAGGCTTCACACGGGTAAGCTAAACTGTGCACTATGAACGGGGATATGCTGGTCATATCCGAAATTCTATCCAAAGTGAAAGGGGTAATACAGCTCCAGCCATGCGGTATCCCCCTTCCTGAAGACCAGTACGCTCGGGCGGATTGACAACGTCCAGTCACGGAGCTCTGGTTCAACAACGGGCGGATGACGTTCTGTTGGCTGATCGGATGAACATACTTTTCCACCTGGTCATCTTTGCACTCCCTATTATTATTTTCCAGGGGACTCGAATGGGCAGCCAATGTCCAGAAGTGAATAGTGCCCACCGCGTCCTGGGGAACCGTTGTCAACCGGCCCTGCATGTTGTATAGTTGTAGGGACGTCACTCCTGACTCTGCGCTTGTAAATTCCAGCATCCGCGGCACTAACCCCCAGCCCTGGAGGGTGCATGGAGCATACTCTGGGAACAGTGAGCAAACATACGCGTTGAAGAAGTGCAGAGGGTAGACATACCGAGCTTGTCTCCGAAACTGGTGAACACTGACATCTCCCAGCGTCTTATATATCAAACAGATGGCTGCTAGGCACAAAGATAATTTAATTCCCTAGGCCATCTGGCAGGCTGGGTAGATCACATCGGCCCAGATGACTATCTCATCCCCATATCCCGCATGGCGAACGAGCACAGCCAGTACGTCAAGTAGGCCACACAGTGCGTTAGCAGGTCAACCCCTATCAGGTTAAGGCCACTCCAACGCCCTCTGGAAGGGATCTTCACATCGGTCTTGGGCTTGCCGCACTTTCTGCGGGCAACGACAGCACCAATATGCGGGAAGTCTTCGTACTGCTTCAACCCGTCATAGAAATACTGCAACCATAGGGCCATGCGGACCCTCTTCCTGTCTCCACGGGGGGGCTGCCTCCCACCGTGTGCTAGTTGATATAACTCCCGGTACACCTTCATGAGGTACCAGTACAAATAACCAAGAGAATAAAAGCCATCCCCATTGGTTTCATCCTTGATGAGGTCAGGGAGGCATACTTCTTCATAGGGCCCCCCGTCAATGGGTAAACTGCTCAGCTGACTTAGGCTCCATAGATCCAGTGAGGTCTCACCTTCCGCTGTGTAAAAGGTATTTATCTCTGCGCTGAAGACTTCAATCATCTCGCAACAGAGCCTCTTTGAGATGGGGTAGCTATACCGAGAAGTGTAGACACTGTGGCAGATGCCAACCCGGATCAGTAGTGGAGCATAATTGAACAGTACATACTCCGTGAACTCCACAGCTTCGTACCTGAAGGTGTGCGCGTCCTAGAGCTTCAGCTCGGCAAACCAACCCAAAGCCAACTCATCCTTGAAACGGACGGCCAAGCAATCCAGTAGAAAGGGCTCTTCTCTGTACCCCCACATCAGCGGGGCCAAGAATAAACCGAAGCAGGGTTGTTCGCCCTGGACCCATCCGACAGTCATGTCCCATTGGGCTGGCGTGAACTAGGGTGCTCAGACTAGTCTGTCCTCTATCGACAGCACTGCCTCGATCCCCAACACGAGCTTCCATTCCCTGGACTCTCCCACCAGGTACATTAGGATGCTTCGAGGGATGTTTTATAATAAGTTGTCCCAGGATTGCAAGATGGCCCTCTCGGCTTCCCTTACAGCTTGGAGTTCCCTCTTCTCTCGATGCCGCAGATGCTTCAGGAAGCGGATGAGGTGATTATCCTTCAGATAGTCCTTCCTGTAGTCCCCTACGGCCCGGTTAAAGGAGAACCCGCCTTCAGCCCGGACAAGCCTCCTGAAGCCCATGGTCTCGGTATTGGAACTTGACAACTCGACCAGTGCAGCAATCTCCGCATGCTCCTGATCTAAATCTTCGATGTTCAGCCACGTGACAGTCAGTACCATAGGCAGAGGAGCAGATGTGGCACCAACAGCAGCAGGAGAAGAGGAACCACTATGAGCAGCAATCTATCTGCAAAGTATAATAAATCCAAAGTCAGAACAAGCAAAGAAAATGGGAAGAAAATTATGAAGGGGCTATGCTACAATTGAAATAAATAAGATCCTGATATTTTCTGGCGAAATTTCGACAGAGTTTCACCAAGGCCAGAGGCGTAAGGGAAAACACAGGTGCTCGTCCAGAAGGAGTGACGGTCCCAACAAAGAGACGGTAGGCCCCGAGGGGCAAACACTGAAAGTCCTCAGCTGAAGAAGTGCTCGTTTCCCCCCTTCGACAGCACACCAAATCTGGCTTTGCTAGCATGCCCCCTGTGACCTTCACTGGCACAGCCTTGGGTGCCCTTGCCCGGTACACCCTCTATGGCCTTCACCGACATAGTCCTGAGTGTCCTTCGCCAGCACGCCCCTTGGCGGTCTTCGTCGGCACACTACCAAGTGCCCTTCATCAGCACGCCGCCCTAGGGCCTCTACCCGACACACTCCTCAGTCGCGTTTGGCCTGCACACTCGAGGTGGCCTTCCCCGGTACACCCCAGTCGTGCTTGCACCGCACACTCATGGTGGCCTTCCTCGGCACGCCCCCTAGCAATTTCACCCGGCACACCTGAGTGCTTCCCTCTCCGGCACACTCATGCCCCCTTCCAATGGCACAATCGTGCCCCCACTTATCCCGGCACACTACCCGTGCCGCTCACCCAGCACACTTCTGTGCCCTTGCTCCCCGGCACACTCGATGCCACTCTATCCCGACACACTCGTGCCCTTGCAACCTGGTGCATCTGGCTCCGCTCTACCTGACGCACCCTCATGACCTGCGTCTGACACACTCTGTGCCTTCCCAATCTGGCACCACCGGCGACACCGTCATCTCCCATGACACCGGAGAAGGAGGGGAAGAGAAGAGGAAGAAGAAGGAAAGGAGAAGAAGAGACGAAGAAGAAGAAGAAGAGGAAGAGAGGGAAGGGGAGGAGCCTAGGGCTCCGCCGCCCCCCG
>JANBPO010000186.1:6370890-6380953 GCA_024336825.1 Amorphophallus titanum
CAGCGAGGGATCAAGGTCAACCCTGACATGGTCCAGGCCATCCTGGACATGCGGCCACCCACTTGTGTCAAAGACATCCAATGCCTCCCTGGAAGAATTGCTGCACTCAACCGCTTCCTATCCCGAGTGGCGGAACGATGCCTTCCCTTCTTCAAATTTCTAAGAGGGCCTAAGCTGGCGTCTGCCACCTTCGCTTGGGATAATGAGTGCCAGAAGGTGTTCACCAAGCTAAAAGAATTTATGGCTTCACCTCCAGTATTATCAAAGCCTATGCCTGGGGAGACGCTCTATCTCTATCTCTCGGTGACTCCCTCCTCAGTAAGCTCAGTCTTAGTTCGAGACGATGGAGGTATACAGAAGCCCGTGTATTACATCAGTAAAGTGTTCCTTGAGGCCGAAAGAAGGTACCCCACAACCGAGAAACTCATGCTAGCATTGGTAATCTCGGCTAAGCGCCTCTGGCCCTACTTCCAAGGACACTCCATCATGGTGCTGACTAGCGAGCCCCTGAAGGATATCCTGACACATCCCAAAGCTTCAGGTCACCTCATTAAATGGGACATAGTGCTCGACTATAACGACCCAAGATCCGAGTACCGAAAAGTAACCGGCGCGGATCGAACCTTGGCCCGCCACCCATGAGTTTGAAGACTCAGAAGGGTCGAAGGATGGTGTGAGGGTATACGAGAATCTAAAAGAACTACAGAACTAACACAATTAACTAAATAATAAAGCATGGAAATAAATAAGTACTCACTAAACAGCTACAAGGTCCAGAGTATCTCATGTACAAAATAAGTACAATCAACAGAAAGAAAGGTACAAGTATACAGGGCATACCCCGGCTCTGGCTACTAGTGACTAACCCTGGCTGCTGGGACCACGAGGATCCTCGGGCGCACTCCTCGCCAACCTCGTCTCACCTGAAAATACAGTGGTGAGCCTCATTTCAAAGGCTCAATAGAGATCCCGCGGACCCCCACCTCGTAACGAGAGAAACAAGATAGTAAGTTATGTACAAACGTGGAAAGTAACGCTACAAGACAGCAGTACAATAGTAATAACAATAAATAAATGAAAAATCTCACTACAGCTAACCGTACCAACCATGTGCCACATTGAACAACAGACCACGGTCTGACGGGAAAATAAGTTTGTACCTACCAGAAGACAGGAGCACCACCCACTAGAAGCAAGACTGGATGTATCCCCTGACGTCTTACACCGCACCCCAGTGTCTACCTGCATGTCCCAGGCGAAGACTAAGACACACCACGAGTACCACGAACAAGGACTAGCTGGGGTTGCGCTCGTCAATGTGGGTCCGACGCTCCCAACCACTTGTGCACACAGACCATGCGCCCTACGCTAGGCCCTCTAGCTAGTTCTTCCCCAAAGCCCAGACTCAGGCTGCTCGAAGGGGCCCTACGGTAACCAGCCTAAAAACCTTCTCTCCGGGTCACACTCTCAACCACTCCCATGTGGATCCGCACACATGTGCACATGAAAGCTACGACTAGTGGATGGGTCACTGGAGGTAAGACCCTAACTCACGGAAACCACTGTTCATCATGCTAACGTGGTGTGGGAATGACCCTCCGCACCACATCGACTCTCGGTGACACAGATTAACAGAACGTAAAAGCTTGAGACGATAACAAGGTCCAACGACCCCTAAAACGGACGGGCACACAAATCGTGGTGAAACCACTCCCCCAGGACCACTGAGTGCCTACACGGCTCTCACAGGATGCTCGGGGCCTCCGACGAGCCCAAACACCAACAGAGGGGTGAGTCTCGGGTTCACCGGGGCATAAACCGTCTCAAGTAAGACACTGTAAAAAGGAAAACATGACCACGCCCCTCAGAAGCGACAAGATCAAGAACGTGCCCCTAGCACCGTCGCGATCCAATGGGAGTGTGACCACCCTAGGCGGCGTGATCCGGTCGAAATGCGACCCCTCGGGGAGGCGCGCTCAACAAAATGCGCCCTCTGAGGACGGCACGATCTGAGCAGAATGCCCCTGAGCTGATGGGCACGATAATTGACGTGCGTAACTGGTCAACTGTGCACGATCTTCACTGCCACAATGTTCATATTCCCCGATGAATGCGACCTTACGATTCGTCACGTTCCTCAAGAACGTGATGCCTGTTATTACCACGATGTAAAATCGAGCCGAAACAGTGTACACCCATGGACTTCACTCAGGCGTTCTCTTCTTCACCGCAAAAGGCTCCGACAATACGACCTAAAGATACTGTTGACCCTTGGCCTCCCTTGGCGATTCTGGTCTCCCTCCAGCCTTGGCCTCGCCGGCCATGGCTCTCCACCCCACCCTCCAGGCCTGGTGGAGCATCCACGCGGTGGTCCTCTTGCTGGTAAGCAGGTGGGCTTGGCCCCTCTTGCTGTGGACGGTTCTGCTGCATGCTCCTTGCACGGCACGTCCGTCCCTCTTGCTGTTGATGATGCTGCTCATGGTCCACCTTCCATCACTGCCGATGTAGTTGCCCATGATGCCCTGCTCCTTGTGGATCCCACTGCCGACGGCCTGCTGCTGGGTTGCCAGCCGCAAGCTGATGGCGTCCCTTCGTCTAACGTTGGCATCTCTTCGTCTGTGAATGGTGCCTCCTCATCTCCCTTGCTTTCTGCGTCGGTGCAACCTGCTGTCCTTGGTAGGGATGTGGCCCCCCTGCGGTCTGCCCCTCCCTTGGAAGGAGATGATGCCCTTCTGCCCATTCCCTCCCCACCGATCCTCCACGGTGCTGCTGCGGTTGGTGTGGATGCTGCCCTTGTGCGGTCCTCCCCACCTGTCCCTGGCGCGGCGACAGATGGGCGTGGGAAGGGCCCTGCCAAGGCCCCTGTGCTTGCTTCTGCGTTGGGGATCCCTCCTGCTCGCTCTGCCCCACCCGCGAAGCCTCCTCCTCGTGCGACTGCTCCTGCTGCCCGTGGCAGGTTTCCTGCTAGCGGCTCCTTGCCTGCCCCACCGAAGAGCAAGGCTTCCAACCCATGGCCCTCTCTTCCCTTGGCGTCTTCTGCAGGGGATCCTAGCGCGGGTGCATCGCCTAGCCAACCCTCCTTCGCACAGGTGCTCCTTAATTCTGTTTCTCCTCCTCCTCCCCCTATTGCTGTCCATGGCCCTGCATACACCGACTTGGGGGAGCCTGCTGCGTTCTTTACTGTTGATGAGATTAATCTGTCTTGCAAGCCTTTGGACTTTGCTATTGTGGCTAAAACTCCCTTGGGCAGACCTGCTTATCAAGATATTAGGCTCCATATTTCTCAGCGGTTCCAACTTAAGCAGGACTTCGTTCTAAGTGCATTGGATGGTCGACACCTTATGCTGCGGTTTCAGAACCAGCAGGATTTCCTGCAAGTGTTACTCAAGGAATCCTTGTTCATCAAAGGCAAACCTTTCTGGTTCTCTAAGTGGACAATGAACTTTAAACCTGATGAAGACTCTCCTCTTGTCCCGGTGTGGCTTGAGCTCCCTGGTCTACCTGCAAATTTCTATAGTGATGGTATGATCCAATCTATTGCTGGTAGCATTGGACCCGTTCTCCAGGTGGATCGGAACACTTTATGTCTTACACGTACTGATGCTGCTCGTGTATGTGTGCAATTGGATGTATCTAAACAACCCCCCCACCGGGTGTGGATTGGTGCTGGGAATGGTGGCAACTGGCAGGATGTTTTCTACCCATCTCTGCCTCTATATTGTTCCTCCTGCAAGCGGCTTGGTCACCCATCTTCCAAATGCAAGAAGAAGCCAACTGCACCTGATGGCTCTTCTGATTTGGCTGGCCCCTCCTCTGGTCCGGCTGGTGACCCCCCCTGTTCTGTTTCTCCTGCAAGAGTGCTGGCCACTTGGAGTCTCATTGCAAGAAGAAAGGGCCAGCATCCTCATCTCTGCCTGCTGCCAACCGTGGGCCTCCTATTGCTGCTCCGGCCCCCCCTCCTCAGCCAGCCTTGAAGGTTGCTAAGAAGACTTGGCGCCCGTCTAAAGTTATTGCTGCTCCTTCTGCTCTGGATTGTGCTGCCCCTCATGACTCTGTTGGTGATCAGGCTGCCTTGGCGAGAGCACCTGCAAATCTGCTAGCTTCTACAGCCCCAAACACCATTGGCGTTGGCCCCACTACTCCTCAAGTTCAGTCTGCCTTGTCCAAGCTGCCTCCCCCTCAGATTGCTGCAGTTGATCCTGGCCCCTCAAGCCATGTTGCATTGGTGGCCACCTTACCTAGTGCAAGGGCTGACCCTGCCTCCACGGCTGCAAGAGGTCTGCTGCACGCGATCCCTACACCAGCCCCTGCTCTGGCCACGGCTGCAGCTTCACTGCCTCTTGCACCCCAGTCTGCTGTGTTGGGTTCTTCTCAAGCACAACCTGGTGGTATTGTTACCTCTTTGGATGGCCGACCAAGGCTGGAGCACACTGGTCTTCTTACTATTCTCGAGAGCCCACCTGCTAAGTCTACTCCGAAGGAGTTTGGCTCTGGCAAGTCGGACCACTTGGCTCCCTCTCCTATACTCAGCAGGCTTGGTTCGGTCTCTTCTACCTCTTCTGAGCCTGCTCCTGCTGCTTTGAAGGCTGCTCAGCCTGCTGATTCTACTGCTTCAGATCCCTCGTTGCTTGCTGTTGTGGATCAGATTGGTGCTGCCAAATCTATCCCTGCTGGGTTGTCTCCCTGCGCAGCTGTAGATGTTGATGTCCCGCCGCCTGAAGATGATCTGCATTGTGATGCTCTTGAGTCCCCTTCATCCTCAGCCACCACCATGAAGTCATTCCCTTTAATCCATCAAGTTCTGGTGGTGCCCGGGTGGGAACCTGGTTCTCAACGGATCCCCTTCAATGATGTTCACACAAACTTTGTTGGCAGGGATCCCAACCCTCCTGCCCGAGCCCCTGGTATTACTACTCGCAGTGGACTGCGTAGGTCCGCCTCGGCTGATCACTCCTCATCTAATTAATGAAGGCTCTCATTTGGAATGCTAGGGGCATTCAGAATGCTCCCACCATTAGCAGAGTTAAAATTCTTATCAAGAAGCATGACCTTTGTTTCGTTGCCATTATTGAACCTAAAGCTCCTACTGCAAAGATGGAATCCTTTAGGAAAAAGTTACGTATGAGTGGTTGCCTGGCTGATTCTTCTTCTAAAGCTCACATTTGGGTTTTCTGGCGGCCTCCCTTTGAGGTATCCTTGGCTGACTCTTCGGTTCAGCATGTTACTATGACTGTTACCTCTGCTCTTTCCAGCAAGTTTTATGTTACTATTGTGCATGCAAGCTGCTCTTTGGTTGATAGAAGATCTCTATGGGATTATCTTGCTGATTTCTCCACCTCCTGTGATGGCCCTTGGCTGGTTGGTGGGGATTTTAATAGTATCCTTGACCCGTCTGAGAAGCGTGGGGGCATACGGGCATTCTCTTTATCTATTTCAGATTTCCAAGCTTGTGTCTCAGCCTCGGGTTTACAGGATGCTGGGTTTTCTGGCAAGGCCTTCACTTGGTATAATGGCCAGGCGGCCAATGGTATTTGGGCTAGGCTGGACCGGGTGCTTGTTAATGGTGAGTGGTCCTTGTCATGCCCGCCCATTTCTGTGCAGCACTTGTCTCGGGCGTGTAGCGACCACTCCCCCCTCTTTATATCTGCTAGGTGTGACCTTCCCAGGCGGCCTTCCAGATTTTGTTTCCAGCATATGTGGACTGCCCATGCTACCTTTACACAGGATGCCAAAGTGGCTTGGGGCGCTGCCCCCTTGTCATCTCATCCACTGCTCACTTTGGCTCTCAAGCTCAAGCACATGAAAGGCTTCCTTAGGGACTGGAATAGGGATACCTTCCAAGACATTTCTCTCAATGTTAAGAATGCTGAAGCTGCCTTCAATGATGCCCAAGATCAGTTTGATTTGCTGCCATCTGATCCTGCGCGGTCTGCTCTTACTTCAGCCAAGGAAAACCTGGACCGGGTCCTTGTCCAAGAAGAAATGTTTTGGAGGCAACGCTCCCGCCTCAAATGGCTGAAAGAAGGAGATCGTAACACGAAGTTCTTCCATGCATATGCCTCTTCTCAGCTGCGACGTGCCACTATTTCTGAAATTCATGATGAGGATGGTTCTATTGTGACCGGTCATGATGCTATTGCTGACAGGTTTATTGCCCACTTCACTCAGGCGTTCTCTTCTTCACCGCACGCCATTCACCCCGAGGTTTTGGCCTCTATTCCGTCGGTGCTGAACCATGACCACAACTCCATGCTTTGTGCTGTCCCTACTATGGATGAGATTAAGCATGTGGTGTTTAGCATGTCTCCGGATAGCGCGTCGGGTCCGGACGGCCTCACTGGCCATTTCTTCCATGCTTGTTGGGATTTCATTCAGGATGACGTCATTGCTGCTATTCAGGCCTTCTTCTGTGGTCATCCTTTGCCTAAAGGCTTCACGTCCTCTCTTATTGCTTTGATACCTAAAATGGATGCCCCCAAGTCTTGCAAAGACTACAGGCCGATCAGCTTATGCAATTTCTCCTACAAGATCATTTCTAGAATTCTAAGTGATCGGTTGGCCTCTATCCTTCCACTTCTGATTTCTGAAGAGCAAGGTGCCTTCGTGCAAGGCCGATCTATTATTGAGAATGTTTCTCTTGCTCGTGAGCTGGTTCAGCACCTGGGCAAGCCATGCAGGGGCAGGAACGTTGTGCTGAAATTGGATATGTCCAAGGCTTATGACCGGCTGGAATGGGACTTCCTTTTTTCTGTCCTAAGGTGTTTTGGCTTCTCCCTGGCCTTTATATCTTTGCTGGAACCTCTTTTATCTAATTGCTGGTTTTCCATCTTGCTTAATGGCAGTGTGCATGGTTTCTTCAAATCTAGTAGGGGCCTTCGTCAGGGGGACCCCATTGCCCCGGCTCTTTTTATCCTTGCTGAGGAAGC
This sequence comes from Amorphophallus titanum, assembly GCA_024336825.1. Classification (NCBI taxonomy): domain Eukaryota; kingdom Viridiplantae; phylum Streptophyta; class Magnoliopsida; order Alismatales; family Araceae; genus Amorphophallus; species Amorphophallus titanum. Next base: position 6,377,817 of record JANBPO010000186.1, read on the forward strand.
TCTTAGTAGGGGTCTATCTTCCTTATTCTCTGGCAGCCGTGGAGGATGGTATCAGTCCATCCAGAGGTGTCCTTTGGTCTCTCACCTCCTTTTTGCTGATGATACCCTTATCTTCTCTAATGGGTCCATTCGCCACATTCGCAATCTCATGAGATTTTTGAGGAAATATGAAACTGCTTCTGGCCAGCTTATCAATGCCAATAAGAGCTCTTTTATTGCCTCCACAGACATGCCTGAGGCTGCATGTAGGTCCATTGGAGAGGCAACGGGATTCTCTAGGGCCAAGCTGCCCATCACTTACCTTGGGATGTCTCTATACTCGGGACGGCAGCGGTCTTCTTACTTCAGCCATATTCTGTCCAAGACGGCTACTAAATTGCAGGCATGGAAGACTAAGTTTCTCTCCTCGGGTGGCAGACTCGTTCTCATTAGGCATGTACTTTCTGCCCTCCCCATTTACACCATGTCTGCCACCAATATTCCTGCCCCGGTTATGAAGTCCTTCCACAGGCTCTTAGCAAATTTTTTCTGGGGCTCCTATGAGGGGTCTCCTAAGAAGCATTGGATCTCCTGGGATGCCATTTCTCAGCCCGTTGACAGTGGTGGTTTGGGGGTGCTTAATCTTCATCTCATGCAGGCCGCCTTAAGGACCAAGATGCTTTGGTCCGCCATCTCTTCTGACTCTCTTTGGGCCAGGTTCTTTAGGGCCAAGCACTTGTATAATTCTCACTACTCTGAGGCTCGGTTCCCCTTGATGATTGCTGCGGACCGCAAGTCTTGGCAGCAGGCCGCTAAGCTCGTGTTTGAGAATCACCGTGTCTTGGTCACGGCCGCTTCCACTCATGCTAGTTTTTGGATGGATAGATGGGCCGGTGCTGCCCCTCTTTTCAGGTTTCTTCCTCCTCATGTATGGTCTACTTTGGTTGACAAATTCTGCTCCATACAACAAGCCTTTGCTGATCCGGCTCACTCTCATATTGACATGGTTCGGAATTATTGCCCGGCGGGCTGCCTTGACTATATCTTATCTTCTGCTGAAAGTAAGGACCAATGGCTGTGGTGCCCCACATCTAATGGTGTCTTCTCATCACGTTCTGTCCGTGAGTTGCTTCGAGGGCGGCCCTCCTCTTGCTGGTCTGGTTTATGGTCTTCCTTGTGTCCGTTGAAATGGTCGGTTCTTGCTTGGAGAATTGTTCGTGGCTGCCTTCCTACCGATGGCACCATTCAATCTTGTGGTATCCCTATATGCTCCATGTGCTCTTGCTGCCCCACGCCTTCTACTGAATCTGATCTGCACCTTTTCTTCCATGGGCATGTGGTGAATGAGGTTTGGACTGCATTGCATGCAGTCCTCCAATTTGACAACCGCGCGGTCTTGACGGCTGCTAATGGGATCACTGATTTTCTTTCGGACAGCCGGCACTCTTCCTTGGCTGGTCAGGTTTCTAAATGCATCTTTATGGCTGTCATTTGGGAGGTTTGGATCAGTAGGAACTCAGCTCGGTTTGGTGGACAGCACATGCTTCCTCGGCGCATTCTGTGTCGGGTCATGCTCCTTGTCCGCCCGATTGTTCAGTCCATCAAGCTGAAAGGGAGAGACATCTCCCCCTTGCTGCGTCACTTGCTAGTATCTTGGGGCATCACTATTCCCATTGCATACCCTTCTCCTCCCAAGGTGATTCGGTGGCTTGCCCCGCCTCCTGGTCGGCTGAAACTTAATGTGGATGGCGCCTTCAAGCCTAGCTGCGGTGTTGCTGGTGGTGGAGGCATTGTTCGCAGCCATTGTGGTGCCCTTCAGCTTGCTTTTGTTACTGCATACAATGATGTTTCCTCCAGTCTTGAAGCTAAGGCCTTGGCCCTCCGTGATGGTCTCTACTTCTGCCGGTCCAAAGGCTTCTCTCATATCTCCATTGAGTTGGACTCCCTTGTGCTTATTCAGATTTTGACGGGTGGCTGCTCTAGGCCTTGGTGGTTGACTTACATTCTCCATGAGATTGCTGCCCTCTCCCAGGCACTCCAGTGCTCTTTCTCTCACATTTATAGGGAGGCCAACCAGGTCGCGGATGCTCTTGCTGGTCTTGGGTACTTTTTGTCTTCTTCCCCTATACTGTATGAGTCTTGGGCTGATCTCCCCACTTCTGTAAAGGGCCCGTATTGTCTTGATAAGATAGGGTGCCCTACCATCCGGCCCTGATTCCTTTTCTCCCCTCTCTTTCTCTCATGTACCTTTCCTTACGTTATTAATAAAATTGCCTGTTAGTGGTTAGTGGTGGAGCGAACTACTCATCCAGTCTCTGAGGGGGTGAGCGCTCTCCTACTGCCTCTCTCAGGTATTACTTTAGTTAAAAAAAAGGGGGCCAAAGAGATCAGAGGGCCGAAGCAGCATCCTTCGCCCATCAGTCAACCCTTGCCACACCAGCACCTCCGGATGAGACCCGCCACCAGCATCACAGGCGCCACCATCGAGCCGCCCGCACTCGACCGTCGACACACATCCCTGAGGCTACTGGCGGCACCCTAGCACCGGCTTCTCTCCCCGACCAAGAGTGGGAAGGGATCGAGTAGGCCATGAGAAACTATCTTCGAGGCCCGGGCAGTACTCCCTTGGGTCGCCAAAGATTGCTGGGGGCAGTAGCCTCCGCCTTCCAGGAAGAAGAACAACCCTGACCTGTGCCCAGTGCAGAGTCGAAGAACCAATCGGAGGAGTCGCGCCAGTCCCCTTTGCGGGAGGAAGCGCCGCCCTGACGATCAATTTTTGATAGGCTGACATTCCCAGAGAGGCCGCCAAGGAGGGCAACGAGGGGGAACAAGAACTGGAGGATCTTCACCTGCAATGCTGTAGGAGTTTCTAGTCAGTATGGGGCCTTGCCCACCGACCCGGAAGAGATGACTAGGCTCGCTGCGAGACTCGGCCCCGTCAGCAGAAGAGGGAGAGTGGCAAGTGAACTGATGCAGCTTAGCGTCGATGAGGCTCCATCCGACCAGCAGTCCCCGGCCTTGGCGGCCAATGTCATCACCACTGGGGGCACGAGCGGTGGACCCTCTACATCATCTGAGGATGCCCCGGCCGAAGAAACAGGGGGCGTGTCCGTTCCCTCTACAACTGACCCCGCTATGCTGTACATGATACAACAATA
>JANBPO010000186.1:8335043-8348854 GCA_024336825.1 Amorphophallus titanum
GTCTCTGCCTTAATTTTTAATATTTAAATTAACAATGCACGTTGTAAATTCCAATTCCTAATACAATCCCTCAACAACTCACACTAACCCTTCGGGGGCCTCATCAGCCTCCTGGGTGGCGACACCGGTTCATGGCACCGGTAATTCAATACCTAGTATCGGGTTATCAGTATTATGGGCTCTCAGTTCATAGTGGCGGTGATTCGATACTTAGTATCGGGTTATCGGTATTATGGACTCTGGGACGTTACATCTTTCCTCCAATGGCCTTCGAAAATGAAGTCCGACCCAAAGACTAGGAGCAAAAGGAGGTACCGCCACTTCCACCGCGACCACAGACACAACATGGGCCACTGTATCTAACTCAAGGATGCCATCGAGGATCTCATCCGGCAAGGACTCCTCGATAAGTTCGTTGTCAAGGCCGTAGAGAAGCAACAATGCTAGCAAACCCCTCCCCCCATCGACAACCGGCCCAACGGGAAGGAGATCATGATGATCTCAAGAGGGCCGGCATCAGGTGGAGACAGCTTTATGAGTACCCCGACTGGGTCGCCAACGTGGTCCTAGTCCCCAAGAGCAATGAAAAATGATGAATGTGTGTGGACTACACTGACCTGAATAAATCCACTCCCAAGGATAGCTTTCCTATGCCACGAATCGAACATCTAGGCGATGCCATGGCTGGGCATGAAATGCTGAGCTTCTTGGATGCCTATTCTGGGTATCATTAGATGAGCATGCATGAGCCCGACCAGGATAAAATGGCCTTCGTCACTGACCATGGGCTATACTGCTACACATGAATGCCCTTTGGATTGAAGAATGTCAGAGCCATGTACTAGTGCCTGGTCAATCACATGTTCGAGGCTCAGATCGGCCGCAATATGGAAGTTTACATAGACGACATGCTCGTTAAGAGCCTCAGAGCGACCAAGCACCTCGGAGACCTGGTAGAAACATTCACGACACTCCAAAAGTATAATATGAAGCTCAACCCTAGCAAGTGCATTTTCGGAGTCAGGTCGGGTAAGTTCCTTGGATTCCTTGTAACCCATAGAGGAATCGAAGCAAACCCCGACCAGATCCGAGCAGTGCTAGAAATGAAACGCTCGGTCTGAGTAAGAGACGTGCAATGCCTTACCGGTCGCATTGCCACCCTTACCCGATTCCTATCTCACGCAACGAAAACATGTCTACCCTTCTTCCGGCTCATCAAACAAGCGAATGAAGCACCAGAAAGGAAGGGGCAGATCGACTGGGATCAAGAGTGCGAACAGGCATTTGAGGAGCTCAAATGGTATTTGACCTCCCCTTCCATACTCTCCAAACCCCATTAGGGGGGGGGGGCAATTACTCATATACTTGTCTGTAACCCTGAACACTTTGAGCCCTATGCTCGCTCGGGAAGAAGATAGGGTGATGAAGCCAGTATACTACGTGAGCTAAGCACTCCAAGGTCTGAAGTTTTGGTACTCATGGATCGAGAAGTTCGCACTGGCCCTGGTTATAACTGCACACAAGTTGCGACCATACTTCCTCTCACACCCAATCGCGGTTCTCATCGACGAGCCTCTGTGCTAGATCCTTCAGAATCCGGATGCATCGGGAAGACTCATCAAGTGGGCCATCGAGCGGGGGGAATTCGACATCAAGTTCTGCCCAAGAACCGCAATCAAGGCTCAGGCCCTCGTCGATTTCATCACCGAATGCACTCTTCCAGAGGAGGAGGTGCCCAAACAATCCTCAGGGCCAACGTGGGAGCTTTATGTGGACGGTTCGTCTTGCGCTGCTGTCAGTAGAGCAGGCCTAGTCCTATTGTCCCCAGAAGAGGTGGAGCTACAATATGCCCTTCCTTCAGTTTCCCGACCACTAATAACGTGGTCGAGTACGAAGCACTACTTTCAGGCCTATGTATGGGGAAGCACCTTGGGGCGACCAACGTACGAGTCTACAGTGACTCCCTACTCGTCGCCAGCCAAGTCAGGGGAGAGTTCGAAGCGCGAGAGCCAATGATGGTAAAGTAGCTTGAAAAGGATAAGGAAGCCACATCAGCATTCTCCCGCTTCGAAATGGTGCATATCCTGAGGGAGGAGAACGTCCGAGCAAACACTCTCTCGTCTGGTGTCATCAACAGCCACCTCTAACTCAAGAGCTATCTTGATAGAGGCACCAAGCATCGAGGAGCCGAGTACCCAAGTGAACGCCATCGATTATGAGCCTTCGTGGATGGACCCAATCTTGGATTTCCTTCTGTGGCAATAACTCCCCAATGACCGTGCCAAAGCCCGCCGCACGCGAGCACACGCGGCACACTTTACGATCGTCGATGGCCGCCTATTCAGATGATCACTCTCGACTCCACTGTTGAAGTGCCTATTCCCCACGGAGTCCAAGCAGGTGATCCAAGAAGTCCATGAGGGACTCTGCGAAACCCATGTTGGTGGGCGAGCACTTGCGAGGAACCTTATCTGTCAAGAATCCTAGTGGCCAACACTACAGGAAGATTGCCTTGACTACGTTCGGAGTTGCCCCCAGTGCCAGAAGTTTGTGAACCCGCATCACCAACTAGCGATACAGTTGCACGCGCTAATGGAGCCTCGCTCATTTGCTCAGTGGGGGGTAGATATACTGGGCCCATTCCCGGAGGCTCATGGGAGGAAGTAATTCCTCATCGTCGCCATCAATTACTTCACCAAATGGGTCAAGGAAGAACCGCTAGGGAAAATCACAAGCGAAGTAACATGGAAATTCATCCTGCGGAACATAATCTGCCAGTTTGGGATCCCACGCGTCCTTGCTACCGATAATGGTAGGCAATTCGTGAGCACTGTTTTCCAAGAAAAGTGCTCAGAGCTCGGGATTTGGAATCATTACACGTCCGTAGGCCACCTCCAAGCGAACAAACTAGTAGAGAATGTCAATAGAACGCTCTTTTACGGCATCAAGACCCGCTTGGAGCAAGCTGGCGAATCTTGGGTAGATTCCATCCCAAGTGTCTTATGGGCACATCGGACTACTGCTCGGACTGCCATGGGAGAGGCACCTTTTCACATCCCATATGGAGCAGAAGTAGTTGTCCCAATTGAGATATCCAACCCGTTGTTACGGGTTAGCCAGTTTGACGATGCTAGAAACAACCAGGCGATGTGAGAAAACCTAGACTTGCTCGAAGAAAGCAAGGAATGTGCCCAACTGAGATTCAAGATCTATCAGCAAAGATTGGCTCAGTACTATAATGCTCGCGTCAGAGAGTGCCACTTTCTCCCTGGAGACCTCGTGCTGCGACGAGCTAATGTGGCGGACCCCAGGGCAGCTACGGGGAAATTGACTCCAAATTGAGAAGGCCCTTATCGGGTAACAGAAGTGCTCGATAAAGGGGCATACAGGCTGATGACGTTGGATGGGCAGAAAGTCTCGAGAACTTGGAATTCTATAAATCTCAGAACATTATCAGTAAATTGTTGCTTCTCCTCGCCATTCCAAGACCCGATCCTGGGAATCATTGCCAGTCGCCCATTGAGCCCAACTATGGTAACTTTTGAGCTTCCAAGAGACGAGCACTCATGATCTCTCAGAAACGATGGTAGCTTCTGAGCTTCCAAGAGGTGAGTACTCATGCTCTCTCAGAAACTATGGTAGCTTCCAAGGTTCCAAGAGACGAGCACTCATGCTCTCTTAGAAACGATGATAGCTTCCGAGCTTCTAAGAGGCGAGCACTCAGGCTCCCTCAGAAATGAAGGGTGACTCCTAAGTCCCCTAGAACGAGCAAGAATCCTCTCATCTTCAGTAGAAGGATGCATGCTCATGTCCATATGATCAAGGGTGACTCCTAAGTCCCCCAAAGCGTACGACAATCCTCTCCTCTTCAGGGAGGATGTATGCTCCTCTGTGATCGTTCAAAAGGTGGCTTCTAAGCCCCTAAGGGTAGGTAAGAGTCCTGACCTTCTTAGGAAGCAGGACGTACACCTAGCCAAAGACAAGAAAAAATTCTCCCCTCTTTGGGAAAAAGGATGTACGCTGGTTTACGATTGTTCAAGGATAGAGTGACTTGACAACTCCTCTGGGCGAGTAAAAGTCTTGGTCTTCCCAGGAAGCAGAACGTACGCCTAGTTCGCGCACGCTAGAGGTGGATTTGACGGCAAGTCTACTTACTCTCGCGAACACTCCACACATGGATGATCTTTACCAAAGCCCATACAACACTCATGCAATGGCCCTAATAATGTGAGAGGAAAGCGATGAAGTGAAGCAAGAAGTCCATGTTTTTATATTACAAAGCCCTTAGTCGTCGTCTACATATTCACTCGACCAGCGTGAAGAATCGGGGTAGTGAGTGAGACATGCTAAGGCCATAGCGACGTTAAAGCCATCATAGTGGCCGTCCATCCAACCCTGAGCGAAGTTGTTGTCCAAGTCGAGCGGTTCACGGGAAGTGGCCGGAGTCGATGTAGACCCAGCGACAATGCCTCCCCCCTGTTCAGCCGCTACGGACGGTGTCGGAGTTGCTGGAGCTTCATGTACCTGTTCAATAGGAGCAACGTCCGTCCCTACCGCGACAATAGCAGGAGCATCAGGGACCTTTGGGGTTTCCCTCTCCACTGTGGTCTTGGGAGGTTGCTGAGCCATGATGGTGACAAAGACTAAGGGGGATGAAGGCGCACGATGCCTTAGAACCATCGACAGACCCGGCTACTTATAGGGGAAGAACTCCCCTTCGTAAAGGTAACCCTTACCTGCGACGGATGGTATCCTTCATTTGACTTGCACACCGAGGGAAGGTATGGGTCCATTTACGACAACCATATCACATAAAGATCAAGCACCCATTACGCAAAGAAAGGTTGTAGAAAAAGAGATTTTATTGATAGGTAGAAAGGGGGTACAAGTGGTTACCTGTCCTCCTTGGGACGGAACCTGTCGGGTTGGAGGCTCAACACCCCCTTATTACAAAACAGACGGTTCACCTTCGCCAAGACGTCCTGCCACCCTTATAGGTACCCTTGCTTGTATTCCTCTGAAACATCGCCACTGCTGCCTTCCCTCGACTCCGACGCTGGCAGGGCTTCCTTTTGGAAGCCAAGTCGCTTGTAGGGAGCCTCCTTTAACGAAGAATCAGACTTCTCGGATGACATCTCCTTGAACTTACCTTCAACTACTGGGGGAACTTGGGATGCCCTCATGGTCCCCCACAAGGTCAGCATTTATAGGAAGGAGGAGAAGCTCCCAGAAGGGGTAAAAGGGTCCTCACGACTTCCTAGCTTTATAAGAATCGAAGTGAAGAGATCTCGAAGATCGCACCTTCTCACATCTCTCAACATAATAGTGGCCGTCGGTTCATATCCCAAGGAAGGTTCAAAGCAGAGAAAAGAAAGCAGGAGCGTTATGTGGAAAGTACAGGGCAATCCAGACAGTCAGAGGTTGCAAAGAAAAGGCAAGTCTTTGTTATGAAGCAAAAAGCATACAAGGAATGGGCTACGTCTGCTCAGACATACCCAGATACAAGAGAGAGGGGGAATGAAAACAAGATACAAGTAATGGTGAGCACTCCCTCAAGTGCTCACCTCCTCAGTGGCGTTAGCTGGTGCCAAGTCCTGAGCCTTGGGCACATCTTTAGGAATGGCCACAAGGGGTGGAGCATCGTCAGTCAAGTCGACCATCTCTCTCTCTCTCTCTCTCTCCTGAATGCTCGGCCCTAGTAGCGCATTCTGCTGTGCCCAGCTCCTCCTCGTTGAGCTCCTCTTCACCATGGCTAGTTGCGGGCTCAAATGGAGTCAACAGGGGGCGACAGGGATGGCACCGGGATGCCCATACTGTCAGCGGCAGCTTGGAGGGTTGTCGACCATCCCTCCTGAAAGCCAAGGTCCCTTGCCGGAACATAGACTTCAACAGCGGCTGCGTTCAACTCGTCCTAGTATTCCGAGGACGACCGGAAACACTCCACGGCCTCCACACCGATCGTGGCCATCGCCGCCTTCAGCCTATCAGCCCGGGCCTCCGCCGCCTGGACCCTTTCATTGGTCTCAGCCACCGAGGTCTTCAGCTTGGCCACTCGAGCATCAGCTGCATCGACCTGTTCGGCTGCCTCACGAAGGGACCCCTCTAGCGTCTGGATCTAGACTTGGAAGGTATCCCGATCATGCTCGACCTCCACCAAGGTGCACCCCTGCCACTCCAGGAGCTCCTAGAGCTTGGCGCGCTCACCCGCGAGCTTGTGGAATTGGGCCTCCAGCTTCTTCCACTCGGCGTCACTCTTGGCCAGCTGCTGGGCGATCCCATGGAAGTGGTATCCCCACAGGCCAAAGGCCTTGGCAACCGAGCACAAGTTCTTGGCCACCAAATTGCACAAGTCTCTATGGGCTATGGAGGAGAAGACGCCAGTGCGGTCAGGTAGCCGCACGCCCTTGTCCATCAGGACGTAGGCCTCACGCTGGCCAGTGATGACCCCAGGGGTGTCTTCGGGTGGTAGGAAGCTGGTAGCTGCATCAAGGCATGGTGCCTTGCCTTTGTAGATTGTCCCCTCGGCCAGGACCGGCGGGGTGACCCCTGTCTGCGGTGAGCGGACTGGGGCAGATGATACTGGAACCAATGCCTCGACTGGTTCTGGGGCCAGAGGGGTCACAGATCGAGGAGGGGGTGGCATCCGTCCACGTGGAGCATCGACGACGGCCCTCCTCCTCTTCCCCTGGCAATCCAACACCGCCACCACACCAAGGTCCACCTGACAATGCTGCTCCCCCACCATCGAGAAGGTCTCGACGAGTGTGCTCGACGAACTCCAAGAGGCTACCCGCTGACTTGCCATGGGAGTGACCGAATCGGTGTTGGGCACGGGCGCGGTAGACGGCAACACAGGGGGTGGATGCGAGCACTCCACTGGAAGCCCCACCGGAAGAGGATATGGCAAGCGCCCCGGCTCGAAGGCAACCGCCTCCTGAGGAACAGCAACAGACACCTGGTCCGCACCAGGCTCTATGTGATCGAGGGGGTGAGGGACATTCACCGATAGCTCGACTGTCTTGAACCTCAGCTCCGATGACTTTAGCGCCCCTACAGCGCAACATAAGAAGGTCATTCCCATAGAGGACAAAAAGGCAAAGGAAATAATGAAGGTAGTACCATGGGGCAATGCCGGGGTCACCCTTGTATCGGCATCCCTGAGGGGATGGCGAAGAAGGGTCTTAATTGCCTTGGCCTCCTCAGCGGTCAGAGTAGGCAATCTCTCGGCCCTAGGAGGGTAAAAACTCGCGACGAAACTCCAATCACTTGGGTGGCCGCTGCCTCCTACTTTTGTGATGAAGACAAAGCGCTCAGGCCAGGGCTTAATGTTGGAGACAAAGGAAGAGACATGGATAATGGTCCTATCCTTCCTAGCTCAAAGGTAAAAATACGACGCCTCAGCCGGACAACGCTGAAGACTATAGAACTGTCGGAAGAGGAAGACGTTGGGTGTAACCGAAGCTTGGTTACAAACGTGCACAAAGCCGCACAAGATGCGCCAAGAATTAGGGGAGAGGTCCCCTGGGTACCTACCATAACAATGAAGGACTGACTCCATGAAAGGACGCACGGGGAGACGGAAGCTTACCCTAAAGGATTCGATAGGAACACCAATGCTACCTGAAATACGACCCCCAGACAATCGTCGGAAGTGGGGAAGACGATATCGTAGTTAGTGGGGATCTGAAAGGCCTCACGGAGGCCACAGACTACCCTGTAGGTGACTAGGGGCGGGGAGCGAGGATGACTAGCACCAGTGCCAGAAGTGCTCGGGACACTGGCATGACTTACTTCCTCCTCCTCCGCAGAAGACGTAGGATCAGCACGAAGGATCCTCCTACGAGGTGCCATGGGTCTCGGAAGTACGAAAAGGTGGAAGGATCCTCACCAGAGCAGGAGGAAGATGAGGAGGAAGCACCCGACACCCACGACAAACACAAGAGAGGCAAGTAGGGTTCCCCCGATATCCTTGTGTCGGTATTTATAAGTTTCGAAGGCGGATCGACCACTTTGAGACGGCACGAGGGGAAGGGCGCTTATCACCTCCAAGTACGACCTCCAAACTCAGGCGACCGTTCACACCCACACTCCCAGATGAAAACGGCTACGTTGTGATGACAGTGTCGTCGCCTGACACCTCGACCAGTGGTGCCTTGCGTGCCAAGAAGCTAAGTAGGTGGCAGGACCCACCTGCCTTGTTGATACGAGGAGATCCTCATAGAAACTCTCCCTCGATGGGCTCACTGGGACTGTCTCTCAGACCCCGAAAGTGCTCGGTGTCTGAGAGTGAGGGGCTAGTGAGGAGCGTAAAATCCTTATGGCCCATGCGCGGCTTGTTGATGCCAGGCCCGTGTCGTCCCAAGGTCCACGACGCGTATAGCAGGCCCCCGACAGCAACAGCCCATGTTAGGCGACCCAATAAGGTCAGTCATCAAATTCGTCAGCCCACGAGGGCCATCGACCCGGGCATATCGGACGTCGGACGACCCTCTGGCGATCAAACATTATTCCCGCCACCATCGGCCTCGACTCCTGTAAAGGTGAGCACGCTCCATGGGTGGCGTAAGACTCGCCTAAAGGCCGCCTGACTTCGGAGGAACGGATGCTCAACGGAAAACTCCCCACGATCACGGGGAGATGCTACCCCATGACTCACGTCTTTTTCAACTAAGGGATATGTCTCCACCGCCAAGACAATCCCTATAAATAGACCCTCAATAAGGGACAGAGGGGAGACACAGCGAGAAAGCCACACATGCATACTGAGACAGACTGACAATTACAAAGAGGACCTTCTAAAGTGGAGAGTTCTGTTCCGCTTCCGAGCACTCTTCCAGCCCGACGAGCACTCTCCGAGCACCTACTGGGCATGGCGAACACTTCTTCGGAAGTCCGATCCTCTCACTCTAGGTTTAATCAATCGGCTCGCATCTCTCTCTTTCTCTCTCTTCCATCCTCACTTGATCCCCGCGCATCAAGGTTATGACTTAAGCATTGGAGAGTTGTCTCCTGGGATAATACTCGGGACTCCTTCTGACGCCGTTATTCTGGTTCTTGCAGACTTTTACGGGTGACTAGATGATATTTTCTAATAAATAAATATTAAAAATATAACATAAAATTTGAGAGATCATTTTATCGAACACACTAGTAAAAAAAAAGGAACCGACCTTGTCACACGTTATATCACTCTTTAATTAATTACGTGCACACCATTAATCTAAGTATAAAAATTGTTACTCCCTCCATATAAAATATAAATACTATCTTTTCGGCAGAGCTCTCCACACAACTCAACCCATCGCCCGCAGGGATGTCCGAGACTGGCATGCCCGCTCCTCACCCTGCTCCCGGCATTCCATCCGTGGACGCCGGCGACCCATCCCTGAACGTAGCCATCCTCCCAAACTCCGCGAACGGCCACATCGAACAGCTCGGCTCGATCGCCTCCGAGATGTCGGAGGGAACGACGCCGGCTGGCCACCCTGCTCCTGGCCTTGCAGACATGGACGCTGGCGACTCGTCCCGGAATGTAGCCATCCTTCCGAGCTCCGGGATCGGCAACATCGCGCAACTCGACCCGGTTACTCCTGAGATGTCGGAGGAAACGACGCAGGCTCGCCACCCTCCTCTTGTTGCTCCTACGGACGCCGCCGACCTGGCGCCACACGTATCCATCCTCCCGAGCCCCGGGGATGGCCACATCGCACAACTCGGCCCCGTTGCCCCTGACATGTCTGAGGAAGCGACGCCGGCTCACCACCCTGCTCCTGCCTTTCCTGCCATGGGCGCCGGCGATGCGCCACACGTAGCCATCCTCCCGAGCCCCGGGATCGGCCACGTCACCCCGTTCCTCGAGTTCGGCCGCCGGCTCGTCTCCCTCCACGGACTCCGCGTCACCGTCTTCGTCCTCACGGCCGACGCCTCCTTCGCTCAGGACCAGCTCCTCCGAACCGCGTCCGTCCCCGACGGTCTCCGCCTCGTCGAGCTGCCCCCCGCCGACACGAACGCCGTCGCCTCCATACCCCAGGACGCCTTTTTCGAGACCCGCATATCCCTGCTCGTCAGGGCCTCCCTCCCATCCCTCCGCACCGCCCTCCGCGAGGCCTCCCAGCCGCTATCCGCCCTCGTCGTGGACATCTTCGGGACGGACGCCTTCGACGTCGCCGGCGAACTCCACTTGCCCGCGTACCTTTTCTTCACCACCACGGCTGAGACGCTTGCGATCATGTTGCACTCGCCTGCCCTCGACCGAGAGGTGGCACCGGGCGAGTTTGCCGACCTCCCAGGCCCTGTCCTGGTCCCGGGCTGCAAGCCCATCCGCCCCGCCGACCTGATCGACCCGATGCTGCACCGGAAGAACGAGAGGTACCGGTGGTACCTGCACCACGCGTCGCGCTTCCCGCTGGCCGACGGGATCCTCCTCAACACCGTCGAGGAGATAGAGCCGGGGCCCATTACGGCCATGCGGGAGGAGCCGGCCATGGTCGGGCTCCCCACCCCGCCGCTCTACCCCGTGGGGCCTGTGATAAAGTCCCGGGGGAGCCACCGGAAGTCGGAGCACAAGTGCCTTGCGTGGCTGGACCTGCAGCCTCCGGCCTCGGTGCTCTTCGTCTCCTTCGGCAGCGGCGGGACCCTCTCTGCCGAGCAGACGGCGGAGCTGGCGTGGGGGCTGGAGCTGAGCGGTCAGAGGTTCCTCTGGGTGATCCGCCGGCCCACTGATGGCGCCCCGTCGTCCGCCTTCTTTACCTGCGGGGGCGACCCCGACGACCCGGCGACTTACCTGCCGGAGGGGTTCGCCAAGAGAACGGAGGGGAGGGGTTTCCTGGTGCCGTCGTGGGCGCCACAGCTGGACGTGCTCGGCCACCCGGCCGTGGGCGGGTTCATGACGCACGGCGGGTGGAACTCTGCGCTGGAGAGCATCGCCCGCGGCGTGGCCATGATCGTGTGGCCACTCTACGCCGAGCAGAGGACGAACGCCGCGATGATGGATGGAGAGCTGAAGGTGGCGGTGCGGGTGAGGGAGGAGGGCGGGCTGGTGAAGAGAGGGGAGGTGGAGAGGGTGGCGAGGCTGCTCATGGAGGGCGACGAAGGGAAGGCCTTGAAGCGCAAGGTGGCGGAGCTGCGTGACTGTTTCACCAGGGCTTTGGCTGAAGGGGGTTCCTCCTACACATCACTGGCGGAAGCTGTTGCCCAGTGGACAAGGAAGGTGGGTCGAAGTGATCATATGAACTAGGCAGTAGTGATTTGGTTCCAGAGCAGAGAAATTCTGGAATTTGCTCAGTTCTAACTCGATAGATCGATGTTCGAGTTTCTTAATATTCCTGTTTACGTTAGTTTGCAAATGGATGATGTCATATGTTCAGCATTTTTCTTTGGATGGTACCTTTCTTTGGGCCGATGACATGGAGAGGAACGGGAGACTGAGAGAACTATGTACTGGTGCTCTTAAAAATGCGACTCAAACATCTCAAGAGAGGAATCTACCCACGTTTATCCTCTTAAAAAACATACTTGGAAGAGCAAAACATTAATTAAGTGAAGAGATCTGTAGCTCTCACCGTGCTCAAAATATTTGAACCCATAAATCTCCCCTATGCAAAGGGGAGGGATATTGAAGCAAGATATAGAATAGATGGGCTCGTTTGGATGGTATTTGTGGAACCCGGAGAATGTAGTTGTACATGGATTCGGTTGAAGAAACTTCACAACAATATGTGTCACTTGCATAAAGATGCCTAGCTTGTTTAATTAGATCGGAGTGACTCATGAGTGATGAGTATCAGAGCGGCTCTTACCACCATTGTGAGATGAAAAGAAAATTCAAAAGAAAATTCGCTGCCTCACTCCACTTCTTCCACGAGCTTCATCCACCCTGCCTCGCCGCCGTCTGCAAGTGCTCCAGAGCTGGCGTGTGACCCCTCCACCTCATCGCCCGGTAGAGCCAATTATTGTCAAATGGATTTGCCCACCAGCTCCATCCCTCAAGCTCAATGTCGATGGAGCTTTCAGGAAGAGCTCCGGCACTGCCGGTGGCGGCGGGGTCTTGCGCAACTCTGCAGGAAGCTTCTAATGGGCGTTCGCTCGGCGCTACACTATATCGTCCAGCCTGGAGGCGGAAGCGATGGCTATGCGCGATGGACTTCGTCTATGTAATTTCCACGGGCTCTCCAACTTCAGCTTAGAATCTGATTCTGCAGTGCTTGTTGGGATCATTCAGACAAACCACACACGTCCCTGGCGCCTGCTTCCGGTTATCGGAGATATCTTGTAATTAGTCAACATCATGCGGATCTCGGTGGCACACACTTTCCGTGAGGACAATCAGGTGGCGGATGCTCTGTCTAACTGGGCCTGCAATTTACAGTCATTTGACTTGTGGTCTAACTGGGCTGACCTTCCCCACTCTGTTAAGGGACTCATAAAGCTTGATAAGCTGCACTATCCCTCGATCCGGCTCAAGCTGGCTTAGTCTCACCTCTGTGTAAAATTACTTCATGTTGTCCCCTAAGATAACTCCTGGGACTCCTTCTGACCTCTTCCTAGTGGTTGTAGGTCCTTCTCCTTGCAAGGCTTGTGGTCCCGTTCTTCAAATTGTTAGAGGTGTGGATCAAGAAGTAGATAATCATTTTCCGACTGCTACACTTCTTGGTGCAATCTATGAGAAATCAGAGTATAAGTCATGGCCCCAAGGACTAGCTACCACAATGTCAGCAACCGGAGAGGCACGACAAGCTCCCGCCAGGCATATCGGGGAGTTGCTAGTGACCACATATCTCAGGGAGAACACTACCACATCTCTGCCCACTCCGCAATAGAGGAACTGACTGACATAAAGTGTTAGCTCCAATCTTTGAGGGAGGCTTACCTGGGCCTCCTTGACCAATAGGCGAAGCAAGACCGTGCCGCCACTATCCTTGTGCTGAGGAGCAAGGCCTCATCGATGGTGGATGGTTGAGTGCCCTTGGTCACCTCCGTGGCACGGACCCTCCCCCAGTCCCGATACTCCCAATGCCGCTCGCCGAACCCCCTACACTCCAACCCAAGCATGGCCTGACGATTGGGGTGCTACGACGATGTCGAGCGCAAGCTCTAGGGAAAGGTGTGGTACCTCAATGATATCATCTAGGCAGCCCAAACAAAGGGCCTGGTCGACAATGACGTCGACTTCTAGGCTCCCTTCTCCCAGGAGATCTTGGAAGCTCCGATCCCTCTGAAATTCTAGTTACCGTCGTTCACTTGGTGACACCATCAACCCGACCGACCACACCTTCAAAGTTTCGAATCCAACCTGATGTTCCACCAGGTCTCAGATGCTGTTAAGTGCTTGGCCTTCACCACCACCTTCCGAAAGAATGCCCGGACGTGGTTCGAAACCCTTCCTATAGCCTCTATCACCTCCTTCTAGCAGATGAAATGGATGATCAAAGAAAACTTTCGCGGCTGCAAGAAGGAGACTTGGTCTGCTGTCACTCTACTTACCATCAAGCAGGGGCGTGATGAGCCCCTATGGGAGTTCGTTGCTCGCTTTCGGAAGGAAGCCCTCCCACTCACTACAAGGGTAACGTTTTCGACAGACTACATCCATCGAAAATCTGTCAGAAAAATAAGTTCCCACAGACTTTTCGACGTAATTCCGACGGAAGACATCCATTAGGTATATCTTGTTGGAAGTTTTCGATAGACAAAATTTTCATAAAAAATTCATCGGTAATTTTCGACGGAAAGTAAGTCGATGGCAATTCCATCAAAAACTATTGTCGGATTATCGGTCTTAATGTTTCTGATGAAAAATATATTCCGTCTATAAT
>JANBPO010000186.1:8666938-8677282 GCA_024336825.1 Amorphophallus titanum
GTGTATTGATGAGAGAGAGTCAACTCTGACCCACATCTCTTTGGATGGGTTTCAAAACTTAAAATTAACTCTCACTCTAATCCGATTAACTTAAATCTTTTAATCAAATTATAAAAATAATTAACTCTGAGTTAACTTAACTACGTAGTATGGAATCGAAACTAAGCCATTGTCACCCCCCTAACATAGTATAAATATGAGTTATTTTATTTATTGCATACATTGTTTGCCGTGCAGATATCATGGCATAACTTCTGACAAAAAAGATCGACTGTACGAGGAAGGTGTCGTCCCTTCCACTTGTGGGGGTTGGTTGTATCACTTTTATGAGACTGGCTGGGCGACGCGCGCCCTTCCACCTCCCGGCGTTGTTTCATGTCTCCTGCAGAGCGGCGGCGTGAAGATTGCCGGGGAACGTGAGCAGGGGCGGTCCATCAGCGGCACTGGCTTCGTAGTGATTGTCCCAGCGCCACAAGATTACAGCGATGGGATCGGTCGAGGCAGGTTGGTGCGAGACGAGGTCTTCACCGTTGAGCTGACCGTCGCTGTCCTCGGTGAGAATCACGCGAGCATCGGGAACCAGCCGCAGGAAATCGACGAGATCGTTTTCCGGCCGGCCGCCCTGGCCTGTGGAAGTGACGAGGACGAACTGGGGACGCTGCCGTGCTTGATCCCGGCCGACTTGCATCCGGTCGTGAGCGAGCAGCAGGCCGCGCTTGAGGAAGCGGTCCTGCAACAGACCGCCCCGGCTTGGCAGCAACGCGTCGTGGATTGCGGCAGGGGCGAGCTGGGCAAGCGGAACGGGATTGGGGACGATGTCGCGGGCCTCGAAATTGATGGCGGTGACGCAGGCCCGTGTCGCATCGGGGAAAGCGTGATGCGCCTGGTCAATGGCGTGGGCAATGCCGGCAGTGGAGTAGCTTGAGCCACGCGAGCAATCGATGAGGATGTCGAGATAGGGCGTGCGCCGGAGCTGCCATGCCGATGTGCGGGAAATATCCGCGAGAACGACGCTGCCGGATTCGGTGACGCAGGTGGTCACGGCGGCTGGCCCGGTTTCCGGAAGCTGAATCTCGTCATGCGCGAAGGCGTGCGGGACGTTGGTGTTGTCGAACGTGATGGTGAACGGCTGGCCATTCGCATAGATGAGATCCAGCCGCGCCTGCCGGATTTCCCCTGCGGCGAAGGGCGAGACGCGCAGGCTGAGACTTGTGCGTGAGTTGTAGACGAGGAGCGCGGGATCGCGGTGGGCCTTGGCGATTTTCTCGTAGACCCAGAGTGCGGTTTTTCGTTCCACGATGCGGGCGGGAACAAAGTCGCTGTGCATCTGCAACGCGAAGCCGCTCACGTAGGCGCCTTCGGGCAGGTGGATCTCGGTCGAGAACTCCGCGCCGTCCGGGCCGGGATTGCGCATGGTGAGGAGGAGGCGCGCCGTGCTGCTGGCGCCTTCGAGCTGCGCGGTGACCTGCACGTTGTCGAGGATGACGTCGCGCGAGGGAGAAGACGGCATGGGCCACGTGTCATCACCCGGATTGCGCGAGCGCAGGAAAACCCCGGCCTGCGCGGCGGCGCCCTCGCCGAAAAACGCGGCCTGCAATTCGTCGATCTTTGCGTCGGGCAGGACGAGGCCGTGGAAGACGATGCGGTCGTAGAGCGGGGTGAGGAACGGGAGGAAAATGCCGTGCTTCACCTCGCGCAGGTGCTGCAGGGCGGAGGCGAGTGCGGGCAGGCTGCCTGTGAACGTGATGTCGTGGCGATAGTCGGGCGAGTAGAGATAAGCGAGCGCTTCGTCGAGTGCCACGCGGTCATGCCAAGCGCCGCCGAGGCCGAACGCGGGCAGGACGAGCACGGCGCCGAGTCCGAGCAGCGCCACGGGCCACGCGGGGCCGTCGCGCACTTCCTCTCGGAAAGCGTCGGCGAGGCGATAGGCGTGGGTGATGCCGAGCACCAGCGGGACAAGCATGAGGAAGCCCGAGCCGGCGGCGATCACGGCGAAGAGGCTCAGCGGCAGCCACGGCAGGAAGACGAGAAAGAAGTAAGCGGAGAACGGAAAGAGCACGCACTGCGCGAGCCAGATCGCGCGATGCCAGATCAGCGAGCGCACCACGGGCAGCATCAGCACGATGCCATTGAGAAGGGCGAGCAGGTAGATGATGGGCGCCTGAAAGTCGACGGGGAAGGGAATGCCTTGGTTGAGGCAGAGTCCGGCCAGCGGCCCGACGACGGCCACGGCGAACATGAAGCCGCGTTGAATCCAGGGATGCATCCGGCGGATACGGGTGTAGGCGATGAGCGTCGCTCGCGTGACTGCCGCAGTGACGAGCACGCCGCCGCCGAGTACGCCGAGAATCACGAGCGTGAGGGCCGGTGCATCCGGCAGGTGCAGCGGCCGGGCAATCGACGCACAGCCGGCGGCGAGTCCGTAGAAAAACGCCGCGCCAAGCCCGGCACCGAGAAAGAGGAGCACGCATTCCGCGCCGCCGTGATGACGCAGCGGGCGCGAACTCAGGACAAGGATCGCGTAAAACGCGCCGGGCATGCCGAGGCTGACGGCCTCGGAAAGCAGTTCCCAGCGGTTGGCCACCCACTCGAGTTCCGTGTCGGGAATTGTCGTCCAGCAAAAGAACACCGCCCCGCCCAGCACGGCCAGCGACGCGGCCAGAAGCGCCCCGCATTGCGCATCGCAGAGGAGACGGCGAGCGCGCTGGTTGCGGATTGCGACGGCACCCGCGCCAATGGCGACGGCGGCGAGTGCAAGGCCCAAGACCAGGCTGACGCGGCGTTGCGCCACGCTCATGTCTCCGTTGATGATCAGGTAGACGTGGCCGGAACGCGCCAGCAAGAGCGTGAGCGGCGCGACGTGGGTCAGCCACAACCACGCCGGCCGGCGGACGAAGTCGCCGAGGAGGGGACGCGGTTTATCCGACGGGGGCGGAGACTGATAAATCGATGGCGCGTTTTCGCGAGGGAAAACGGCAAGCGATTCCATAACGGACAGGAATCCCTCGAAGGAAGGACAGCCTCAACCCGAGCATGACAGCACAAGCTTAATGTGCAGGCGAGTAAAACGTATACCCGTGCCGACTTGTGGAGAGGTAGACGCGATGGCTATGAAGCCTTGATTTCGCCCCCACTACCGCCCGGTATTTGTGACGTTAGGACTAACGTATCTTGGGCGTGGCGGTTACGAACCGATATTCTACTGTGCTGCATAGACTCTGACAGGGGTAATTCCGCTGATTTATGGCATCTCATCGAACCACCTACCGCAAGAACACGCTTTGTCCTCCTCCAACTGGCGGCAGGTCTTTGCGCCCGAATGGGTTCTCGATGGTGGAATTGCTGATGGTCATCAGCGTGATGAGTATTTTAATGGCGCTGACCACGTGGTCGATTGTTGGAGTGCGGCAATCAACAGGCGCGAACGCGGCGATTTTGACCATTGAGGGTTTCATGGATCAGTGCCATCAATACGCCGTGGCCAACAACACCTATGTGTATGTGGGGCTTTATCAAAATCCTTCGCCGGTGGGGAGCCAGGAGGTCTGGCTGGGAGCGGTCGCATCGATGGACGGCACCGACATTTCTTCCGGCGGTCAAAATAACATCACGGTGGGAGGTTCGGCCAAGGCGATCAGCAAGCTCGTCAAGGTGTCGAATACGGCCTTGGAAAAAGCCAGCTTGTTCGGCTCGTCGATTAGCTGGACCAGTCCCAGCGGCGCCATCGACATCAGCCAGTCCGCGGGGGCGACGATAGGGCCGCTTGGTGCCATGCAGACACAGCTTCCGCTTGCGTTCGTTTTTGCGCCCGACGGTACGGCATCGGCCAAGGGTAGCGTGGCCAGTTGCCTCACCTTTGGAATCCAAGTCGCCGATGGCAGCACGGCGAGCCATTTCGTAAATCCAGCCGTTTTTCAAATCGGTGGCCTGACGGGAGTCACGAAAGTTTTTCGTCAATAGGACTACCAGCGACCCGCGCTCCAGAGGAAAGATGTCTCGATTCGCTTTCCATCTTCGCGCGCGAAACCGGCCGGGACGGCGCCGGGCCTTTTCGCTGGTGGAGGTTGTCCTGGCCCTGGCCATCGCCTCGTTCACGATCATCAGCATGATCGGCCTCTTTGCCCTCGCGCTGAAAACGAACCAGGAGTCGAGCCAGACCCTGCTGGCAGCCAATGTGGCCTCGACGATGCTGGCGGAGAGCCGGGTGTCGCCCACCAATAGTTTGTCGCCGTTGCCGCGCCTCGACCAATCGTCCAGCAATTTTATGCTGACACCTTTTCAGGTTACGACGCCCGTCTATATCACCGGCGGTGGACAGGTGGCCGCCAGCCTGACCAACGCCAGCTATGGGATGCTCTATCAGGTCCAGCCCAACGCGGCGGCCAACTCGTCCGAAGTCTATATCATGCTCTATTGGCCGCCCCAGGTCGGACCGACCAAAGGGTCGGGTAAATATGAAGTTTCCACGCAAATCTCCCTATCACCCAGCCTGTGACGCGAAGGCGCGCGGCGCGCGGGCCCGGGCGTCGCGGCGTGGATTCACCATGATCGAATTGTTGGTGGCGATCGCCATCCTCGCCATCATCATGCTCATCCTGGCCCAGGTCCTGGGGCTGGCGAGTTCGTCGTGGTCTATTGGCAAACAGCGCGTCGACAATCTCACGAAGGCACGCGCCCTGCTCGACCTGATTGCGCACGACGTCGAAGAGGGTGTCTTCCGTCCCGATCTTGCCGCGTTCATTGACCAGAGCGGCAATGTCGCCTCGTCGTCATCCACCTCCTACGCCTTCTATACGAAGCGCACCGGAGGCGGCAGCCGCGATCTTTCCTTGATCAACTATCAGCTCAGCCTTTCGGCGTCCTCGGCGAGCCTTCAGCGTGGAGCGTTGCCGCTGGCTTGGTCAAGTGCGCTTCCCACATTCGCCGGTAACGGCGCCGCGGCGATTGGGTTGCCTGAAATCAAGAACCTCACTACCGACGACTATAGTGAAGTTGCCGCCGGTGTGGTCGCGTTCAAGATGTTCTTCGTCAATTCGTATCCCAACAATTCGCCGGCCCAAGTCAGCTACAGTTGGAATTATATCCCGTGGAATTACAACAGCGCGGGAAATCTGCCCATGACCAAGGCGGTTGGTGTAACGGTTGTGGTCCTGGACGACCAATCGCAGAAGGTGCTGGCGTCGCAGGGGGAGATCGCAAGCGTGGCCGCCAACGGCGCCTTCGCCGCGCCGTCGAGTCTTGCCGGAAGCCTCAAGGACACTTGGGACGCGAATATCAACGCGCCGTCCTTCTATACATCGAGTCATTACCCGGAAGTGATGCGCACGGGTGTGAAAATCTTCGAGCGGATCATCATGCTGCCACCGTTTCATCAATGAAAAGCCTGCGCACACCTCATCCTGCGTGGGGGCGGCCCTCGTCCGCCAACCAAAGCTCCGCCCTGATCATCGTCCTCTTCATGGTCGTGATTCTCAGCACGATCATGGTGGCGTTCATGCTCGTCAGTTCCATGGACCGCGCTTCCAGCCAAAGCTACAGCCAGGGTGTGAGCGCTGAGCAGGTGGGGCAGGAGGGCCTTGCGCAGGTTGTCACCGACTTGCAGCAGGAGATCAGCGCAAATTCAACGACAACCACAGTAAATGGCTACTCGATCTATACGCCGAAATTCGCCACCAACGCGCAGCCGGAATTATCACTGGCCGGCAACACCGCCTCCTCGGCGCCCAACCTCGTCCTCAATCTTGTCCCCAACCTGGTGAAGATTTCCTCGCACACGCAGGCGCCCTTCGCCCAAGGAAGCATTGAGGCCACCAGCGTAAATACGACGGCGAATGCGTCGTTCAACGGGAGACTCATTTCTGCCGCCCGCTGGAACAAGCCGGCGATGATCACGAACGCGTGGCCGACGTCATTGTTGCAGACTCCGGACTGGATCAACGTGGCGCGCCGGGGTGTGGCGCCGCAGAGCCTGACGATTGCCCAGGCGTCCGATTCTTCACTGGCCAACACCAACTACGTGGTGGGCCGCTATGCCTACGCGGTCTACGACGAGGGAGGGATGCTCGACATCAATGTTGCCGGTTATCCCTCGGCCAGCACGCCATCCGATCTCACCGCGGCGCTCATCGGCCGCAAGGGCAACCTTTCGCTGGCGGACTTGACGCAAATCCCGAATGGCTCGACGCAAATTACCACGGCGCAGTCGGACGCGCTTATCAAGTGGCGCAATGCCTATTCGCTCAGCGCGAGCTATACCAACTACATCACGGGAACGGGAGCCACCAATGGCTTTCTCTATGTGCAGGGTAACGGCACTTCCGCCGACAATACCTTTCTCAGCCGGCAGGACTTGATCAGTTATGCCACGGCCAACAGCCTGACGAACGCTCTTCCTTACCTGTCGACTTTCACGCGCGAGAAGAACCGGCCGAGTTGGTATCCGACGCAGGATGCGGCCTCGATGAGCGACGCGTCCGGTACAATTGCCGGCAACAATGGCACGGGAAATATCTATGCCTATGCCAGCAACCGGAATTCGACCAGCGCCATCAACCGCGATTTCCAAAACGTGCGTGTGGCCACCTCCTTTGTGCGCCCGGACGGCTCGACTGCGATTGTTGGTGAGCCGCTGGTCAAGCGCCGCTTTCCGCTGAGCCGACTGGCGCTGTTGAGCCTGCCGTCCGCGCCGACCACGGCCCAAGCGGCGCAGATCAAACAAGACTTCGGCCTGGTCCTGGATGCCAATGGGACAACGTGGGACTATGAAAATCCCGGCGGATCGGCAGCAGCTTCATCGATTCTGACGCTCGGTCAGGTCGCCGCCTTGCCGACGGGACAAGCGAGGGAACCCGATTTCTTTGAGCTTTTGAAGGCGGCAATTCTCTCTGGCTCCCTTGGCCTGAGCCCCGGCACGGTGGCTTCCACATCCGGTGGGGCAGCCGGGAGCGCGAGCGACGTGGCAGGAATTGCCGGTAACTCCGATGCGCAGATCATGCAAATAGGGGCGAACATCGTCGATCAATATAGAACGGGTAATTACCCCATTGATATCTACGCCGCCATTTTTAGCGGAACGCCCGGGAGCCTCCCCGATACTTACGATCATTTCTACGGCATCAAGAATCTCCCGTATCTGTTGCGGCTGATTCCCACCTGCACCTACGATCCACCCGGAAGCACGTCGGCGAATGCGACCGGGGTAAACGGTTGGTGGATTCCGGAGGTGTGGTATCCCGCGCAGTACGCGGCGGTTTCGAGCGGCCCGTCCCAATTTCGCATCCAAGGCTATGGCGGCGAGAGTGAGGTTTGGCTGCACGAGAGCGCTCCGACGCAAGGCAATATCATTGGGCCGGTTGTTGATTACGGAGTGGGAGGGCCGGGCACTGGAACAGCCGTAGCGCAGGCGCTGCTCACGCCGCCTGCGGGAAATAATAATTTTTATTCAATGCCGCGCTACTTGAGTGCCGCAGGCGGGGCGTCAACCACCTCGGCGCCGACCAGTCCACCTTCCTCGACTGTGGCGACGCTTACGGCTTCCGGGGCCATCACGGGATCAGCGGCGGACATTCCGGTCGGCATCTGGGCGGGATGGGCTCCCTTTGTCGCGACGAATACCTATTCAACTTACAATCCCGGTCCTGAGGTCGACCTCAGTTTCGCGCTCCAATACATGAATGCGAGTGGCAACTGGCAGACCTATTCGACCTGGAAAGACCTCGCCCTTTCGAGCAACGCAAAACTTCCCACCACGGTGACGGGAGCATCGGGATTTCTGGACAACAATGTTTTCTTTGCCCGGTATGATCCGAGGACCAATCGTTTGGGCTCGGCCAATTCCTTTTCCACCTTTGTCCACGTCTCGGGTACAGCTCCGGGACGAGTCGGCTCAGGGTCGGCATTTTACTTTGCGGCGACTTACTCGGCTGCGACGACGACACTGCCGGGCGCCAACCTGAGGCCTGATCATTATCAAGGTATCTCCATTGACCGCAACTATCCCCAGGCTGCGAATTTCGTTTATACGGGCGGGACAGCGGACGGTTATTGCGCGGGGCTTTTTGCGGACAACGTGGTCGCACGGCCCAAGGCGCCGCTTTCACCCAGCGTTAATCTCTATTATAGCGACCCCGATGGAATCGTCCGGCGCGCGGATGGCGCGTATAGCGATGGGAATACCGTGCTGGCCAGCACGGACGGCTTCGAACTCATGCCCGGCAGTACGTCGGGACGGCCGATTGTCCTTAGCCGCCCGTTTCGTTCCGTGGCGGAGATGGGCTACGCATACCGCGACGTGCCCTTCAAGGGCCTCGATTTTTTCACGCAGGAAAGTGCCGATGCGGCCCTGCTCGACATCTTCTGCATCGACGATGTCGACATGGCCGCCGGCCGGGTCAATCCCAATACGCGCAACGCCAAGGTTCTGCAGGCTGTCCTGGCCGGTTCGATCAAAGCGGAGCTGAATCCGTCGCTGACTATTGGGGCGAGTGATGCCGCGAGCGTGGCAAGTGCTCTGGTGGCCCGCACGGTGAACACGGCGAACGGCCCGCTCGTCAATCGCAGTGAACTTGTAACGAAATTCAGCAACGATCTCACGACGGCTCTCAGCCAGAGCGCTGATATCTATAACAAGACCCAACGGGAGTCCGTCGTGAGGGCCCTGGCCGACGTCTCCAACACGCGCACCTGGAATTTGATGATCGACGTCATCGCGCAGGCAGGCCGCTATCCCCCGAGCGCACAAACCCTGAATGATTTTGTGGTCGAGGGCGAAAGGCGCTTTTGGCTGCACGTGGCGATTGACCGCTACACAGGGCAGATCGTCGATGAGCAAATGGAGCCGGTTTATGAATAGATGGATTCTCTTGTTATTTCTCGCCGGGGCCGTGAATGCCACGGCGCAGCAGGACAACGCACCTCCGACCGCGCCTTTCGTGCAATTTCCTTCTCCCGATGTGGCTTTTACCGTGACGGTGAACGGCGGAGCGGTGGCGCCGGTTCCTGCTCAACCAGGCCAGCCGAGGCGGGACAAAAAGCTGGTCAAGATCGAGACCGTTCAAGTGGGCAAGCTTCGACGCGACATTCTTACCTGGGATGACAACAGCCTGACACAGACCTGGTTCGTCGGCCCTTACGGCTTGGTACAAAGCTCGTACGGCGGCTGGATCAACCTGATTAATCCGGCGCGCGATCCCTCCTTCCGTTCCAGCATGCCCCGGCGGGACGCGACCGATTATTTTTCGTGGCTGGCTGCCTCGAATTATGCTGGGTCCGAAGGATACAAGGGGAGGACATGTTATCATTTTCGCATGGGCCAAGCCGAGGACGCCCTGCTTGGCAATGGACCGAGGGAGGCATGGATCGAAGCCCGGACGAAGTTGCCCGTGGCCCTGAAATTGGGAGTGGATATGTATGAATATAAGTTCACTTCGGCACCGGCGGAGCCGCTCGTCCTGCCGACTGCTTTCAAGACGCGGGCGGACCGTTACCAACTTCTCGGTCCTTCTCCAACCGCCGCTTCGCACTAGTCTTATGAGTATTTCACCTTTACGCATGGCCCTGATCGGGATCGGGGGATATGGGAAAATGCATCTGGACATGATCCGCATCCTCGAGCGGGAGAATCTGGTAAAGCTGGTGGCGGCGGCCGATACGAATATCGAGGAGACAGCGCCAGTTCAGGCGCAGTTGCGGGCGCAGCACGTTCGTTGCTATCACGATTACACGGAGCTACTCGAGGAAGAGGCCGGCCTTGACGCCGTTTCCATCGTTGCCCCGATCCCATTCCATGACGAGATCGTGAGGGATGTCCTGGCGCGTGATCTCCATGTCTATTTGGAAAAGCCGCCGGTGCCCACCATCCAGCAACTGCGAGAGCTCATTGAGCTGGATGAGAAGCAGCGCGTGACTGTTGGGTTTCAAATGTCGGAGCTGCCGACCGTTCGACGGCTGAAGGAATGGCTGGTCACGGGGGCGATGGGCGAAGTGCTGCAAATCACGGCGATGGCCCGTTGGGCGGTGGCGCCGGAGGCGCCGGAAGGCACTACCAGGATGCCGCTGGCCCTGGTGGCCGCGGCCAGCGCCGGGATGTCGGCCACCGAGGTGCTGGCCGGCAGGTCGCCCCACCCCGGGTCGCCGGCGGCCTCACCCACCACGGCCGACACGGCGTAGCCCAGCTCGGGCTCCGAGCGGAGCATGGTGCGCAGGGCGGCGGCGTCGTCGTTGGCGCCGACGAGCACCACGCGGCGGAGGAATCGCCCCCGGGCCCGCTGGGCCCGGAGCCAGCGCCCGAAGATCCACCGGAGCACAGCGGCCATGGTCACGAAGCAGGTGCCACCGGCCAGGGCC
>JANBPO010000186.1:9328064-9339442 GCA_024336825.1 Amorphophallus titanum
GGGATAGCATGAAGGTTTACACCTGCTATGTCTCCGGCAAAGAGCTGGTGGAGGCTGTTGACATCCTAGCCAATCCAAATGAACCTGCTGGAGTAAATGACCCAAATTCCGCAATGGATGTGGTATACCTTAATACCAGGAATGCCACTCGAAGAAGCCTTTAGGCCCAATTTAGTGGCCAGACGGGGACCTCCAGTTAGGGGCAACATTAGGGTCAAGTTCAGGAGCAAGTTCAGAACCAAGATGAGAATTTGCCTCAAGCAGAAATAGACCTTGATGAAGTCATAAGCATCCATGGAGAAGGGGGAGCTCAACCCATCGGTAGATACATAAACCCGATGTTTGAGCCACCTACGAGGGCCACATTTCAAGCCATGTCCAACGATGTTAAGTTCAAAACCATGCAACGTTGGCACATAGAGATGACCAATCTCATGCTTGAGCTGAAGCGACAATGAGTGCAAATGCTCAACGGCCTAAGACACCGGGGCATAATCAAAATCTCAGATGGGAACAACGGCTGGGTAATCCCGCCATGGTCAATCGGCAAGTGGTTGCACCCTATAATGTGGTTGCTGAAGCAGGGATCGAGCCACTTCGTGCTCCGCCCAATGTCTAGTCGTCCCAGACTCTGGCGGCTGAAGACGTCATCGCCAACGGCGTATGATAGAATAGATCGTTGAAGATAAGTTCGCCTAGTGCGGCGAGGATATCGCCACTGTTGACTTTTGAGTGTGCCATACCCAGCACATCATTAATTCAAGAAGCTTCCGCCGAACTGTTCGAAGGCACCAAAGCTACAGAAGTTCAATGGGTAAGGGTTTTCACATGAACACTTGACCTATTATATAATGGCCATGGGCGAGCTGGTGCTTGAGGAGTCATATCTTCTTTGTTATTTCGCGACCTCCCTCACAAGTAGTGCCTTCCCATGGTATTCAAAGCTGAAGCCCAATTCTGTGGCCGACTGGGCTGCTCTGTAGAAAGAAGTTCATCGATCGCTTCCAAGCGACTGAGAGGAAGGTCTCCTTTGCAGAGCTGTGCTCACTTGAGCAAAAAAGAGGAGAGACTGTGCTGGATTTCATTAAACATTGGCGAGATTTCAACAAGAGATGTGACAACCCTCCTTCCCAAGAAGGTACTATAATGATATGCCGAAGGGGCTTGTCGGCAGAGGTCAGTGAAAATCTCTTGGGGGCAAATATTAAAGACAATTAAATTCGGTCATCGTGGAGATCGAAATGTTCTTCGCCGATAATTCAACGTTCACACCCTCTAAGGGCAAGGCATCTAAGGAGTGCAATGCCACTGGGAAGGAGGCAAATGCCGTCGACTTCTCTCTTACAAATGGGTTTGGTGAAGGAGCGACTACAAGTAACTTCGACAAAAAGTCTGAAGGGAAGGCATCAACGAGATTGTCAGAGCGTATGAAAGCTCCTTATTCCTTCAAGAAGGAGCATACCAAGAGATTCTTCAATCTTTGCATGAAGAATAAGTTGATGTCTTTGTCGGACCCTAAGAAGCTAGAAGACGCGAACAAATTAGATGATCCCAATTATTGCGTATATCATCGCATATTGGGTCATACCATTGAAAACTGTTATGTTTTCAAGGATGATGTGGAAAAATTGATCCAAAACTAGCTCATCACAATGAAAAGTTATTTGATGGATCCCCCATAGTCTCATGCTTGGGATCGGCCGACTCGATCAGCTAATGTAATCCATTATTCAGTCAATGCGAGTCATGTGGCAGCAACCTTCACATTCCCCAAGCCGGAGTTAGAAGAAGCCGGTCCCATCTAAACCAAACCTGCTGTGTGGTATCCAGGATGGAGACCCTCCCATCAGTCCTTCTTTTCGAAGGAGAATATTAAGAAAATATTCGTCCTTCTACTTAGGGAGGGCCGAATCATGACACACGACCCACCGACGACTCATACGGAGGTCGGGAAGAGGCATCCTCGTTATTACGAATATCACGCTAGAGTATCTCACCTGATGAGGAAATGTAAGGAAGTTAAAGATTGTATTGAAATCTTTATTCAAAGAGGGGAGATCGATGTCTAGGGAGGTAGTATGACAAGGAGAAACCTCTGAGAAGTTTCCAAACAAATGTTAAATCAAGACCGACCGACAGAAGTGATGAACAAAGAAAATCCATTCTCCTATGACCAGTATTGGACAACGCCTCAAATTGAATCTTCAGAACCACAGGAAAGGGGCTCGTTGACTTTCTCTGTCAATGTCGTACATGCATCAACTTCTGGCACATCCTCCGATCCAGAAACATAGGAGGCTGGTCCCAGTTTAGGTCAACCCACAACATGGTGCCCTGAGTGGCGATCATGGCAGGACTTAAAGTCTTTGTCCTTTGCAAAGGAAGAAATCCGGAAGCTAGTCAAGATTCTTCTGGGTGGGAAGGAAATTTTGGTGTGCGATCCTCCATGACGTCACCCTAAACCAAATTCCGGAAGCTCGGGCCAAGACTTCTTTGCCTCACGTGTAAGCAAAGAAGACCAGGTGGCCCAAAAAGAAATTCAAAATCTCCTTCGACAAGGTACAATATGTTCATCAACAAGTGAAGTCAAAGAAATGGCCAAAGGATGGCTTAGTCAAGTTGCTCCGGCAAAAAATTGCACTCAAAGGAAACCTGCAAACTCATTTGACTACCAGGGTGAACCTAGCACTTCTGCTAGGCACCTAAACTTTGTTGCCTTTCTAAAAAGAGGTAAGGGGTCACTACTCAAACAAAGCTCTAGGCCAAGCAAAGTAGAAGAGGAGTGAGCAAAGACAAGCCGGAAGACCAATCTAGGAGGAGAAAGCTTTCGCTCAACTCAAAAGGGCAAGCCTCAGTAGGAGAACCTCAAGTCAAGTGCCGGGCAAAGCTGAAAAGTAGGACCCAGCCGGAGGATCTCAAGTTGAACTTAGGGCTAAGCCAAAGAGGCAAGACCCATGAAGAAAACCTCAAGTCGCATGTTGACAAAGCCGGAAAGGCAATCCTCAACCGAAGAACCCCAAGCCACTCTCTGGTCTAAGTCAAAAGGACAAAGTCAAGCCGGAGCTCCCCGAGTTAAGTCTTGGACCAAATTAAGAGCAGACAAGTAAGAAGTCCCACGCAGCGTCAACCAGGCAATTAATCTCAAAACTTTGGCCTTTATATGGCCGAATTTCAAGAATTGCCGCCTGGAATAATCAACCAGGCAATTAATGCCACGTTTCAACTGAATGAAGAGGAGGTCGGTTGGGTCAATGTAACCCCGAAGAAGCATGGTCACCCCAGACCTCTGTGGACACCAAAAATGATGAAATGGAAAAGATGATGATGCAAAGTAAAATAAAACAACAAAAGGAGAAAAGGAGAGAGAGAAGAAAATAAAAGAGAAAAGAAATAATAATAATAATAGTAATGATAATAATAATAATAATAATAAGGGGGTGATTCTCTCTCTCTCTCTCTTTCTCTCACTCTACGTCTCTCTCCCTCACTCACCGTTTCTCACTCACCGTCTCTCACTCTGCGTCTCTCTCCCTCACTCACCGTTTCTCACTCACCGTCTCTCACTCTGCGTCTCTCTCCCTCACTCACCGTCTCATCTCCCACCGTCCCGGAGAACCCTCTCCCGCGGCACACCCCTGTGCCGGATGGCATATGCCGCGCCGAATGGCCAGCCACCGCACTGGATCATTCCCCTTTTCACCCGGCGCACCCACTGCACCGGATATGCCTCGCCTGCCCCGCGTCCCTGCCACGGTGATCACCGGGTTTCACGGTTCCGGAAAGACTACCCAGTTGAACCATATTTGAACTTCCCAACATGGAAAGAGAATCGCCGTCATAGAGAATGACTTTGGGAAGGTTGACATCGATAGTTCTCTTGTAGCTAGTCGTTCATCAGTGGCTGAAGATATTGTTATGATTAACAATGGCTGCTCATGTTGCACTGTGAGAGGAGACCTGGTTAAAATGCTGTTAGAGCTGGTCAAGAAGAAGCGAGATAAGTCTGATCACATTGTTATAGAAACACGGGTCTAGCAAAGTCATCTCCTGTAATTGAGACATTCTGCTCAGATGAATTGGTTGCACGGTATGTGAAGCTTGATGGTGTTCTCACATTGGTTGACTGCAAGCATTTTATGCAACATTCGTATGAGGTAAAACCAAGATGGGTGGTGAATGAGGCAGTAGGGCAAGTTGCCAATGCAGACCGTATCCTATTGCACAAGATAGACTTGGTGAGCAAAACGATCTGGATTCATAGACTGAGAAGAATCAAGCATATCAATGGGATGGTCCAAATCAGGCAAGCCAAATTTACAGTTGTTGATATGGATTTCGTATCAGGAGTTGGGGGATTACGCTGGCTTGAAAATTCCCGGCTTGTGTCATTTCAATACAGTCAAGTCAATGATAAAAAGGTGGCTTTGCAAATAGACTTGTCGTAACCTGCCTTCGAAGTGGACCCACTCGCAGTTTTCACAGCCTGCAAAAGCCAAAGCGTGCACCAGTAAAAGCTTTAAGGGCTTCTTCATCAGGAAGGTCATTAGCTCTCCCCGTTGCGGTGATAGAATGGACACCTCCAGTAGCCGCACCACGGCACACCCCCGCTCCACCCGGCACACCACTGTGCCGGATGACCACCTCTCCCGCGGCACGCGCCCACTGCACCGGGCAACATCCCACCCACTGTGCCGGGCAACACCCCCTCCTTCAATGCACCTTTCTCGAAGACTTGGATCGAGGAGTCTGGATCATCAGCAAGGGATGTGGCTAAGCAACTCAAGGAGCAACAAATGGTGATGCCTGGCCATCGAGAGTCCAATCTTCAGAAGGAACTGAACTGACTTCATGGGCGCGATTGGCTCCACCGGCACACCCGCGAGGGGCCTCCACCGGCACACTCGCGAGGGGCTCGAGCGACCTCCACCGGCACACCCGCGAGCGGCTTCGCCCGGCGCGCCTGCGAGCGGCTCCACCGGCACGGCTGCGAGCCCTCTCCCGCGGCACTCTCCAAACTCCCGCGGCACACTCCCACCGCGCCGGAGGACTATCTCCCACTCCACCTCCCCCCATTGGTTAAGGCCCCGCGGCAACACACCCACCGCACCGGAGAACGCACTCCGCGGCACGCCCTCACTGTGCCGGATGGCACAAGATCACCGCACCGGAGAACGCACTCCGCGGCACACCCTCACTGTGCCGGATGGCACTGTTCACCGTGCCGGATGACCCCATCTCCTTCCCCACCGCATACAGCCACTGTGCCGGATGGCCACGCACGCCCGCAGTCAACCTCGACCCCTCTATTGACGGGCCCTTCTATCGACGGGACATCACCGTTTTACGGTGCTCTGTTTTCTGTCTCTCCTCCTGCCGGTGGCCCTCCTGGGCAGGGGCGTTCAGCAACTCCTGCTGCCACCCAACCTCCACCCTGCCTGGTGCTGCTGCTACACCCATTCTTCTCCAACATTCCTCCTTCACCCATACCACAATCGGCACACACCTCACCACTCCCAACTCCATTCTTAGCACCTCTGGCCCATTCGTGGCCTCCTTCGCGCTCCACCGTGGACGCCGTCGAGAGGGCCTGCCACCTCTGCGCTGACCTGAAGAAGACGCTGCTTTCAAGGGAGAGGCGGGCCCTCAAGAAGAATGACCAGACGCCCGTTATGGTGGCGGACGTTGGTATGCAGGCCCTGATAAGCTTGGAGTTGAGCAGACTGTTTCCTTCGATCCCATCGGTGGCTGAGGGAGACTCAACGTTCTTAAGGTCGATTTCACCGAGCTCTCAAGGAGATGAAGACCCATCGGTGGATGTGGAGCATGGTCGCACAAGCTTTCAGAATCATCAGGCAACACCACCCGGATCCGGGACAGTTTGGAAGAAATGCTCTGTTGGGACTATTGCTCAATGGTGCATGAGGCACGTTTTTGCATTCTTGATAGTCAGACATGGGAATCATTACCATTATCTTCTTTATATAGTTCCACAGTTGAGGCTGGTAGCATCAGATGTGAACAACATATTATTCTTTTGCAAACATGTTGCAGCAGTCTATGTAAATACTTGATGGTTGCATCAGGTAGAGCTTCCATTTTCATTCTCTGAGCAAAGGTTCAAGCCACGATCAAGGCTTGAGATCATGCAGTTAGTATGATATGCGCATATGAAGCAGGGGGGAAGATTTGAGTTGTGGGCAATCTACGCTGTCTCCCCCTTTCCCAAGTTCTGAAACTGGTGACAGAGTTCCATTTGACATATGATCCCTGGGAGACTTGAGCTTAATCATCCATTTGACGTATGATATGGCTGTTGGCCAAAATAGCAATGACAATGCAGACAATCAGAGAACATGCCACTGTTACACAATTGCAAGCCTGGCTACTCCAATTCTCAAATCTACTCGGTGTTCGCACTTGCTGCAACGATATGTGCTAGCAGGTCAACTGAGCTGGGGGCAGTTTGGAGTCATCCGAGAATGCACTGATATACTTACCGGTGAAAAAATTGCTTGTAAATCAATTGCAAAAGACCGCCTTGTCACTAAGGATGATGTTCGCTGTGTCAAACTTGAGATTGAGATAATGTCCAGATTACCTGCTCATCCTAATGTAGTAGAACTTAAGGCCGTCTATGAGGAGCACTATGTTCATCTTGTGATGGAGCTATGTGCGGGTGGTGAACTGTTCCATCGGTTGGAGAGCACATCCGCAAGAGCCTCCACCCAGCACGCTTGCTGCTCACTTTGGCCGGCACACCCCAAGTGGCCTTTGGCCGGCACACCTGCAAGAGCCTCCACCCGGCGCGCTTGCTGCTCACTTTGGCCGGCACACCTGCAAGAGCTTTGTATTAGTCTCGTTCTAAGGAATAAAGAAAGGACTTGCAAACGTTTATGCTTCTTGCGACTTCTTCCAGTTATTTTCTTGGATCTTCTCCTTATTTCTTCATCGTTCTTTTCCAGGTTGGTCCACCCTCCTATGGAGTTTTGAGGTCCAGGGTCTCAGGGTTCACGGATGAAGATGCTACCCTGAACCTAAAAAGGGGTTGACCCCACTGTCCCTCCCACCGTTCCTTCTCCGTCGTTCTTCCCTTCGAGGTGTTGATCGTATGAGCTTTAGCCTCTGGGTCCTGCTAGTTCATAGTTGAGATCCAGATTTCCTGTGTCAGGAAAGAAGAGGAGTCCCCTGCTCAAAGGCAGACTTTCTCTCGCCAGCCCTTTCCCGGCACGTGCCCAACCTGCCCCTTTACCCTGCACACCCTTAACTCACCTCTCATGGCTGGCATGCCCTTAGCCCATCCAACCCGGTACGCCCTCCAACCCCTTCATCCGGCACACCTTTGTGCCAATCCACCCGGCCCACTCCTTAACCCATCCAACCGGCACACCTTGGCCCATCCTAACCCTGCACACTTGCCAACCCTTCTCACCGGGCACACTTGCTAGCCCTTCTCACCCGGCGCACACCAACCAGCCTTCACCCGATGCACCTGCAACCTTGTTTTAACTGAACGTCTCCTTGCCTGCTGATCCATGGACTCTCCGAAGTTTTCTCAAAGGTGTTGATGTCCCTGACACGCACCTCAAATTGTTGGGTCCCATCACTCCTTGTGGGCGTGTTCCCCTTTACACTCCCTTAGCATCCGGGTCAAGGGGAGATGTTGCCAAATTTTTGCCAGAAATAACAACATATTAAAAGATAAAAGGAAGTAACAAACAAATGAGATAACCAATGATAAAATGCTTCAACTAAAATAAAAGAGGACCGTGGTGGGCTCAAAGACTGAACTGAACACTGTAGTGATAGATTGCCGAACATAACTCTGGACTTAATTACACAATGAAGGGAAAGGGAATTGGTCAACTAAGATGCTTCCCTGCATGCATTGCATTAATAAAGTAACACCATCTTGTACACTTCACCATAAAAAAAGGGAGGAGCACACTCATCTGTTCGCATTTAACCATTGCATCGCACCCCGTTCGTGCTTGCGTGCCATGACCCCCACGGTATATGAAATGATGGTGTGCAGAAGGTCGGGCCAGGCCCGGTCAATGACTGCCACTATGCGTGAAGACCCACCTCCACCTCGTAGCAGGGTCGATCCCATGCATTTAATTCAACCTTGTGCATGTTCATACCCACGTGCGCTTGGATACCACTAATGAACTAAAAAGGGTGAAAATACCAACAGATTCGCAGGTTGGCCATGACTGAAATAAAAAAATCTACGCCACAATAGAACTAAAACTGATCAAATGTATTTAAGGCCAGCTAAACTTAAAACACGCAAGATACCAACTTCGCGAGCTCTTTCGACAGCTCCGTTCACACATGACCCTGCTTAAACTGAAACCAAATGTGCCTTGTGATTTGAGCCTAGACCTGGGGGATCTTCCTCGGCGTGGTTTTGCTCAAACAACGCTACGGGCCAACATTCCCTGAATATTGGTTTATCCGCACATGAAGCCGATCCCATCTCCTCGGGAAATAAATATCAAACATGTCCCTGGTAGGGCATGCATTGATGCATCGTCGCGATCCTGTTTTCTATATTTTTTCACACCGGGTAATCACCCGAATATTAAAGAGTGGCCGACAGGTGTCTGACAGTGACCTGACGATATCAGATTGATTAATAACCTAGCTTATGCTCGCATCGTGCTCTAGCCCCGTTTGCACCCCTTTATTTCACGCAGTTAGTATTACTTCTTCAGGCCGCAAGGCCCTTATTCCTGGCGATTAATGAAGGGTGTTCCCTCATATGGGGGATATAAATAACGTTGTGGCCTTTATGGCACGACGAGTTTTGGTCCCAACATGAACCACACAATCATCTGATTAGTCAGATCGAGCACACCTATGGGCTTCCTCGAAGCCCGAATAAATCGTCACTATTTGACTGGCACGCCCACGCACTTAACAAACCAATAAATAAATAAAATATAATTTAATTAAAAAGTGCGTCCACAAGTCTGGCACGCTCGGTGGGACTGGAATCACCTTTCATCTTCTTGCCAAGATTTGGGGCCTCATGGCCTCTTCTTAAAATTCTAACTCTTCCACAATTTGGAATTGCAAGTTGCATTCGAACGATCGTGATGGCCGTCACATTTGGTCCGCTCGTAGTCGCCAGGCATGCTGACCATGGCTACCTTGCTGTGCCGATCCAGTTCGCCAGTTTTCCTCCTGTGGTCGACTTCCCCAACTTATTGGGGGTGGCCTCCGTAGAACTTTTGGATGTCCAGGAGAACAACTTCATCGCCGCTACAGTGGCGACGCTAAAGATGACCGAAACGGCGGGCAACTACGTCCACCCCGCTCACCACTCCGCCTCAAGCAAGGGACGCACCCCGGCTGCCAGGAGGGCTGCCACGAAGAGCTCCGACACATTACGGAGCTAGCTTTCAACCTCGGGCAAGTCCATGCTCATTGGACGCATCCGAGTCTTTCTGAATGGCCGACAGGCCAAGGTCACACCCGATAGGGTGATTTTCACAGTACCAGTGCACGACTCCTTCCAGGCACTAGCCCAAAGCAAGGAGGACCGCTTCGAGTCCAAATCAATGGGGAGATTGGCCCCTAAACCAATCAGATTCAAACAGATATGGGTGCCCAAGGTATGGACCCCGACTCCAGGAGAAAAAGAACAAGAAGAAAAGATCAAGATGCCTGCCCAAGCATCTCACAAAACAACCTTCTGAGCCTATGGTCGGCGGGTTAGCACTCACTCATATGATGCCGGGAGAGTCATCCAAAGAAGCCGACAGCTCCAGATGTTCATTTGCAATATGGCTGGGGTGACCGGCCACTCCGGGGCTTCGCCCGCAAAGCACGATGAGGCGACACAAGCCTGCACTGAAAAAATAAATGCACACCTGGTCACGATGACTGTAAACATGATCACTGCTGAAGATGACGGCGAGAGGCCACCACCTTCTCTGGATGCTTCACCGGAAGGGGGAAGCCAAGGTCCCAACCTGACCACTCCCGATCCGGCTATCATGATGGTGCTACTCCAAGAATATAAGCAAGAAATTGAAGCATTAAGAAGACAGATTAGAGAGATGAATATGCAAGCTTCGACCTCGAGGCAGACCGAGGTCCTTCCTGAAACCTCGCTGCAAGGCACAACTAAATTGGGAGCTTCAACACAGATGATGGCTGCTCAGCCAGCACTCAACTACACTGGGGGCATGACCCCCTACCCTGCT
This sequence comes from Amorphophallus titanum, assembly GCA_024336825.1. Taxonomy (NCBI): domain Eukaryota; kingdom Viridiplantae; phylum Streptophyta; class Magnoliopsida; order Alismatales; family Araceae; genus Amorphophallus; species Amorphophallus titanum. The sequence goes on from JANBPO010000186.1 coordinate 9,338,279, forward strand.
CTTCAGCCCCACATCTTATCTCAACCAGCGACTGTGGCGACGCCGCAGGTGCAGCAAGCTCAACTCCACCCAAGCCCGGTCGACCCGGCCACAATGAACAGAATAATGATTAAATAAATGATTGAAAAGATGTTGGCCGACAGAGGCAATGATGAGTATGCTGCTTTAGATGCGTACCGGGTGCCATACCCTGTCCATCACGCTACTAAAAGACTACTGCTAGGCGTCAATAAACCACCAAAGTTTGATAAATTCAACGGTCAAGGTTCGCCGAAAGAACATATAGCCTATTACATGAACGTGATGGGCGATCTGGCGACCGGCGAATCCTACCTACTCAAATTCTTCGGGTCCTCCCTCACAGGACTCGCTTTTGAGTGGTACTCAAACCTGCCGGCGGGATCTATCAATGATTGGCCAGATATGCAAAGAAAGTTTCGGGAACGATTTCACGTTGTTGAAAGAGAAGTGACCATACCCGAATTATATGCTTCCAAGCAGAATAATGATGAAACTACTCTAGAATATATCAAAAGATGGCGAAACCTCAGTATGAGGTGCAAGCGCCCGCCACACCAGAAAGATGCCGTGCAAATTTGCAAGTAAAACCTGAAGCGAGAGATTCTTGAAAAGATGCTCGGGATCGAAATCAAGTCTTTTGACCGGATAAACAATATGGTGGCGGAGATCGAGGCCTTCCTCTCCGGTCACTCCTCTGCTCCTGCTACTGCAAGCCAAAGATCCAAACTAGCTGACAGGCGGCTTGTGCCCGAAGGGGTTCACACCATTGACTTCAAGGAGTTCGAGCCGCTAAAAGAGAAAGAAAGGGGGGTTGTCAACCCTTCCCTTGTTGAGCCCGCTGAACAAGAAGAAGGCCCGTCCCTGCGGACCAAGATGAAGAAGCTGTATTCCTTCCCCAAGGAGAGGACTCAGGCCCTATTCAAATGGGCCACTGAATATAACAAAATTACTCTCCTGGAACCGAACAGACCGGGAGACGCTAGAAGAAAAGATCATCCCCGCTTTTGCCCCTATCACCAAATGGTCAGGCATTCTATTGAAGATTGTTATCCATTCAAGGATGCTATTGAAAGGTTGATCAAGAAAGGAGAATTACAAATGGGCGAGCACAAAGTGGATCGTCCACGCGCTCATGAACTCCCC
>JANBPO010000186.1:13243847-13254070 GCA_024336825.1 Amorphophallus titanum
ACGAGGTTCATACGGATGGGGAATGCCAAGAGTGAAGAGTTTAGAGCTACATCCGTGTCCAAGAGTCGTCTAGTCTTATCTTTTTGTTTCTTGAGTCTATCATTGTAATTTAGTCTTTGGAAGTTGTAATGGAATTACTTTATGATTTAATAAAGGATTGAGTTATTGCTATATTTGTGCACTTTATCTTGGTGTCGAATACACTAACGCTCTGATTGACATGATTGATTAAACTTGTCACGACCTCCAGGTAATCTTCCGCGCTCAGGGCGTGACACTTGTCATCATCAACAAGACCGGTCAATACTCCTTAACTTGGACCTTTCGTCCTCGTTAATGAACTAACCTATCTTTACTTTAGCATTTAACCAATGTCGATAAACAAACTGTCACTGACCCTTGTCATCACCGGCAAGACCGGTCAGTACTCCTTAACTTGGACATTTCATCCTCGTTAATGAATAAACCAATTTTTACTTTGACATTTAGCCAATGTCGATGAACAAACTATCACTGACCCTTGCCATCATCGGCAAGACCGGTCAGTATTCCATTAATCTGGGCCTTTTGTACCTATCACTGAACGCAACCTCTCTTTTGCTTCGACATCCTACCTTACGTCGATGGATGCACTTGCCCTGATCTCCATCATCATCGACAAGATCAGTGAAAGAAGCTTTAACTTGGACCTTCCGTCCTCGTTAGTAAAAGAAAACCTACCCTTTGCTTCAGCATATTACTCAATGCCGACAAATGCATTATCCCCTGGACCTTCATCATCATCGGCAAAGCCAGTGAATACACAGTCACTCGGGTGTTCCCCACTTGATGACTACCCCTCTCTCATTGCCTCGGCATATGTTTCAATGCCAGTGAATATAATAACCCTTCGACACCTGTCCCTAAATATTCCCTAGTCGAGCTAGCATAGCCCTAACCTCAGGAAAATTTGTGCCGCGGTGGAGCGAACTCCTCATACCTTCCTTGAAGGCGTGAGCGCTCTCCTGCTCTAATAAATTAACGAACCCCAAGCTGGGTGAATTAGCATCATACCCAAACACATGAGGAGAAGAAAAAACACACAATCACAACTGGGCACTAGGATTGCTAGGCAAAGCTGAAGAAATTTCATTGCAAAAAGAGAAAGATACATGGGGTCTCAGATCGTGCTCCGATGCACATGAAGTTTCAAAACAAAAAAAGGAAGGAAAAAGTATACATCATTGGCTTGGGCACCGGAAAATATCATCAAGTTCCATAAGCCCGATAGAAGGATGATCGATTAGGTCCTATACCTGACGCTCTTCGGCTCCCAGCTTCAGCAACTCATCTTGAATAGAGCTAGTACGCCCTTCTGCCAGTGTAGCTTCATCTAGGCTCTATGTCTGTAGTCGCTTAGCGTGCGCTAGATCTTCCTTAGCTTGGGCCAACTCAGCACGAAGTTGAGAAGTCCGCTCCTCCAGGATGGAAATCTGGTCAGTGGCTCCTTTAGCAATCAGCCTCTATTGGCTGGCAACTTCTATGGTGGCTTGCAGTGTAGTAAGGCCCTCCTTCTTTTGAAGCTTCAGGGCAATCAATTGATCCCTTAGGCCATGATTGATAAATTCCGGCCGGTTTACATACCTGAGTAATATGGTCATACAAAGCATCCAATTTTGCATAGGGCAGCCAAAAGCCATGAGGGTGCAGGACATAGGCTCTAGTAGCCCCCTCAGGTGTGCATAGGATAAGTCTCGGCTAGTCAGCACAGCCTGCTTCAACATCTCCAAATTCTATCACATCAGCTCTTCAGATGATTGCAAGCCAAGTGATGGCACGTCAGGGAGATGAAACTCTACCCTGTTATCGACTTCAGCCCAAATATCATTAGCAGGCTGAGAATATGATGAAGGCAATAAAGAAAAGGATTGCACTAACTCTTTTCCAGGCTGCTCAACGGACTCAGTATTTGCTGGGACTGGGACTTCGACCTTGACTTCTGTTGAAGGGCCAAAGTCTTGAACTTCAAGGCCCTCATCTGCCGAACTGAATGATACCGGCTGCTCCAGCTGCGACACCTTTTCCGACTTGGTACCAACCGTAAGTATCAGGGTAGTTGTTTCACCAACTGCCTCTTCTTCAAAATCTCCACCATCAGAGATGAATTCATCATGTTGCCCTGTCTGGACCGCCTGTCCCAGCTCAGCCCCGGCCTCAATTGCCAGCATGGAAGTGTCGCCAGACGCTTCCCTGAGTTTGGCACCTGCTAACGCATGGACAGAAGTAGCATTAATGAATTCTAGCCTGGTTTCGACTAACTGAAGCTGAAGCTATTTGACAAAAGGCTGACCAAAGCCCAGTGACGAGACCAACCCACCTGGGAGTTTCAAAGCAATCGACATCAGCACAAGAGCCGTGCCCATAACATGGGTAAAAGCTGTGGCCCTGGATTGAAAAGGAGAGAAGCCAGCCATGGTTCCCACCACTGGCAACGTCAGTCCCATTGAGACTGTAGGCCCCTATAAAAAAAAAGATGAAGAAGAAAAGGTTAAGCATGAAAGAGATGAAAATAAAAACATGTCAAATCTCTTTCTACAAATGATGGCAGACATGAAGAGAGTCATGTGCAAAAGAAGACCTCACCTCAGAAGGCACGAGCCCCAACTCACTAGCCCCTGAAGCCTTCAAGGCCGACGCGGCAAGGCTTGAGGTGATTCCCCCTTCCTTTGTAAGGAAGTCGGGCACACTCAGCGGCCCCAATGTTAGTCAAGGAAGGCTGAACGCAGGGAGGTCACTCACATAAGAGAGAGAAGGGGTGCTAGCTCCCGACTCTAATCCTTGCTCTCCCTCGTTACAGGAAGGCTCATAGTTGACAGGCTCTTTAGAGGGAGGACTCTCAACCAACTCAGCGGTCTTGACTGCGGGGTCTTGTAAGCACACTGAAGCATCCTGAATCACCTTTGAAGAAGCTTTCTTCACAGCTAAGGCGGCCAACCTCTCAGAAGATCGCTGGGTGGGCAGCTCAGCGAGGGCCCAAAACTCAAGAGGGGGAGCTATAATAGGCTCCAAAGGGATGACATCTGACCAAAAGGCAAGGTCAATAAAAGAAGAAGAATGCACATCCGCCCCTAAAAAGCCTTACAATCAATGACAGTACCTTCATGGCTAGGTGTTAGGGAAGGAAGATCACCCTTGGTTGGAATTATGGGTATTTCGACACCTTCAATCCCCTCGGGGACACTGGTAGTTGCACCTTCTTCCGCGGTCGGAGCAGAAGGGGCCATCGGGGCTGAATGGAAAGAATAAATTAACAAAGTATTGGTTCATGGCTAAACAGAGCAGATCAAAAGAAGCATACCTATTGAAGAAGACATCTGCTCTTGCGCTGCCTCAAACTCCTCAAAAGAAGGAGCCACCAGCAATGGAGCACTAGGTGCTGCCTGCGCCTCTTGCTTAGAAACTCCTGCTCGGGCCTTCTTAGCCCGAGAGATATCCTTTTTCACATGAGGTCTCTCACATTTTTGAGAACCTCGGGAAGGCAATGGCGCAGTAGTCAGAGCTGCAACCGGTGCTTCGAAGTAATTAGGGTTGTGCTCCTTGGAAATTAGTGTCCAATATTCCAAAGTTGTCTTGGAATTTGAAAATCTGCAGAAGAGGCATGGGCACCCGACAATCATTCGGGGGATGTGCATATGTGTCGAAAGAAGGAATGAGCAAAAGATCAAGAATAAGCAGAGCAGGACAGGACTTGCCTGGTGCGCCGGAATATAATGGAGAGAGAGACCAATAATACAGAGGAGGTTCCTTCTCTCTGGACGCACCCTCCCAGACTAGCCAGTAGATATCGCCTATAGTGGCGCAGCATTCAGCTAGAAGAGCCAGATCTTCATGGCCATGAGCTGACAGACTATAATACAAATCGAGGTGGTTGATCCCCATCCGTCGGCATATTTGAAGGCAGTAAACAATGGCCTCTCCAATATCATCTCGGCCTTGTCAGTTAAGGAAAGGTCGTGAATGCGTAACAAAGCAAACAGCCAAGAGGTCTGAGCATATAAAGTTGGGTGTCAGTCCTCCTTCCGTACAAAAGTCCTGTAGGGGCACAAACGGTCAGTCTCTGGATGCCACGGAGCAGGAGAGGCAATGGGCTGTTTGACTGGCAACGAGAACTGTTGTAAGGATACCCTGCCGTTGCCAACCTGGCACAAGCCCCGAAAGGTCTCCATGAATTCATCTTTCTTAATCTTAGGAAGCACAAGTTGCGGCTTGGATGTTTGCTGCTTTACTGATTTCCAAGCGGCCAGATAAGCCTGCACTTTGGACTCTTTCTGAGACTTTAGTCTCTACAGAAGATGGGGATCGATTTCAAATACTAAGGAAGGCTAGCAGTTTAAGAATTTACACTCTGCATAATCCCAGCAGTCATTCCGGGAAAGATTGTAAAAGGTGGTACGGGCATTCCACCATTTGATATCTTCTGATGTTACACGAGGAAGCTACCTGGGAGCTGGCACTCTGAAAGAAACAGCCTCGCGGTGATGGAAATAGTCCCACCAAGTGTGGGCTTCTTCAATAGTGATCGATCCTGCTCTAGATCGGCTCTCTAGTGGAAACTACGCCGAAGAGGGCAGAATTTGCTGGTCATAGCCAAAATTTCAGTCAAATCGGAAGGGGTAATAGGGTTCTAAATAAGTGCTCCCACCCTTCCTGAAGACCAAAACACTGGGCCTGATGGATAATGCCCAATCTACCACCTCTAGATCCAGGGATGGTCTCGTACAGACTCTGCCTGAGACAGGATGAACATATTCTTCTATTTCACCAAACTTGCACTCCCGCATGCAGTTTACTAATGGACTAGAGTGGGAAGCCAAATTCCAAAAGTGTAAAGCTCCATGGGCATTCACAGGCACTTTTGTCAGTTTCCCCCTGATTGTAAAAAGTTGGTCCGGCACTTGCTGAGACTCAACACTAGCGAACTCAAGCATCCTTGGAAATAGATTGGATGACTGTAGCATCCGGGGTGCATACTCGGGGAATAGAGAGCACACCCAAGCATTGAAGAAGTGAAGAGGACCTACAGTCCACAGATTCCTGGGAAGATGTGTATGATGAAGATCTCCCAGCATCTTGTAAATCAAACATAAAGCGGCCGGGCAGAGTGACAGCTTCACGCCCCACGCCATTAAGCACACTAAGTATATAGCCTCAGCGCGAATCACTATCTCTTCCCCCTACGAGAGAGCAAATGTACACATCCAATATGTCAGATAGGCTACACAGTGCGTGATAGGGTCTACTCCCACCATGTTAGGTCGCCTCGTCGCCCTTTTTGGAGAGAAGGGGACAAATGGGTCTTTCAGCGGGCTCACTTCTTTAGCGTACTTGGAGCTGCTCCGACAGAAGGAAAGTCTTTGTACTACTCTTCACCTCCAAAGAAATACTATAGCCACAGCCCCAGTCGCACCCGCTTCCTTTCCTTGCGTGAACGGGCGTGGGAAGAAGTTGTTTTGGGGACTTCCTGAGTAGATAGCCACAGGGTCTGATACCCCTTCATGAGGTATCGATATGCGTACCCAAGGTAATATCGGCCTTCACTGTCAGTGCGATCTTTGAGCCAGTTTGGCCAGCATACTTCTTCATACGGTTCGACATTAATAGGGAGACTGGACAACTGATGCAAGCTCCATAAGTCCAAAGAGGTCTCCCCTTTTGCTCTGTAAAAGGTTTTGTACTCAGGGAAAAACACCTCCATCATGCCGCAGCACATGCCCTTTGAAATCGAGTATCCGAAGGGAGAAGCAGAAACGCTTTGATATAATCCGGCTCTCACCAAAATGGGAGCATAATGATGAAGCATGTATTCTGTGAAATCAACGACTCCGTCCCAAAAGGCGTGGGCGTCAGTGGCTTTGCAGTCTTCGAACTAGCCAACAGTAATCTGATGTTTGAACCTGATCGCCAAATAATCCAGAAGGAATGGTTCTTCTGTAAATCCCCACTTCAATGGGGCTAAGAAAATGCCGAATATGTGCTTTTCTTTATGAAGATTCCCTGCCGATAAGTCCCACTTGGTGGCAGTAAATTCTGGGGCACGAGTCAGCAACCCTTGGTTGGGAGTCAGTTCTAGCACACTGGTAATAGCTCCCCACTCGCGGGCTTCTCCCGGAAAGTAAATTGGCTCACTCCTCACTACCGAGTCGAGCATGCTATTGTAGCCTAAGAGTATACTGTGCTCAGCAGCCTGAACGGCTAGAATGTCTCGCTTCCCCATAAGATTAGAGCAGTCGAGAAAAGGCATTAGGTGCTTATCTTTCAAGAAGTCTGCTCTATAGCCTTGGCCTCGTCTGAAAGAAAATTAGCCTCTGTCTAAAAGAGTCAGTCGCTCAATGTCCATAGAATCTATTTTTGAGTCAGAAGATTCTGATACCACTGCTATGCGTCTCCAACCTTGGTCGAGGTCGTTAATGTTCTGCCACGTGACGACCGGGTGCACATCAGATGGAGCATTGGTACCTTGGGCAACTGTGGAAGAAGCTATTGAAGCCATCACTCTACCTGCAACAAAAAGGGGGGCAATAAAATTAGAAAAGAAGCACTATGCTAAAAAAAAATTCTTAAGAAAATTCAACAGAGCCTCCCCTTTAGTTGGGAGCATCCCAGAACAACACGGGAGCTTGTCCACATACTATGGAGGGACGGTCCCTCAAAAGAGCCGTAAGTGATACGCCTAGGCTGAATGGACGATAGGGAATACCAGTTCTGAGGGCTAGCCTACTAGGAACCTCCCCCAAGCCATTGGGTAAGGAAGGGTGAGTCCTTTTAAAACATAATGAGTGAGACTTCAAGGCTCCTCTACGGTCGATCCATGGTGGCGTCACCAACTCTAAACCCCCACGGTGGTCACCATCTCACCGTGGCGAAGGCTAAAGAAGAAAAGGGAGAGCGTCCACTCCCTCCACAGTATGCAGCAAAGGAGAAGAAGGGGAAAGGGGGGCTCGCTGACCAAACCCTCATCGCCAATAGAGATGGCCACTGCCACTGAAGATGAAGCCTCACCGTAGGGAGAAGGCTACCCTAGCCACTGGAAGAGGAGATTGGGGAGGAGGAAGACGAAAGGGTTTTGGAAAAAACCTTGCGAGGGGTACGATGCAGTTTAAAAGGTGAAGAAAGGGAGGGTGAGTCGGTGATGGCCCCACCAACTCACCGCTTCGCTTTCGGGCCACGCTCCACCGAACTGCGGCCGCACACCGAATCAACGGCAAGGCGCCCATCTACGGCACCGAATCAGGTGACAACACCGCCGAATCAATCGGCCACTGCCATGGAATCAAGACATCTGAGCCATGTCACCGACTCATGAGGTCAAGTGAAGTGGGCCCCACTTGCAAATCCCAATAAAGTAAGTACATCGGCGGACCCCACTCTGTTCATCCTTCACTGGCGACGTCTATGGCTGGTGGGTATTTGTTGACATCCAAAATATGATTGGGTGATAATTAAGTGCCTGACATCCAAAATATGATTGGGTGATAATTAAGTGCCTGAAGAAGCCAACTGAAAGTCAGAGATGAGTCTACTCGGACCGCCGAAGCCTCAGGTTATCTCATAAGAGGTACCAAGGACCCCACATCTCATCATCTCAGGGCAGAACATCTACCACAGCTCACTAAGGCCAAATAATGGTCAGAGATAATAGGCCCAGCAATAAAGCAATTGTTCCAGTTATATCGCCACACTCCGTCCAGCTCGGACGAGAATGTACCAAGTGATCCTCCACCTGATAAAGAATTCCACCCGAGATGAAGAAATACCCCTGGTTCCTCAAAATAGGGAGCCAAAGGCTAATCAACGAAAAACCCAGGTGACCCGATCAAGGTACCCGAAATGTCGAAATGGTCCGGAAGTGACCGAAAAGTTGACCCGTAAGAGTGAAAACATTCACAGTGATTACCCACTCAATGGAGATGCTTCATATAAGCATAAAGCATGCCCGAAAGCATAATATCTACTGTCAAAGGTGATATCAGCAAAAATTTAGGAAATCCACTTAGCACACGCGAAACGTTGGACCGGTCCGTAAGTGACCAAAAGGATGCCCAGCCTAAGCAAAAACACTCCGAGGGATGACCCTCTTCATAGACGCCCTCCACATGCCCTCAAAGTGGATTTGGTGGCATAAATCGATGTACCGACTGCCAAATCAGAGAAAACCCGAGTTATCCAATTCGGGTACACATAACACTTGGAAAGGAGTCGTAAATAACCATAGATATGCTGAGTGAAGGATAAAGCACTTCGAGGGGTTGCCCACTCGATGAAGAAGCCCCACGTGGCTCCAAAGCAAGCATGGCAGTGCAAATTAGAGCGTCGAAGGCTGAATCAGGGTAAAACCTAAGAAAATTAGTACGGGTTCAGCACGTGACGAAAATCACCAGAAACCCAAAATCAGGGCTTCGAAGTACATTCTGGTGCTACTGAATAAACCATGGTGCTACTCTGGGCCACGAGCTCTCACTGGGTCAACTTCAAAAAAATGCCAAAATTATGGAACTGCCCTTGGCTGAGTCAGTGGTGTCCTAAGCTGTTGAATCGGCATCGGCTTGATCCGACAGTACAATGAGCGACGGTGCCCTGGCAAAAGGTGGGCAACTGAATCGGTAGGGTGCGCAGCATGGCCCGGTGATTCGGTGGTGACCCCACCGACTCACCAATGCCCCAAAACCCTTATAAAATGGGCTTCTTCTGCCCTGCAAAAGAAGACAAAGGGGAAGGAAGAACAGTGAGAGTGAATAGAGAAGAGAAAGAAGAGAGAAAGGGAGAAAAGGAAGATAGAGAGAATAGACTGGGGAGAGAGATCCGGAGATTCGAAGAAGAGGCCGTGAGAGAAAAGGTAGGGTGGATATCTAGAGTTCATCTGGGTTTCTTCCCTCTATCTCATATTCTGTATTCGTTTTCTTTTATTTTTGTTGCTCCCTTAAATCCCCTGATTACTGTATCCCCTAGCCTTATCCCTCTGAAATTGCAGAGGAAAGTGAATGAGAAATAGGAATAAAGTTGTTGTGAGTTGCAATATTCGTGCTTCAATCCACCGTTTGTGTTGCTTTCACTTTTCGTTTACTCTATTCAGAGCTTCCCAGTTTTCCCTGAGTGTGAGGAAGCCCTCAGGGGCTAAATGCTAATGGATTCTATGATCGCTCGGCAAACATTGTCCTTTCCCTCTCTTTCATGAAATGGTCTGTGGCCACGCCCAGTGCGGTGACATCAAACTCCCTCCCTGGGGTTTCTCCTTACTGCCGCTAGTTCTTGTGTTTACGTAGATTGATCGAACAGTGTGCGTGAGTAGCTATCGAATGGACGATTTGGTAAGGGCAACCATTGGGCGCCCTCTCATTCTCCCGAATGAGCCGCAGGGGCCTCAGGCAACCCTTCTGTCGAACCGTCCTGGCATGCTACCCTGCCTCCCCCTCAAAGTGATTGATAGAGCGCTTCAGAAAGATTGTACTCACTCGTAGATATCGTTTCTCCCAGTTATCCCCACGCCGAGCACGAGCCCAACCAGATGGGCCAGGATTGCTCGTTCTGGCTTAACTGGGACGCATTGATTATTTGCCCCAATTGCCTCGTTCGATTGCATTCTAGTATTAGATAGGGAAGTGCTTCCCAATGGGGGTTATACTCTATCCCAGATTGAGACTACAGACCAATCATCCGGGGAGGGTGCAATCCAATTGTCCATATCTCAGTCTTCCAAACCTATACTCATCATGGGTTCTAGGGGGTCTATCGGTTAATGACATGTTCCCTTGGAAGCCCCCTTGCACTCAGGAGACATAAAAGAATGTTACCTGCTCGGCAACACATTGACCCTCTGACAGTCTCACCCAAGTCAGCATGAATCCCTAGTAGGCTGGCCCTCAGGATTCACGATGTGTTAATCTCAGGTCCTATGATAATCCCATCTAGGACCTTTCACTATTTTGTGGCTTAACACTGGCTGCCCCTGTGTGTTGACCCATTTGACAAATGAAGCATCCTCTATTATGGGGATATGCTACCAATTTGTTTTCAGAACTCCAGTGATCGATTAGGGTGCTTGTACACCTCAGTGATCATTGATTAGTTATGGCTGAGGCCTATTACATTTTTTAATTGGCAAAATTCAAGAATTGCTTAACTAAGTGCAAGAGTATGAACCTCGCACTAATGAACCTGAACTAAAAGATGGGCAAATGAACTGAGAT
>JANBPO010000186.1:14142119-14153255 GCA_024336825.1 Amorphophallus titanum
GTTGAGACGATCGGACGAGGCACTAATGTGAGGGGCCTTCAATGGAGCAGCTACAAGGTCGGGGGGACTAAGCACCACCGCGTCAACTGGCGCCCCCTCATCCACAATGTGGGAGGCATCAACCTCCTCTGCATCAGAGCGAGCGGGCGGAGGTGGCAGGCGAGAGCAGGTGTGACAGGAAGCTTGCATGCAGAGGTGGCTGGCGAGAGCGGGCCCCCTCTCAACCACAACGTCGGAGGCACCAACCTCCTCTGCATCAGAGGGCTGCAAGTTGCAAGAGGTAACGGGACCAGACCCTAGCAAGCCCGCAGGCCAGTCCGCAGCAGGCAACGGAGGAGCATCCGACGGAGGCAGGACCGGGACGGAGTAGGCCAAAGAGAATGGCGGTTGGCAGAGTAGGACCACCGAGGTGTCGACACCTGAGGCAGTGGTGTCGACACCGCAGGTAGCCTGCGGAGCGGACCGTGCAGGGGTGTCGACACCTGAGGAAGTGGTGTCGACACTACTGGTAGCCGACGGAGCGCAGGCGAGACAGTGGTGGTCACCCGAGGAGCCTCCCACTCCGTGAGTGGCTGCTGGGTTGGGGTCAGCCATAGCAGGAGCAAGGTCGAGGGGGGCATCCGGCGGTTGGGATGGGAGCTCGGTTGAAGGGGGGGAAGAAACAGAGGGGCCAGCCAAGACAGTTGCGCCCAAGGAAGCCACCGTCGTTCCAGGGAGAGGCAGATCCCTGCGCCACCCGTGGGCCTCCAGGTCATGCCAGGAGGGACAGAGGAGGCAGGAAGGCGTGGCCGACCTCCAGGAGCAGCGGCGTCCACCACGGAGACCGGCGAAGGAGTTGGGGGCTTCTTTCTACAGTCACCAACCAAATGGCCCAAGCAGCGGCAGGCGGAGCAGAAGACCGGTGGTTCTGGGATGACCACCAGTTGCCAAAAACCCCCAGCACCAATGCCAACCCACACTCGGTGGGGGAGCTTCTTGGAGATGTCCAACAGAACACAGACCCTAGCAGCGTGTGCTCGAGTCAGGCAATGGGTTTTTCGATCGATCTTTAAGGTAGGTCCAATGCTACCGGCGATAGAGAGGATGGAAGCCTCGTGATAGAAGTTGACTGGAAGGCTTGGGAGCTCGATCCAGACAAGAAGAAGGGGTGAGTCCTGCTCTGGCAAGAAGTAGAGTGCCCATTGGAAGAGCCAGAAGGGGCGCCCATGGACAAGCATAGACTCTTTGAGGAGCACTTTGAGGTAGTCTTCCCTGTTGGAGAATCGGAGGAGAAGGTGCCGACGGTCCATGGCGCTGAGCAGGAAGTCCTGCTGGAAGTGGAAGCACTGTGCAAGATGCGCCCATATCTCAGCGAATGGAGGCCGCCCCTTGGGAGTCCTAGCGATGACAGCAAATGTCAGTGGCTTGCAAGTCAGTTGAACCTCTTCCAACTAGAAGAAAGCCGCCGGCTCACCGGAGTCAGTGGTGGCGGGGGCGTGGACGGAGAGCGGCAACACCGACAGAGTGAAAGAGCTCAGAACCACCTGTGAGAAAGAAGGGGTGGTGAAAGAATAGTGAGGAGCATGAAGAGCCCCTCCCAGACCGGTGCCTGCAGCAGCTCCCTTCGCCGACCAGAGAGACCCATCGTTCACAAGTGGCCGGGCACCACCACAAGCTGGTGGAGCAGCAGGTGGATGGCCCAACGTTAGGGGCCGACCAGCCCCCTCAGATGAAGAATGAACGACAGCAGGAGGTGGTGGATGGCCCCGCCCAGAGGAAGTAGCCTGCGGGCCACAGGCTGCCACCGAGGGTAGCACTCCTTCCGCCGAAGCTTGAAGGGCAGTGGGGACCACGGTGGGGACGAGGCAGCCATCGATGGCCACTGCTGGAATAGGGGAGAGAACTCCACAAGCTGGCTGGGAAGGAAACAGGGCACCGCAAGCCGGTGCTGTCCCGTCGAGGATGGGCTCGGTCAACTTAGGGAGAGAAGTTGACTTGAGGATAACGTGGCCACTTGACAGCTTGTGCGCGGGAGAGGTGGGGGCGATCAGCGGCTGAGGAGGATCCACTTGAGGTTGCGTGTTGTGGAGGGGAAAAACATGGCAGCCTATGATCGGTGAGGGGGCTGACAGCGAACCGAGGGTGACACCGATTGGACTCGAGGAATAGGCCGGAGGAGGGGCCGGAGTGGCAGACGGGCAGGCAGCCGGCGCACACGAGGGGGCTCCTGAAGACGCAACGCCATGAGCAGAAGGCCCAAGGCCACCTGTGGCCAAGCCGGCCACTGCAGGAGCTGATCGACCCAGGGCACAGGGGGGATCTCCAACAGGAGCTCCGCCATGTGAGGAGGGCGCACAGCCACCAACGACAAGGCCATCCGCAGTAGGACCGGATCGACCTCCGCTGGCGAGGCCCACCGAGGGACAAGCAGAAGAAAGGGTGGGGGGGGAGGCACCAGGCCCCCCCCTCACCACCGGCCTCGCCGGAGAGCAGCAGCACAAGGAAGTCAAAATGCACGAAGGAGTGGTCTAGCACGGGAGGGAAGGTGGGAAACTGGGAGGAGAGAGAATGGCATAGCGAGAGTGACGACGAGTCCTCATCCAGGTTCACCACCTGGCCCCCTGCCTCTGAGGCATCCGTGGGTGCTCTCCCTTCAGTGCTCGGCACCGGCACTGACCCCACAGCTCTAACGTCCGCAGGTTCTCCCTCACCATCGTTATCCTCCTGGCCATAAGGAGACGAAGGGGGAGGGAGCGATGGGGCGTGCAACCAAGGCTCTCCGCAGTGGCCTTTACGGCGGTACTCCATCCCTCTCGGAAGCCAGGATCACGAGTTGGCCCATAGAACTCCAAGGCCACATCCGTTAGCTCGTCCCGGTAGGCCAAAGAAGAGCGGAACCATTCCACTGCCTCCTCGCCCGCCACCGACATCGAGGAACGCAGAGTGGTGATCTCCGCTTCAACCTCTTGAGCACAGATCTTTATGGCCCAGAGTTCCTCCGCTAACTTGGCAGTCCGCTCCTCGACGGCATCAACCTGTGCCCGGAAGTGGTCCCGGTCGCTCTCCATACCGACAAGAACCAGTCCCTACTAGACTGATTGCCGCTGGTCCTCGGCGCAAGCCGCCTCGAACTCCCCCAGGCGCCCCCAAGCTCCACCCGAGCGGCCTGGCTAGACTCCAACGTCTGGACGAGCTTCTGGAAGTAATGCCTCCCCGCGCCAAAGGCACTAATGACGAGGTGTGCATTCCTCGCGACTGTCGTAGTCAGCTCTTTCTCAGCACCTGAGCCGATCAGACTAGAGAGTTCGAGCCAGTGCCTAGTCCTGCCCATGAGATCAACGATTGACGCGATCTCGATCAACCCAGAGCCTAAGCCCCTACAGGAGAAGGTGAGTTGCGCTGAGGAGATGGCAGCGGAGAAGGGGCATCGGTGCCCTCCACCACCGGGGCCTTGCCCTTGTCCTACCCCTCTGCCGCGGGAACCGACGCAGAAGCTGCGGCCACCGACCCCGGGGCCAACGGTGGTGGCGGGATGCCGAAAAATAGCGGCTCAAATGAAGGCGGAGGCGGGGCGTGACTCCGAGCCGAAGGGGAAGGTCTCGCCCTCTTTCGCGATCGACGCCGGGTATCCAGTGCCGCCAAGTCATCATCGGTCAAGACGACATGGCTACCGCCGGCCATATTAGACCCTTCACTAGCTGAACCGGGGACTCCTTCAGGGAAGCTCCTCCGAGGGCTAGGGCCTCCACTTGCCACAGATGCTGCCGGCGATCCCACCAGAGGAACGCCGACCGGGATTGAGTACTGCAGCCTCCCCAGGGCAAACGCAACTTTGGTCTGGGGGGCGACGACGGACACCTGACCGGCCCCTGGTACCACGTGATCCACCGGGCGAGGAACGCTCTGCGGCTGCCGGACGATCTCGTAGGTCCAACCCTGCACCTCAGCCACCCCTGAAAGGAGAACCAAATCAATCAAGCACCTCTCATGACGACAACGGTATAGGAAACAAAAAAAAGGGGCTAGTACCCTGTGGTAATGGGAGGCACAACCCCAGCTCCTGGAGCAGCGTCGGAGTCAAAGCAAAATTCGCATCCCCGAGAGGATACTGCTCGATCTCCTTCAACTTCAGGCGGTCCTCGGCTCTGAGCGAGGGCCTCCTATCAGGCCAGGTGTGGCGGGAGCCTCTGCGCATCCATTTATCGGAAGCCTCCTCCAAGTCTTTCGACTTAATGAGGTATACGTACTACTCCGCCCAGCCCTTGTGGTTAGAGGCGGCACGGGAAACTTTGATGAAGTGTTGGTGGGAACGAGACTTGAAATGGGCAAAATAGGTGTCGGTCGGACAACTCTGAAGAAGGAAGAAGTGCCGGAACAGATCGACGGTTGGCTCCACCAATGCCCGATGGCATGAATAGACAAACCCACAAAGGATGCTGTAAGAGTTGGGGGTGATCTCCCCAGGGTGCCATCCATAATAATGGAGGACCGAGGCGATGAAAGGATGGATTGGAACACGGAAGCCCACCTGAAAGGAGGCCACCAGAATCATGATCCCCCCGGCGGGATAATTCATTATCTCATGTCCCACGGATGGGAAGATGATGTCGTACTCGGGAGGAATCTGGAAAGCCCCCCGCAAGCCATGGATCACCATGTAAGTCATCAACGGCGGGGAGTTGGGCCGACTAGTGTCGACACCCGAGGTGCTCGGCACGCCACCTCGGCCATGAGGTACTTCTTCAGTGGAAGAAGAACTGGCTCGAGGGACTCCTCTACGTGGAGGCATGACTACAGAAGGCGAGAGACAAGGGAGAAAGAAGGGTCCTCACCGATCCAGGGGAGGAAGGCGCCTACGATGAGCACGGCAACCGGCAAGACGTGGATGGAGGTAGCGGGGAGACCACGCAGTCACCTTTATAACCACCCACGACAAGCCAGAACCACTCTTGGCGAGGCAGGTGAAAGGATGCCTGTTGTAGTGTCAGGCGACCGTTCGGAGCCCGCGCTCTCAAAATGGGACAAGACTCGGGTCATCATTACCCGCATGGCCGCTGCCACTGCCAAAAGCACCTTGGGCGCTAAGCTAGTCCCGAAGCTTCCAACACCTACGGTACGAGGAGTCCAACCTCAGGCGTCGTGCTCCACAGAGACCCTCTCCTGATCGACTCTCAACCCCCTACGTAGTGCTCGGCGGCTGAGAGTAGGGGGGAAGTGAGGAGGGTAAATCTAGTATGACCCAGAAGCGGCCCAATAACTACCGGCCCACTGGGAATCGAGCGCAATAAGCCCTCCCAAGGGACGGCGCGCACGCTCGATCCAATAAGAAGGGGCCTAGCCCAGAAGGACATCGGATTCGACAATACATGATGGGGCGGCGCGCAATAAGCCCTCACAGTAGTGGTACCAGTGGAAATCTCCAACCCCTCACTGAGAGTGGGACACTTCGATGAGTCCAGAAACAACCAGACCATGCGAGAAAATTTGGACCTGCTCGGGGAAGAAAGAGCCAACGCCCAAGTAAAACTCATAGCATTTCAACAAAAGTTGGCCCAATATTACAATGCCCGAGTCAAAGAGCGACACTTCTTCCTCGGAGACTTGGTACTGCGGCGAGCAAGTGTGGCCGACCCAAGGGGGGCCGCCGGAAAGCTCGCACCAAATTGGGAAGGCCCGTACAGGGTAGCAGAACACTCAGCAAAGGAGCGTACAGGCTAGTGACGCTGGGGGGAGGAGATACCCAGGACGTAGAACGTCGTCAACCTCAGGAAATTTTTTCAATAAATCGTCACGAGCCGTACTCCACTAAGGTAAGTTACCTACGTATCACTGAAAGGTAACCTACGGGTTCCCTAGAGGTGAGCACTGCTCTCCTTGAAAATAAGAAGGCAACCTACGGGTTCCCTAGAGCAACCTACGGGTTCCCTAGAGGCGAGCACTGCTCTTCTTGAAAATAAGAAGACAACCTACGGGTTCCCGAGAGGCGAGCACTGCTTCCCTTGAAAATGAGAAGGTAACCTACGGATTCCCTAGAGGCGAGTACTGCTCTCCTTGAAAATAAGAAGGTAACCTACGGGTTCCCTAGAGGCGAGCACTGCTTCCCTTGAAAATGGGAAGGTAACCTACGGATTCCCTAGAGGCGAGCACCCCTCTCCTTGAAAATAAGAAGGTAACCTACGGGTTCCCTAGAGGCGAGCACTGCTCCCCTCAAAAATTAGAAGGCGACTCAAGGGTCCCTTACCAAAAGAAAAGATGCAGGTACTGCGAGGACACGCATACAGGAAAACAACCAGAAGCATACTATGCGAACGTCTCTCGTTGAAAAGGTACACATTCAAAAATAAATCTAGAGAAGTTTTATTCCTTAAGTCAAGATACAAAGAATATAAGAGATCTCGTCCCTCGGTCAAGATACAAAGATCGCCCGAGTGTCAAAAAGGCTTTATTGAAGCCATCTTACATATGTATAAGAGAGAAAAGGGGGGGATGCGATCCCGCCTCCAACCTCCTATAACGGTAGTAGATGACCATCCCCCAGCATGCTTGTTCCGTGGCAATGGACCAACAGTGGAAAACGCCTACGCCAGAGAAGAGGGACACCTCACATCCCTTTTGTTTTGCGGAAGTAGACCAACTAAGGACACCTCGGATCCCATTTGATCCGTAGGAGCGGACCGACGGGGCGCCATGGAGCAACGAGATTTCGCCCATAACAGGAGCTGACCTAGCATGCTGGCCATGCCTAAAAACTGGAAGACGAGGTCTGCTACCCCGTCCGACGCCCTCTCTTGGCGGTAAGACACATCCCTCAACTCGGGAAGGTGTCTCATCACATGCCTGCAAGTAGAAGAGGGACGGTTACTACTACGCAACAATTAGACAACAGGAGGAAACAAGCAAAGGAAAAGGGAGTACAAGGCCATCTGTCATCCCCTCAAGGATGAAACCTATCCGGCTGGAGGAGTAAGACTCCTCGGCCGGCGTACAGGCGGTTGACCTTCTCCAAGGCCTCATGCCAACTGTCCAAGTACCCGTTCTGAT
Source organism: Amorphophallus titanum (assembly GCA_024336825.1). NCBI lineage: Eukaryota > Viridiplantae > Streptophyta > Magnoliopsida > Alismatales > Araceae > Amorphophallus > Amorphophallus titanum. The sequence continues at coordinate 14,149,140 of JANBPO010000186.1, forward strand.
ACTGTTCAGAGATAGGACCATGTGCACCCAGTTCCGGCCAGGGCCTCCAAGGAGCCAGTGGTGGGTCCCTCCTAAGGATCAAGGGCTGGCGGCGAGCCTGCAGGGATTCGTCGTCTGATGAAGTGCCAGACTCGCCTGATGACATCCCGCTGGAGTACTTTTCTCAAAGCTCACCACTTCGAAGATGGTCTCAAGGATACCTCGAGGGCCTCTATTTATAGGGAAGTGGGGTTCCTGGAGGCATGAGGATTTCTATCACCTCAAGCAAATCTTCAAAAACTGAAGCAACGGGTCCCCAAAAGTCGCACCCTTTCAAAGTTCCCTCAGAAGCACCGTTTCGTATCTCTAGAGGATCTCACAGCCGTCCGAAAGGAAGGGAGGTACACAAAAGAGATTTTGAGATATGCGAAACAAAGGCAAGATTTCCATTCCGGAGTAAAAAGTTTACATAAAGGAAACTGCCACCTAGGCAGAAACGGGGGAAAACATCAAAAAGAGGAAGTAGGGGCACCCTTCTAAGGGTTCACCCCAAGTACATCATCACGTGCCCCAGTCTCATCGGGCTCACATGCATCGGCAGCCCTAGTGGGGGGCGAGTCCTCGTCCAGGTTCACCACCTGGCCCCCTACCTCCGAGGCGTCCACGGGTGCTCACCCTTCAGTGCTCGGCACAGGCACCGGCCCCTCAGCTCCACCATTCGCAGGTTCCCCCTCACCATCGTCAGCCTCCTGGCCATAAGGAGATGAAGGGGGAGGGAGCGAATGGGGTGCGCGACCAAGGCTATCCGCAGTGGCCTTCACAGCAGCACTTCATCCCTCTCGGAAGCCACGATCACGAGCTGGCCCGTAGAACTCCAAGGCCACCTCCGTTAGCTCATCTCGGTAGGCCGGAGAAGAGAGGAATCATTCCACTGCCTCCTCGCCCGCCACCGACACCGAGGAACGCAGGGTGGCGATCTCCGCTTCAACCTCCTGAGCACGGGTCTTCATGGCCCAGAGTTCTGCCGCTAGCTTGGCAGCCCGCTCCTCGGTGGCGTCAACCTGTGCCCGAAAAAGGTCCTGGTCGCGCTCCATACCGGCAAGAACCAGTCCCTGCTGGACAGACTACCGCCGACCCTCAGCGCGAGCTACCTCGGACTCCCCCAGGTGCCCCTCAAGCTCCACCTGAGCGACCTGGCTAGGCTCTAACGTCTGGACGAGCTTCTGGAAGTAATGCCTCCATGCGTCGAAGGCACTAATGATGAGGTGCGCACTCCTCGCGGCTGCCGCAGTCAGCTCCTTCTCAGCACCTGAGCCGATCGGACTGGAGAGTTCGAGCCAGTGTCCAGTCCTGCCCATGAGATCGACGATTGACGCAATCCCGATCAACCCAGAGCCTAAGCCCCTAGCAGGAGAAGCTGAGTTGCACTGAGGAGACGCTAGCGGAGAAGGGGCATCGGTGCCCTCCACCACCGGGGCCTTGCCCTTGTCTTGCCCCTGTGCCGCGGGAACCGACGCAGAAGCCGTGGCCACCGACCCCGGGGCCAACGGTGGTGGCGAGATGCTGGAAGATAGCAGCTCAGATGAAGGAGGCGGCGGGGCGCGACTCCGAGCCGAAGGGGAAGTTCTCGCCCTCTTCCGCGACCGACGTCGGGTGTCCAGTGCCGCCAAGTCATCGTCAGTCAAGATGACATGGCTACCACTAGCCATATCGGACCCTTCACCAGCGGAATTGGGGACTCCTTCAGGGAAGCTCCTCCGAGGGCTAGGGCATCCACTCGCCACAGATGCTGCCGGTGAGCCCACCAGAGGAACGTCGATTGGGATCGGGTACTATAGCCTCCCCAGGGCAAACGTAACTTCGGTCTGGGGGGCGACGACGGACACCTGACTGGCCCCTGGTACCACGTGATCCACCGGGCGAGGAACGTTCTGCGGCTGCCGAATGATCTCATAGGTCCAACCCTGCACCTCAGTCGCCCCTAAAAGGAGAACCAAATAAATCAGGCACCTCTCGTGATGACAATGGTATAGGAAATAAAAAAAAGGGGTGAGTACCCTGCGGTAATGGGAGACACAACCCCAACTCCCGGAGCAGCGCCGGAGTCAAAGTGAAATCCGCATCCCTGAGAGGATACCACTCGATCTCCTTCAACTTCCGACGGTCCTCGACCCTGAGCAAGGGCCTCCTATCAGGCCAGGTGTGGCGGGAGCCTCTGTGCATCCATCTATCAGAAGCCTTCTCCCAGCCTTTCGACTTAATGAGGTATACGTACCGTTCCACCCAGCCCTTGCGGTTAGAGGCGGCACGAGAGACTTTGATGAAGTGCTGGTGGGAACGAGACTTGAAATAGGCAAAATAGGTGTCGGTCGGACAACTCTGAAGAAGGAAGAAGTGCCGGAACAGATCGACGGTTGACTCCACTGATGCCCGATGGCATGAATAGACAAACCCACAAAGGATGCTGTAAGAGTTGGGGGTGATCTCTCCAGGGTGCCGTCCATAATAATGGAGGACCGACGCGATGAAAGGACGGATTGGAACACGGAAGCCCGCCTGAAAGGAGGCCACCAGAATCATGATCCCCTCGACGGGATAATTCATTATCTCGTCTCCCATAGATGGGAAGATGATGTCGTACTCAGGAGGAATCTGGAAAGCCCCCCGCAAGCCATGGATCACCATGTAGGTCATCATCGGCGGGGAGCTGGGTCGACTAGTGCCGGCACCTGAGGTGCTTGGTACGCCACCTCGACCATGAGGTACTTCTTTAGTGGAAGAAGAACTGGCTCGAGGGACTCCTCTATGCGGAGGCATGACTACAGAAGGCGAGAGACAAGGGAGAAAGAAGGGTCCTCACAGAGCTAGGGGAGGAAGGCGCCTACGATGAGCATGGCAACCGGCAAGACGTGGATGGAAGTAGCGGGGAGACCACCAGTCACCTTTATAACCACCCACGACAAGTCGGAGCCACTCTTCGCGAGGCAGGTGAAAGGACGCCTATTGTAGTGTCAGGCGACCGTTCGGAGCCCGCGCTCCCAGAACCGGACAAGACTTGGGTCATCATGACCCGCATGGCCACTGCCACCACCAAAAGTGCCTTCCGCGCCTAGCCAGCCCCGAAGCTTCCAACACCTACGATACGAGGATTCCAACCTCAGGCCTCGCGCTTCACAGAGACCCTCTCCTGATTGACTCTCAGCCCCCTACATAGTGCTCGGTGACTGAGAGTAGGGGGGGAAGTGAGGAGGGTAAATCTGGTTTGGCCCAGAAACGGCCCAATAACGACAGACCCACTGAAAATCGAGCACAATAAGCCCTCCCAAGAGGCGGGCGCACGTGATTGGTCCAATAAGAAAGGGGCCAACCCAAGAGGGTATCGGATTCTACAATGCGGAACGACTACGGCCCAAGCGCAGTTATCGCAGGAGAACTCTCCGGCGACAGACCGTTGTCCCCACAACGTCGGCCTTGACCTCATAACGGGTGAGCACGCCCCATGAGTGCCGTAAGACTCGCCCTGGGATCAGCCAACGCCAGGGTAATCACCCTCCAACGAAAAATTCCTATCGCTATAGTGGAGCAACGTTACTCTACTACGGACGCCCTTCCCTATCAAGGGATGAGGCTCCTCGCTCCAGGACAACTCCCTATAAAAGAGAGATCGACAGAGGAGAAGAGCACGGTGGATCAGTCCACTACTACGCTGCCTCAGAGAATAGAGCTGCTACCCCTGCCAAACAAGGTGAAGAAGAGAGCGACGGCCTACACTCTGAGAGAGTTTCTTCCCAGCGGTCTTACCACCCAGCGAGCACTCTTCGAGTGAGCATTGGGACCGGCGAGCACTCATCTGGGAGACCTCCATCGATTCGACGACCTCCTACGGTGATCTCTCTCTCTCTGTCTCTCTCTCTCTCCCTACTCTTCTCTGCGCTCTATTATTCTGTTGCTGACTTAAGCATCGGAGGGTTGTCCCCTGGGGTAACACTCGGGACTCCTTCTGACGCCTCTTCCGCTTCCTGGTGATTTGCAGGCTTCTACGGGCGCGAGATGACTTCCCCTACAAATAAATAGAGAAGGTGGTACGTGACCTAGGAACCATTTTCCCGCCTCTACAAGTATGATTAGGATATTATC
>JANBPO010000186.1:16029522-16040038 GCA_024336825.1 Amorphophallus titanum
TCAGGGCATACATCATGCTGAAATCATGCTGGTCAGTCTAAAATCATTCATAATCTATTATGATAGAAGAGTCTGAAATTCTCTTATTAAGATTTATGAAATTGGTATGCCATTGAAAATCTTTCTAACTTACCTATTCATTGGCAATTTAGTCACATGCTTGTGCTTTATTCTTGCTCATTGTCATTCATCATTCCATGCTTAGCTTCCATTTGCTGAAACTATTCTTGATAACTCATGTTTGTTATTGATATCATGTTTCTCAACAATTGGTATCACATTGCTTAAAAATTGGTATCAGGCTTAACTCCGCATGACTGATGACTCTTTTACACTCCAATTCCTCTATTTTCTCAAGTAAGGAAGTTTGCCTCATCAGCATCCTTTGGGTATTGAGGGGGAGATTAGTTTATTTTTCTCCTTGCTCCGGTTGGTATTCCTTCTTAGCTGTCTTCTGTCATTTCTCTACCCTCACATTCTCAGGGGGAGTAAGGCTTCATGATTTGCTCTCACCATCAGTTTCCACTCTTTCCTTGTCAAAAGGGGAGAGTGTCTATGCTTACATGTCTGACATGAGCTTTGAGGGAGTATTAGTGGAATTCATGTTTTGCACTGCGTTGAATGCCTGTGTTTGTTCGATTGCCATTCATATTCTCTTGATCTTTCCTTTTTCCTGTTGTCAAAGGGGGAGAAAATTTGTGAGTCATTATGATGTATTGGTATTGACTGCTGCTCGCTCACTTGTATTGCTTAGTGTTGCATATGACTCATAGTGTCATTGTGATGTATTGGCATTGACTGTTGCTCGCTCACTTGTATTGCTTAGTGTTGCATATGACTCATAGTGTTGTCATCATCAAAAAGGGGGAGATTATTGTGTCCCTGTATTTTGATGATAGCAAATACCATGAGCCAATATGCGTTTGTTGTTTGCTGCATGTTGTCTTGTTTGATCATGTCTCTATTCATTGCATAAAGGTCAGTCTAATGCATGCATATAGTCAACAAAAAGTCAACAGTTTGTGAACATTAAGTCAATGCATATGCATAAATCCTGTGTGTCAACACTTAGTGAACATTAAGTCAACACTTTGTGAACATGTAAAATGCGGTGCACATTTTGGTTAAAATGCATTTCAATCTTCGTGCACTTTTTGCTTAACTCTATGTACATTTGGTTATTCTGGTCTCCCAATTCGTGCATATGTCCTTTCGGTATCTTATAAGTCCGTGCACATTTTTGTAGGGTCCATGCAAGTTGTTGCCTTACGCAAAACATGCTTGACGCATTGTTGTCTTGTGTCAAATAAGGTCGGTGCTAATTGCACCTTGCATATGAAGTCCGTGCAGGTCTTTTTCTTTGGGTATTTAGTGTTCGTGCACATTTCTTCTTGTGTGATACATGATCAGTGCATATTCTCTTAAGGTCCATGTATCACCTGCTTTATGCACTTTATACTCCATGCATATCATGTTCATTCAGGCTCTAAGGTTCGTGGATATAGGTCATCCTACATAAAGAAGGTCTGTGCCATGCGTCCTTTGTGCATACAATGTCCATGCAGCTTTTACTTAACTTCTATTGGTCCGTGTACATTCTTGACTGGTCGGCATATAAGATCCATGCACAAATAAGGTCCGTGCATTTCTTCGAGCAAGGCTTACCAAAGTCCGTGCAAGTGTCTGCATATAGCATCATAATGTCTGTGCAATCCAAGGTCTGTGCATGTTTTGGGTTGAACACCAAAGTCCGTGCAAGTGTCTGCATATAGCATCATAACGTCTGTGCAATCCAAGGTCCGTGCATGTTTTGGTTTGAACACACAAGTCCGAGCATATGTTGCATCATGCACACACGAAGTCCGTGCAATCCAAGGTCCGTGCATATTTTGGATTGAACGATAAAGTCAGTGCATATTTCTATTTTAAGCATATCAGGTCCGTGCATATAAGGGCTGTGCACTTCATAGTCCGTGCATGCTTTGAAGAAATACATGCCAGCATTTGTAAGGTCCGTGCACGTTTCGCTTACTACATACAAAGGTTCGTGCTAGTAACACAAGGTCCGTGCACATTTCATTCGTGTGCGATGCTAAGTCCATGCATATACTCTCTTGTGCACACAACATTCGTGCATGTCTGGATATAGAGTCTGTGCACATTGGCATTATGCTATTCAAGTCCATGCGTACTTGCTTTAGGCAGAAGGATGTCCGTGCACGTTGCTTCATCTATTCTATAAGGTCCGTGTAAAATCTATCTTTCCTACTTCATAACACTGATTGTCGTATTTGTTCTTTGCCTTGACAGATAAGGCTCATGGTCAAACACCTGATGGGCATAACTACAGACGCACATGAGCTCGAACAGAGAATAGGCACGTGATCCAAGGTGGATGGTGGTCAGAAAGGATCTACCATGTAGACCTGATTCTATCTAGAGTCCAACACGTGGACTTCCTATGGCGTTCACTTCTTGGCGGGAGTATTCCCTCCACACACCTCCTGGGGGAATCTAGTAGGGACCACAGGACCAAGCTGGAAGTCTACCACGTGGAGCCACCTGACGTGGTAAGCATCATCGACTTCTTTTTTTTTTTTTTTCCTCAACACCAAGTCATCAAGGGGAAAACTAGGGAGAATGCACCCCCACTCCAGAGGAGGGAAGTGGACCCATTCCACCTAGATCCCCAAGATGCTATCTTTTATTTCTTTTATTGATCTCTTCAATCATTTACAATTCCAACGGCCTGCATATATACATAGCCGGTATACATCATGAGCATGTAACATCAAAAAAAACAATATCTACAGCCTAACTATTGCTGCATCTAATACAGCCTGGAAACAAGAAATAAAAGATGGCAACTCATCCGCATCTTAAGGAGACCAAACCAGCCTTGTCCAGGTTGAAAGCACCCTTCGCTAAAGATGGCAACTCATTTGCCTCATAGTAGTAGCAACTTCCACCTCTACTGCACGCCTCATTGGCAAGGGCATCAGCAACTCTATTGCCCTCCCTGAAGGAGTGCAATAACACAGCTCCACTCTCCTGCAACAAAATTATTAAATTCCTCCACCATTTATGGAGATTCCAGCTTGGCATTTTACCAACTCTGCAGGCATTAACAAGGACTATACAGTCAGAGACAATAGCAGCAATCTGGATACCCCCCAATTTAGCAATCCTCAATCCATCATGGAGAGCCCGACACTCAGCCATTAGACTTGTTCCACAGCCATAGTATAGAGAGAATCCAAACACTAGATCCCCCCCGGGAGACCTGATACATCCCCCTCCACCAGCAATGCCTGGATTACCTTTAGCAGCCCCGTCGATGTGAAGTGTAAGGCCACTGTCCATCAGCACATGTCTCACCAGCCTCGGCCTCTTAATTTGTACCTTCACTGATAAACCAAAGGAAGCCAGACAGTTCAAGTAATTTGGATGAACATCCTGTCTAAACATTACCTTGTCCAGAGTGTACTGGACAAATCTGCATACATTCCTTTTGATTTGGTCAGTCTTGATTTCAACACCTTCAAATCTGGCCTGACAGCGCTGCTTCCACATCTCCCATAACAAATAAAAGACTGCAGTCCTTCCAACCAAAACAGCTGCAGATGAACTAGGATGACATGCCATCAAACTCCAACATCTACAAGTAATCTGGTCTCCCAGCCTTACCTTCGGACTCAGCAGAGGGAGAATCCACTTCCACAGACCTGCTGCCAAGGTCCCATGAATGAACAAATGATTTAAATCCTCACCACAAGGAACAGGACAGCAATTACATTTAGAAGCCAAAAAAATTCCACAATCCGAAATCCTGCTATCCACAGGTACAGCCCTATGTAGCAACTTCCAGATGAATAAAGTCACCCTTGGGTTGAGCTTCCCATGCCATAAATTGGCCCATGCACCTCTAAAAACACCCCTGGGTCTAACCAAGTTGTAGGCTGACTTCGAAGTAAATTCTCCTGCAGTAGAGCATTGCCATATACAAATATCCGGCTCTTCATTAAGCTGAAAGACAGGCAAGTTAGCACCATTCCCAATCAGGCCCCAAACTCCATGATTGGGCTCAGAAAAAGCAGTTTTAACAGACACACACTGATTGAGCAAACCAGTGGGCAGATTCCGCACTTCATCCCCCTTAACAATTGGACCCTTTCCAGTCCAGTTATCCCTTAAGAAGTCCACCTTTTCACCTGATCCCAACAGCCATCGGCTATTGTGCAGCAGATTAATCCTGGCTTGCTTAAAAATGTTCATAGGAAGCCCAGCTGGGAATGCCTTTTTACTGTCTGCTAGATGGTTAATTAAAAATTTGCTCCTAGCATACTGAGCCCAAAAGGACTGTCCGTGCACCATATTCCAAAGTACCTTCATAGTGAAACCAATTTGAACATGGAGAAGGCTTTTCACCCCTAAGCCACCCTCCATCACTGGTTTTTGAATCTCAGCCCAGGGGATCCAGTGCCTCCTGCTGGCGCCCTGTTCACCTTGCCAAAAAAATCCAGCAACCAGGGTCTCCAAAAATTTAATAATCTTCTTAGGGATAAAACATGCAGAGGCAAGGTATATTGGAATACTATTGAGAACAGAATTTATAAGCACAACCCTGCCCGCCTGTGCTAACATTTTAGGCTGCCAGCTAGAGAGTTTGCCTTGTACCTTATCAACCAAATACTTGAAATCAGAGATTAAGTACCTGCCCTTTTTAATAGGTACACCCAAATAAGTGAAACCTGTCTTCTGATGCTTATAGCCAGTCCGCACTCGGATATGATGAGCACAGGATGTAGGGGCCTTTGCTGAAAGAAAGAAACTGCTTTTGGATGCATTAACCCTCTGCCCAGAACTGCATTCATACCTGTGAATAAACTTCTGTAAGGCATCAATATTCCTCCTGCTAGCATTCAAAAACACCAGCACATCATCTGCATATAGGAGATGGGACACAGGCACAGCATCCCTAGAAGTAGAATATCCTTGAAGAATACCTGAGTGGAATAATTCAGACAGCCCCCTACTTAATACCTCTGATGCAATAATAAAGATGTAGGGAGCAAGGGGATCCCCTTGTCTGATTCCTCTACTAGATTTGAAATATCCAACAGACTGCCCATTAAAGTTAACAGAAAACCAACAGTTAGAAAGTAACATGGCCACAAGCGAAGTAAAACGAGAACAAAATCCAAATCTCCTTAGCACAGCCAAGATGAAGCCCCATTCCATCCTGTCATAGGCTTTAGCCATGTCTAATTTGATAATGACATTGTGCCCCCGGGTCTTTTTATTGATGTCTTGCATAAGCTCTCTAGCCAAAAACACATTATCCAGGATCTGCCTGCCTTGAATAAATGCTCCCTGCTCTTTAGATATAATACCAGGCAAGATTGGAGCCAAACGGGTTGCAATTATCCTAGCAATTACTTTGTAACAGAAGTTGCATAGACTAATCGGACGAAAATCACTGAATGTTTGAGGGACATGCACCTTGGGAATAAGTGTTAACAACGATGAAGACATACCCCTGGGTACAGGGAATCCCTGGAAAAAAGCCTGCACCGCCTGGCAGAAATCCATTCCAATGGTGTTCCATGCCTCAGTATAAAATAGTCCTGTGAAGCCATCAGGACCAGGAGAGCTGGAGCCACTCAAGCTCCTCACTGCATCATGAACTTCTGAATCACTAGGGACACCACAAAGAGAAGAATTCTGGGTATCAGTAATGAGAGAGGGAATACAGCCAAGGAGATCACCATCCACTTGATAATCCTCAGAAGTAAACAAATTCTGGAAAAAGAAAACAGCATTCTGGCTTAACACGTCCTGGTCCTCGCACCATGCATCAGATCCTTCAACCTTAAGCCTGCAGATCCTGTTTCTTCTGCGGTTACTATTAACAACAGAGTGGTAAAATGCAGTGTTTCTATCTCCATTATCCAACCAATCCACCCTGGATTTTTGCTGCCAAAACATCTCCTCTCTTAAAAGAGCTTGATTAAGCTGAGCATTAGCCAAATTAAGATTCTCTCTATTGATGACATCAGGGCACAGGTCAAACTGTTCCTGTTGGGCCTCCAATTTGACTTTTGCAGACAAAACAGCAACATGTATGTCACCAAAAATCTCTTTATTCCACCTGGCTAAAGCCTTCTTCAATTCTTTAAGTTTAATCCAAAACCGTATCAGAGGATTAGGGTGTGAAATATTAAGACCATTCCAGGAACTGCACACCAACTGCTGAAACTGATCATGAGTAGTCCACATCTGTTGAAATACAAACCTACCTGGACTACTTGACAGACCACCCAAATTGAGGAATAAAGGACCATGGTCAGAAGGCCCTCTAAGCAACTGAATAACAGAGATGTTAGGAAATTCAACCACACAATTATTATTAGCCAAAAATCTGTCTAATCTGGCCATGATATTAGCTGGGCCAGTTCTGTTATTGGACCAAGTCATGCTCCTGCCTGAGTGACCAAGATCAATTAGGCCTGCAGTCCCAAGCAGGTTATTAAAGTCAGCCATGGCCTCAAAGGAAGGCAAACCACCACCCACTTTCTCCAAAGGGCTCAACACACAATTAAAGTCCCCCCCAACTAACCATGGAATGGAGACTGAACCACTAAAATCAATTAAGTCCTGGAATAAAATCTTCCTCTGAATGATTGAGCAAGAAGCATATATGAATGTGTAATATGTGCAAAGGGCATTATTTACAAAGAGACCAAGGGTAATCAACTGAGAAGAGGAAGTAATAACCTCCAGTTTATGGGAGTCGGGCCAAAATACCCAAATCTTGGAATCTACAGCAGCATTACTAGCAAAACCACTAAAATTCAAAGATCTGGCCACAGCCTTGGCCTTATTTTCATTCACCTTGGGTTCCATAATCGCCACCAACTCAGCTTTGTTGGATGTGACTAAACTCTTCAAGGCCCTCCGGGAACCAGCATTGCCAATTCCCCGGATATTCCAAATTAAAGTGGGAATAATCATAAAGAATCCAGAGGAAATTCCTCCAGGGATCGAGCCTTGGATCTGGTAAGAACCCCCTTATCCTTGGCCAGGTCCTGAACATCTCGAGGAAGAGTAGATGTAAGTTGTGGTCCAACATTATCAGATGCCACTTCCCCTGCAACCAATAAACCAGCCTCCCTAAGTCTGCCTTTATCAATCAACTCAGGAACCTCCACAACAGTCAAACATTCCATATCATATTCCATCCCCCGAGCCTGCACATGCTCAGAGGGAACAACTGCATCCTTGAAACAAGCAGCATCAGACAGAGAATAAGAGCCCAACTGGCCTCTATCATACTCCAGTCCATCACAACCAGATGTTCCAGCCTCAGAGAGCACAGCAAACGAGTTATCCGAGAGACTAACCTTACTAGTATCAACAGGAATTTTACCCGAACCATCTTCACCAAAGTGTGGTTGCCGCTCCATAGGAGGAAATCCCTCCTCCTCTGACTGAGCCGGGGCAGATTTTTGACAAACATTATCCGTACAAATCTGCTTGGGTCGGAATTCAAACTGAGCAGCCCTAGCAGGCTTATCTTTCCCACTGTTGACTCTATCTCGCTGCCATAACTTCCGTTTGCAAACCTCTGCCGAATGTCCTAATTTATGACAGAAGGAGCAAAGTGCAGGAACACGACTGTAGTTAACCTTCTGCCAATAGCCAACCCCGTCCAGATCGATCCAGATCCGCTCCTGGCGCTGAACAGCTAAGTTCATATCCACACAGATTAGTGCTTCAGAGGTATCAATCTGAGCCAGCGATTTCTCATGTATACGAAGAACCGTTCCAAAATTACCCGCAATCGACCATAAACAATCCTCATGATATAAATGAGCAGGCAATCCAGGAAAACCTAACCATACTGGGACTGACGGCGGATCCGCATCGAAATCAAAATCCGGTGTCCATCTAAACAACCGGAATAAGAATCCCCTGATGTACAAGTTTTTAAGAACTAACAGCTTCGTAAAATCCCTTTCATTCCCCAGTTGGATCAAAAGATGGCGAGGGTTAAGCTTACTAACCATCACTTCCGGCGAAAGCTTCAACCGCTGAACAAGAAAAGTCTTAATCTCCGGGAAAGAAGGCCGACCATAGGAGCACTTCGCCACCATAGTGAAGGCCATATGCTGCATTGTCGCCTGTAGATCAGATCTTGAGAAATAAACCGCTGGTTCGCCGGAATCCGTGAACGCAGGGGCCTTCCGCGGGATGCTGATCTTCGGCTGAGATTTCCCCGTCTCCAACAGGACCTGGGCGAAAGTCCTTCGCAATGCTGCAGCAGAAGAAGACGAAGGCGACTCCGCAGCTTCCAACAAACATGGATTAGAAGAAGCCAAGGCCCCCGCCTCGCCGGCCATCACCGGCGAGAAGGGGAAGCACGCAGAGTAGTAAACGAAGGGCGGGAGCTCCTCTCCTCACAGGAGGGAAGGGAAGCTCACAGAGGAATCTACAATAGGATTAAAATAGAGCGCCTCCACGTAGCTCAGCTTCTTCATGATGATCCATACTTTTCTTCCTTCAGATATCCTTCAAACCAACACCAACATCGAAAATTGCACCTTGAATATGAGGGAACACACGTTCTGGATGCTAGAAAGCCTTCCTTCCTCACTCACGATCTTTCTCCGGTGGCCTTATTTTTTGGATGCCCTAAATTCTTATATATGGGCTTCTAGAAGTTGTCCTTCGAGTCTCGCACGTGGCAAGAAGGAATAATCATCAAACGAAGCTTTTCTATCATCCACACGTGGTGGACACATGCTAGTCAGTTTGCATTTGTAGATGCGTAACCGTAATCAGTCGACCAGTGGAATGGATCGGTCGACTAATGCTTCACCTGCAAAACAGAGTAAGAAAGACCAAAGGTTGTAGAACTGGAAATTGGTCAACCTATTCTTACCATCAGTCGATCGATGGATGACATCGGTTGACCTATTTTTTAGGTCAATCGATGTCTGCACTCTTTGAGACTTAGCATACACTTCTGCCTACAGTCAGTCGACCTGTGGAACAACATCGATCGACCTCTGCATTATCTATGACTTAGCATATTTTCCTGGCATCTTTCGGTCGACCTGTGGAACAACATCGGTCGACCTCTACATTTTCTGGGACTTAGCATATTCTTCTGGCAACTTTCGGTTGACCTGTGGATTAGCATCAGTCAGCCTCTACATTATCTTGAGATAGAGCATATCTTTTGGGAGGTTTCGGTTGACCTATGAAGATGTATTGGTCGACCTTTGTAACACATTGTTACAGAAGGCGTTCATTGGTTAGTTTAGGTCGACCTATTTGACTAAATAGGTTGACCTATGCCCTGCATCACAGTAGCAATTAACAGAAGTTAGTTTAACATTCTAAGGCATAGACTATGATCTTACCTTGGGCATTTGGATTGCTTTCTTTGACACTAGACAAGGGTTTGTAGCAACAAATCTCCAAAATGTGTTAGACCTTCAATGTAAAAATCAACTTCATTCGGACCAATATTTGTTATCATTAAAATAAATAATTCATCAAAATCAACTAGGAGTCCAACAATCTCCTCCTTTTTGATAATGAAAAAATTTCAATAAAATTGAACCAATTAAGCACAATGATGATAAGCTAATAAATCAATCACACACATAAAAGAAATGGCACAAGCAATCTCTTTTTAAATTTTGAAATTTTGCATTATTTTGGGTTTACATTGGAAGACTCATCATACTAATTGGACACTTAACACTAGACACTTGACCTTTCTTCATACTTGACCTACATGACAATTGACCTACATGACATGGACAACTTGAAATGCATTATGCTGACACAATCACACATTCAAGTAACATAAACACACATAAAACAAATAGCAACATAGTCATACTTCTCCCCCTTTGACATCATCAAAAAAAATGGGAGAAGGGCTACGAAGAAGACACAGTCCTAGATAGACCAGAGACCCATAACCAGATCGATGGGAGGGATCATCTAAAGACCCACGAAGATAGTCCATTATCTCTTGGTACATTCGGGTGTGAGTCTCCATGTGGGTGTTGAGGGATTACAACCGTTCTTGTTGGTGCAGTCTGATGTCAACCACATCCCTAGTAAGAGACTCCATGGCGGTATTGATCTGAGTGACTTGTGGGCCTAGTAGAGCAAACTGCACTTCCATTCTCGTGAATTGCTCCTCAAAGAACTTAGAATCAAATTCAATTTGCCTCACAAGTTTCATTTTCTCTTCATAAGGCACTTGAGGATAATCTTGTTCTGGTTCCACCATCGGAGGCTAGACCTGTTCTTGTTCTTGTCCAGGGTATATCAAGCTCATTGTCATCACTTTTAGACTCATCAAAATCTACATATCTGATTTGCTTTTTGGTCACCCGATGGACATCATTGTTTTTTTGAGTGTAGCCTATATATTTTACCATCTTGACATGGTTGTACATATCCTTGGGCAAGATATGTTCATAAATTTCAT
>JANBPO010000186.1:16463535-16475087 GCA_024336825.1 Amorphophallus titanum
GATCCTCAGAAAGTACACAACTCACCGACTACATTATGAAACCTGAAAACCTCTTATTTTTTTCTTATTCGAGAGACCCAAAGATTCGATATTCTAAAAATCTATTTTAATTAGAAAAGACACTTCGGGACCTACGACAACACTCTAAAACTCACGAATGCAAGATCTAAAAATTGGGTCATGACAAGTTCGATGCCCAAACTAGGCAAGTTGACTATTTGAAGGATATCATCCTTGGTCTTGCACTATTTAAGGACATCATCGGTGCCCTAACGGACCATCTCACACTCACTCCCCCGCTTGTGGTTTAGCCTGTCAACATAGTAGTCGTCTAGGGTAACAACCAACCCCTAGCACAACCAAGCCATAATGCTCCCACTACGACTATCATCGCTCTTCTAGAGTCTTGCACTGAAGCCGCAAAGTCAACTCACTCCTCTTCCCCCTCAGCCAAATAAAGGGAGCACCTCCCATGTGCCCTCAAACTCCCAACCCCATCCTAGGGCTCTCCTCGCAATGGAATGATAAATTGAAGACATGAAGTAAGAGATGAAGGAGATGGTTGCCAAGGTGGCTGAGCAAGCCAGTTCTTCTACCCAGGTTAGTAACTCCCCCTTCTCTTCGGAGATCTTAGCCATAGTTCACCCTAGAAAACTAGAGCTCCCATCCATGAAACCCTACAATGGGACTTCAGACCCTTTCGAGTATTGGGAAAAGTTTGACACACTCTTCACCCTTACTAGAGTGTTAGACCAGATCAAGTGTCGGGCTTTCCTCCTCATAGTGGGGGATAGCATCCTAGTTCAAAACACTTACATCAAGTTTCATAACAAGCTTACAATAACTTGGCCACATCTTTCTCTCTCACTTTGCCAGATAAACCAAGCCCATCAAGACCTCTGTCAGCCTTATGGCAATAAAGAAGAGGAAAAGTGAAAGCCTCAGATCTTACTTGGGGTGATTCCATGCCTAGGCCCTCTAGGTCTAGCAGTTGGACGTCTTAACGCCATCCCAATGATGCTCAACGGAACGGCTAACCTTGATCTCCGAGGTTCTGTAGCCAAGAAGCCACCAACTTCCTTCCTAGAACTCATGGCCAAGGCTTAAAGATGTAATAATAAGTAGTACATCCTCGCATCCTATGCAGAGGAAAATCTATCCAAGAGACACGATGAAGAATTACAGAGGGTCAAGAAGATAGGCATCCTAGCGGGACAACCAAAGGGATGATCAGATATGTGTAGTGCCCCATTCCTTGGATCGTCTATCTGGGTCTGGGGATGCTCACACCATCTAAGTCCATACGTTGTGAGTCTGGATAATCTATAAGGCACTAAAGATCATACCACCACAAATCTGAAACACAACCATACCATTAGCCATAAAACACCATTCACGACCATTCATTTCATAAGGTATTGTGTCTCTTCTTTAACAAATTCATTGTTCACGTCTCATACACAGAGACTCCCAAAGATATTACATTCACATCCATAAAAAAAGAACGTGACACCTACTTATCCATGTAGCGGACCTCCATAAGCCTCCCTGGATCTACCTCCTATTGATCTTACGTCGAAGCCAAGAGCACATTATCTAACTTCTTAAAAAATGACTTAAGTCACAAGTGTTAGTCCTAAGGAGGGTAAATTTGGCCCAGCCCATGACCGGCCTATTAACAACAAGCCCAATCTGACTTTGGGTCCGCAGCGCACCCACAAGGCGCTCGACGGTCGCAACCCATTAGGGAGCGGCCCACTACCACTTAGCATCGACAACATGGTGAAGGGCTATGGCCCAAGTGTGGTGACCATCAAAAAATCCTCCGACGACCGACCGTTACTCTTTCCTTCCCCATGACATTGGCCTTAACTCCATAAACGTGCGAGCATGACCCACGAGCGCTGTGAGACTTGCCCAATGACCAGTCGACGTCGGATACATCGTCCTCCAATGGGAAACTCCCGTCAACTTCACGAGAGACGTTACTCTACTATTCACGCCCTTCCCTGTTAAGGGATCGGCCCCTTGCTCCAGGACAATCCGCTATAAAAAGCACATCTGCAGAGAAGAGGACACGGTGGATCATTCTGCCAAACTACTACGCAAGAGGATGGAGCTACTAGCGCTGCTACCCGGAGAGAAGGAGGGGATGACAGTCCACACTCGAAGAGAAGTTCCCTCTAGCGACCTTACCGTCCAGTGAGCACTCACCGAGTGAGCACTAGGAGTGGCGAGCACTCGTCTGGAGGATCTACGTGGCTCTTCAGTCTTCTATGATGATCCCTCTCTCTCTCCCTCTCATCTGCTCTTCTTTACCCTTTATTATCCCGTTTCTGACTTAAGCATCGGAGGGTTGTCCCCTGGGGTAACACCCAGGACTCTTTCTGACATCCCATATTTTCTGGTGCTTGCAGGCCTCCACGGGTGCGAGACGACTTCCTCATTCAATAAATAGAGAAGGTGGTACGTGACGTAGAAACCAGATTTCTGCCTTTAAACTTCTTGGCGTCGTCTGTCGGAAGACCGAGCGAAAAGTTTTGGCACCCCGTGGAAGCCTCCGCAACGCCAGCAATGGTGGGCGTGGTTCCCATCAGGGACCCAACTCCCACCAGGGGTCGCAGGAAGCATCTTCTGCCCATCCCTGACAAGAGGTCACCCAGGGCGACCTAGAGGAAATCCGCCAGCAGAACTAGGCCCTGATAGGACTGTACTAGGAGCTTTTGAACCAGTCGACGGAACACCAGTGCGTCCTGCTCGAATGGTGGCAGGACGAAAGGGCACAGACCAGAGAGAATCCTTGTCAAGTGCGTGAGGTCTCCCATACCTCAGTCGCGAGGACCCGACGATCGTGTGCCATGCCTACACCAAGAAAGCGTAGCCCACTGCACTCCAACCTAGAGATGGATCGCCGGCTCCAGCGCATTGATGAAATAGAGGACAAAGTCAGATACTTGGACGACGTCCTCCTGGCCGCCAAAAATCATGGTCTGATCGACGACGACCAAGACTTTCATGCTCCCTTCTCCAGGGAGATCATGGAAGCCCCCATCCCGCCAAAGCTCCAGCTGTCGTCGTTCACCCCCTACGACGGCACCACGGACCCAGCCGATCACATGCACAGCTATGAGTCCCACCTAGTATTCCACCAGGCCTCAGACACTGTGAAATGTCTGGCATTCGTTATGACCCTTTGGGAGAACGCCCGGGCCTGGTTCGAGTCCCTACCAGCCGGAACCATCTCCTCCTTCTAGTAGCTCAAGAAGCTATTCAAGGAGAACTTCGTTGGCTGTCGAAAGGTGGCTAAGTCAGCAGTGACCCTGCTCGCGCTCCGACAAGGGAAAGAAGAAACACTGTGGGACTTTGTCTCCCGCTTCCGCATAGTGGTGCTCCGGATCACGCACCTCGACATTGGCATCACAACCACTGCACTTACCCAAGAGACACGGGACCACATCCTCCGACGTGCACCCGGAGTAGAAGCCCCGACGACCCTTCCTGATCTCCTAACTCTGGCATAGAAGCACGCGTAATGCGACGAGAATACGGTGGCCCTGGGCCACACGACTGGAATCGATCAGTCCGACCGGAAGAGACCTGCCAACTCGCCACGTGAAGGGCGAACTAAGCGGGAGCGATGCGACGGAGATCCCCGCGATCGTCCAGAGAAAGAAAGGGGCAATTATCGCAACTACACGCCCCTGATGGCCCTGCCCAACCAAATCCTGATGGAAATCCATGAAGAACCATTCCTAAAATAGCCTCCCTGGATGAAATCAGATATGAGCATGAGGAACAATATGAAGTACTACCACTACCACCGCGACCACAGTCATGACACCATAGAGTGCATCAACTTAAAGGATGCCATTGAGGACCTCGTCCGCAGAGGACTCCTTGATAAATTCCTTGCTAAGGCCGCGGAGAAGTGACAACAGACACCTCCACCCATCAACAATCGACCCAACGAAAAGGAGATCATGATGATCTCTGGGGGGCTGACTGCGGGTGGAGACAGCGCGAGCAGGCGACGATGATACAAGTCAGCCGTCCACACTATGGAACGAGGTGTCGATGCCCGAATGGAGGTCGTCGCCCCAGGGCACCTAAAGGATCCAATTGTCTTCTCAGATTATGACTTGGATGGTGTAACCACCCCCCATTCGGATGCATTGGTGGTCTCATCCACCATCAACTAGTGTACCGTGCGTCGCATCTTGGTGGATAATGGAAGCGGCTCTGACGTTATTGCGTACGATTGTCTTGTGCTCATGGGTGTGGATTTGTCTAGACTCGCACCGTTGCACATGCCGTTGTATGGATTCTCTGGCACTATAGTCCACCTGGAAGGACACATATCGCTCTCGATCACATTTGGGACCGCACCGAGTGAGGTAACCTTCCTCGTAGATTTCACAGTCATCAGTGTAATGACCGGGTATAATGCCGTCATCGGACGAGAGATCCTCGGCACACTTTGCGGCGTCCCCTCCTCTAACCACCAAAAGCTCAAGTTTCCTACCCACCAAGGAGTAGGAGAGGTTCGAGGAGATCAAAGGGAATCCAGAAGGTGCTACCTCATTTCAACATGTGACCGACAGCCCGAGGAGATACCACCCGAGAAGAAGGCAAGAACCGAAGACCCAGGTCCAAGCGCGAGCATTCCAGCAGAAGACTTATACCTCATCCAGGTAGGAGGCGACCCAAGTAGAACGTTGAGAATCGGGGTGACCCTGTCCGACCATGATAAAGAAGCCTACGTAAGCTTTCTCATTGCCAACAAGGATGTTTTCACTTGCTCCGAGGATGAACTCCTCGGAATCCCACCAGAGGTCATCACACACCAACTTAGGTTGGACCCGACTTGTCACCCGGTTCAGCAACGTCGAAGGCATTGTAACCCTGAGCGACAGGCCATTATCAGGGAGCAAGTGAGCGAGAAACTACGTTCAAGGCTACTCAGGCCTACTTGGTACCCAGACTGGGTGGCCAATGTCATCCTAGTTCCCAAGAGTAATGGGAAGTGGTAGATGTGTATGGATTATACCGACCTCAACAAGGCTACGCCTAAGGATAGCTTCCCCATGCAGCGAATCGACCAGCTGGTCAATGCTATGGTCAGGCATGAGATGTTGAGTTTTCTGGATGCCTACTCTGGGTACCACCAAATTAGCATGCATAAGCCTGACCAGGACAAGATCGCGCTCGTCACCGACCACGGCCTATATTGCTACACTTGTATGCCTTTCGGATTGAAGAACGCAAGAGCAACTTACCAGCGACTCATCAACCATATGTTCGACTCACAGATCGGCCGCAACATGGAGGTTTACATCAACGACATGCTCGTGAAGAGCCTCCAAGCCGCCGAGCACTTGGAAGACTTGGCAGAAACTTTCACCACACTCAGAAGGTACCATATGAAACTTAACCCAGCTAAATGTGCATTCGGGGTCAAATCAGGAAAGTTCCTCGGGTTCCTCATCGCCCACCGAGGGATCGAGGCCAACACCGACCAAATCCATACGGTATTAGAAATGAAGCGACCATGACGAGTAAGGGAGGTATAGTGCCTCATCGGGTGTATCACCGCGTTGACTCGGTTCTTATCCCGAGCAGTCGAGAGGTGCCTTCCCTTCTTCCGACTGATCAAGGAAGCCAATAAGGCACCGGAGAAGAAAGGACAGATCGACTAGGATCAAGAGTACGAGCAAGCATTTGAAGAATTAAAATGCTACCTGGTAACTCCTCCCATACTCTTCAAGCCACACAAGGGAGAGCAGTTATTCCTATACCTATCTATGACGCCGAGCACAATGAGTGCCGCACTCACTCGAGAGGAAGCTGGTATCATGAAGCCCGTCTACCACGTTAGTCGAGCGCTGCAAGGACCAAAATTTTGGTATTCATGAACTGAAAAGTTCACCTTAGCCCTAGTTACGGCCGCTCGCAAGCTGCGCCCATATCTTTTGGCTCACCCAATCATTGTCCTCACCGACCAACCACTGCGACAAATCCTCCAGAACCCTGACGCTTTAGGGAGGTTGACCAAATGGGCTTTCGAGCTGGGTGAATTAGACATCAAGTTCCGTCCGAGGACCGCGATCAAGGCCCAGGCCCTCGCTGACTTCATCATCGAATGTACGATACCTGTTGAAGACTCACCCGAGCAGTCCACAGGGCCTACTTGGGAACTATATGTCGACGGGTCATCCTGCGCTGCTGGTAGCGAAGTAGGATTAGTCTTACTTTCGCCAGAAGGATTAGAGCTTCAGTATGCTTTGCATTTCAACTTCTCGACCACGAACAATGTGGCTGAGTATGAGGCACTCCTCTTAGGGCTACGTATGGCAAAGCACTTGGGGGCATCTAGCGTGCGAGCATACAGTGATTCCATGCTTATCGCCAACCAAGTCAGGGGATAATTCAAAGCGTGCGATCCCTCCATGATTAAGTACTTGGAGAAAGCCAAGGCTGCGACAGAAGAATTCTCCCATTTTGAGGTGGTCCACATCCCCAGGGAGGAGAACATCCAAGCAGACGCCCTATCTCGCTTGGCATCCACCACCATGGTTTCCAACTCGAGATCGATCATGGTGGAAGATCTGTCAGTGTCGAGCATAGAAGAACCAGCATCCCAGGTAAACGCCATTGACTATGAGCCTTCTTGGATGGATCCCCTGTTGGATTTTCTCTTGTGGCAACAACTCCCAAGCGACCACACCGAAGCCCGTTGCACGCGAGCACGAGCGGCCCACTTCACACTGGTGAATGGTCGGTTGTATCATCGATCCCTCTCACCCCCACTGTTAAAGTGCTTGTTCCTCACGGAAGCCAGCCAGGCTATCCAAGAGGTCCATGAAGGACTTTGCGGAAGCCACGTAGGGGGGCGAGCACTCGCACGGATGCTGATACGGCAAGGGTACCGGTAGCCCACTTTGCAACGGGAATGCCTCGAGTACGTCCGGAGATGCCCTCAATGCCAGAAGTTCTCCCATCTACACCACTAGTCTGCTACGCAACTACATACTCTGATGGAGCCTCGCCCATTTGCTCGATAGGGGGTGGACATATTAGGCCCCTTCCCAGAAGCGCAAGGAAGGAAGAAGTTCCTTATGGTCGCTATTGACTATTTCACCAAATGGGTCGAAGCTGAACCATTTGGAAAGATTACGAGCGAAGCAACATGGAAGTTTATACTACAAAGTATCATCTGCCGGTTTGGGATCCCGAGAGTTCTCACAATTGACAATGGCAGACAGTTTGCGAGCACTACCTTCCAACAAAAGTGCTCAGAGCTGGGGATATGGAACCACTATACATCTGTGGGACATCCCCAGGCAAATGGATTGGTGGAGAACGCCAACAGAACACTCCTCCATGGCATCAAAATCTGGCTGGACCAAGCTGGTGACTCATGGATAGACTCAATCCCGGGCATTCTATGGTCTCACCGAACCACCGCCAGAGCCGCCACAGGAGAGACACCCTTCCATCTCGCTTACGACACAGAAGCAGTAGTTCCGGTGGAAATATCTAACCCCTCACTACGGGTGGGACACTTCAACGAGGCTAGAAATAACCAAACAATACGAGAAAACTTGGACCTACTTAAAGAAGATAAAGCACGCGCTCAAGTCAGGCTCACGGCATATCAACAAAAGCTGCCCCAATACTACAATGCCCTAGTCAAGGAACGACATTTCTTCCCTGGAGATTTGGTACTATGGCGAGCAAGCATAGCAGACCCGAGGGGGGCCGCTGGAAAGCTCGCACCAAATTGGGAAGGCCCATACAGGGTAACCGAAGCACTCAAAAAAGGAGCATATCAACTGGCGACGCTGGGGGGCAAGAGGTACCTAGAACGTGGAACTCTGTGAATCTCAAAAAAACTTTCTAGTAAAGCGTCACCAGCCATACTCAAGTAAAGGTAACCTAAGGGTTCCCTAGAGGCGAGCACTGCTCCCCTTAAAAATGATAAGGTAACCTAAGGGTTCCCTAGAGGTGAGCATTGTTCCCCTTGAAAATGATTAAGTAAAGGTAACCTAAGGGTTCCCTAGAAGCGAGCATTTCTCCCCTTGAAAACGATAAGGTAACCTAAGGGTTCCCTAGAGGTGAGCACTACTCCCCTTGAAAACGATGAGCACTGCTCCCCTTGAAAATGATAAGGTAACCTAAGGGTTCCATAGAGGCAAGCATTATTCCACTTGAAAACGACAAGCACTGCTCCCCTTGAAAACGATAAGGTAACCTATGGGTTTTCTAGAGGCGAGCACTGCTCCCATTGAAAATGATTAAAGGTAACCTACGGATTTTCTACAGGCGAGCACTTCTCCCCTTGAAATGATTAAGGTAACCTACGGGTTCCCTAGAGGCGAGAACCGCTCCCCTTGAAAACTAGAAGGATACTTATGGGTCTCCTAGAGGCGAGCACTGCTCCCCTTGAACTTGAAAATGAAAAGGTAACCTAGGGGTTCCCTAGAGGTGAGCACCGCTCCCCTTGAAAATGATGGTGACAAGCGAAGACACAAATGCTATGAAGTACACACGAGGAAAAGCCACCCAGAAGGACGCATAAGTCTTCCATCAAAAGGTACACATTGACATGGACTCAAACTAGAGAGTTTTATTTCTTCAGTCAAAATACAAGGTGCCAAAGACTGGCGAGTCGCTCTTACGTAACCAACATACAAGCATATGAAAAATAAAATGTGTCCAACTATGATGATATGCAACTCTAGCACCTCGTCCTTTTAGCACTGTCATCGTCAGGTCATCTGCCAGCAAACACAATATCTCCATGAGCAGACACCTTGCATCCCTTTTGTTCTGCGGAAGTAGACCAGCTAGGGATGTCACTAGCAAGAGGGTCTGCAGTAGGAAAGAAGGTTGGAGGTCCCATTCATCCTTGACTGACGGGAGGCAGTGAAGCAACAAGACCGACATCGGCCAGCTAATTGGCCATGCTTTCAAACTGACCTGAGGAGGCTGGTTACCCCCCCAGGCCATCGTCAACAGGTGGCAGAGGAACACTGAGACTGACGCTGCCTAGCCAGTAGACTGAGTCTGCAAGCTGGAAAAATGAAGATGACTTTCGCACCTTCTACCACCTCTGCCTACAAGAAGGAAGATGTTCCCTCTGACAAAGGGGAATGCCTTGTTATGCTCCTGTAGACCGAGAAAGATGATGAGAACAATAACAAAGACTAGAAGAAAAGAAGTATTAGTCAGAGGAGAGGATTACAAAGAAAGGACCCGTCCCTCTAGGGATGAAACTTCTCTGGCTCGAGGAGCAGGATCCCGAGGCCAGAGTATAGGCGGTTGACCTTTTCCAAGGCCTCCCGCCAGCCATCCAAGTATCCGAGCTTGTATTGCTCAGAGGTGTCACCGCCATTTTCCCCCGGTGCCGGCCATGGCCGCCAAGGCACTGGCAAGGGTTCTCTCTGAAGATGCAGGCACTGGAGAGGAATCTGTAGAGACCCATCGTCAGAAGAAGTGCCTAACTGCTCTGACGAAATCTTATGAAATCTCTCCTTCTGTCATCTAGCAGGCTGAGAATGCCTTGACAGAGCAACATGGCCCTCTATTTATAGGAGAGAGGTAAACGGTTCTGAAGTGGGGAGGAGTCTTACCGCCTCCCCATACCCTTTGAAACCAAAACGACGGGTCCCAAAAGATGCACCTCCTCAGGATAAGTCCCGAGGCGTCGCACCAAATCTCCAGGAAATCTCGAGGCATGAAAAGGAAGGATAACACGTGGCAGATCCCCAAAGATCCCAAAGTTTGCGAAAAAAAAGAAAGTCTTCTATTCAAATGATAAAAGAGTTACAAAAAGAGGCAACCGCCCCAGTGAAGAGTTATAAAAAAAGGAGGAGAAGTATAGCCGACATCCCCTCTAGCGTTTGCCCCAGCAACATCGTCACGTGACCCGGACTCCTCGGGCTAACGTTTGGCAACAGCTCCAAAAGGAGGTCAGTCGGACCCACCGCACATTCTTCCACTGCTGGGACGTTAACAGGTGCTCGCTCATCAGTACTCAGCCCCGGTGCCAACTCCTCGGCCCTAGCCTCCTCGTCGCCAAGCTCCTCCTCGCCATCACTGGCGAGGAGCCCAGGACCTCAACTGTGGCCACGACGGCGACATGGTAGCCCTCTTGGAAGCCACGATCGCGTGCCGGGCCAAAGAACTCCAAAGCCACCATGGTCAGCTCGTCCCGGTAGGCCGAAGAGCAGCAAAAGTTCTCCACTTCATCCTCACCTGTAGTGGACATCGATGACCACAGCTCGACAAGCTACACCTTGACCTCCTCGGCTCGGGCTTCAACGGCTTGGACCTGTGCCCCCAGCTTGACCGTGTGGGCTTCAGCCGTCTCAGCCCGGGCACGTAAGAAGTCTCGATCTTGTTCCATCTCGACGAGGGCCAACCTTAGCTGATTCAACCGCTCGTGAAGCCTGACGTTTTCGGCCTCAGACGTCTTCAGGCGCTCATCGAGCACCTCACAGTTGGCTGCAAGCTCTGCTTGAGTGGCTTGATTGGCCTCCAACTCCTGAGCAAGGCCATGGAAGTGGCACCTCTACAAGCCGAAGGCCCTGATGACCAAGCACACGCTATTTGCAGCTAAGTCAGTGAACTCCCTCTCGGCCCCAGGACCAAACTTCCCGATGTGCTCGCACCACCAAATCCTCCTCCCTATGAGATCGACAACTGTTGTGATTCCCTCCTGCCTGAGCGTAGCATCCTCAGGTGGCAAGAACTGAGCACGCGAGGAGACCTCCGACGGTGGAGGGCAATCAACTTTGTCAGCAACGGGGGCTTTGCCCTTACCGTGCCCCTCTCCCACGGGGGCAGGCGCGGGAGGAACGATGACCGACTCTTCTATCGGCAGCGGTGGAGGAACCTCGGGTGGAGGTAACTCGGACAACGGTGACTGTGAAACCCGACTTTGGGTCAGAGCAGAAACCCTGCTCCTCTTCTTTGAGCGATGCTGGCTATCCAGTGCCGCCAACTCATCCCCGGATAATGGAGCATGACCACCACCAAACATGGTGGACTCCTCTCTAGAAACACTAGCGGCTCCTTCAGAGGTACCCCCTGAGTGCTGGACCCTCCGCTGGCTTCTAAAGATACTGTTGGACTCACTAGGGGGACGCCCTCAGGAACTAGATACTACAGCCGCCCTGGGGCAAATATGACCTCAGCCTGAGGGGCAACGACTGTTACCTGGCCGGCCCCCGGCTTGATGTGGTCCATAGGACCAGGGACACGCCGCTGCAGATGCACCACCATGTAGCTCCACATCGATACTTTAGGTGCCCCTGAAATTACACCAAGTCTGGTTAGTCCAGTTCGCCACCAACACAACCTGATGCGGATTCAAGGTCAGTACCCTGCGGTAACGGGGGACTCAACCCCAGCTCCTGAGGCAACCCCAGAGTCAGCGCGAAGTCAGTGTTGGCAAGGGGAAATCGAAGGATAGCATCAATCTTCTTGCGCTCCTCGGCATTGGCCGGGGGCTTCCTGTCTACCCAGACAAGACAGATACCCCTATGCCT
>JANBPO010000186.1:21242094-21254190 GCA_024336825.1 Amorphophallus titanum
CACATGACAGGTGACAAGTCAAAGTTCAGTGAATTGGAAATGAAGATGGGAGGTATGGTAAAGTTTGGAGGCAAGAAGAAAGGTAAGATCATAGGAGTAGGGACCGTTGGTAAGTCCACCTCTAATTTGATTGAAAAAGTTCCTCTATAATTTGGTGCACTTAGGCTAGACCCAATAAGAATCCAATAACTAACATGCAATTGGAATGAGCATAATCATCATTATCATGTGATCACCATTATGATGTTCACCATCAGAGCACCATATGAAGTTATGAGCATCAATATCATAATTGTATGATCATCATGATAATGATCACCAAGAATGCCATATGAGCATCATCATCATGATGTCACATTAGCATTATAATTACATCATATGCCCCTTTTTTGACAGGAAGTGGGCTGTACCACCAATTTTGTTAAGTAAATAGACGAAGTACAGTCAAAGAAGTGAGGAGAGGTTCCTAGACCTCAAAAAGTACAAGTAACAAAACAAACTCAGTCTAAGAACTGAAATTGAATGCTGCCCAACTACTCAAAGATGTAAACTATGTCTCTGCCAATGATAAAGGAAATATATGACCCTCAAATAGATGTTTTCAACATACACCTTCCAAAAGAACCAATGTTTTCAACATAAATGGAACTGCCCCTAAAGATGCAATTGTTGCGCTCCCTCCAAATGCTCCTGCAGACTGCATGCAGAAGAATTTTGAGAGCTGGAGTCTTATTGTTTCCTGGTGTCTATGTCGGATGATCATTATGATCATGATCATCATAAAAGCGTTGTCATCCTGATCATCATCATCATGATCGTTATGGCCAGTATCCTCATGATTGATGTGATCATTGTCAAGATCACCATTTCATCAATATGATCATCATGATCATGTGCACATCATCGTGACAGTCATCGAGTTCCCATGATCATTATCATGATCATCATAATTGCATCATGAAATGACTACATTATATGATCAAATGATTGTCATATAACCCTCGTGAACAAGGGATCAACATCGTAATCATCAAATTTGATCGTTATGTGGCTAATACTTGATATAACACATGATCAATATGAAAATATCAACATCATATGATCAAGGATCAGTATCATCATATAATTAGGACTCTTCCAATTACAAATCAATAACAACTTGATGTGTTTTGGAGAATCAAATAGCATTTGAGAAGAGTATTTGAGCTTGAGAAGTCTTCCTTCTTTGTCATCTTTCTTGCATTGCACTTGTACTCATCCCGTGTGTGCAAATGGCCAAGGGATGGAGTATTTGTAGGCTTTGGAGAGGGAGATGGTGCAGTTGAAAATTTGTCAGGCATGGCCCACATACTCCTAGTGGATGAACACAGTGTATCCCTCCCTCTCTCTTTCTCACCCCCTTCTTGTGAGAGTGTATGTGAGTTTGTGTGTGTGTGAGAGAGAGAGAGAGAGATCTTGCATCAATCTCTCTCTTTCTTCTGTCTTCTTTGTTCTTTTTTCCTTTTCTTTTTTTAGTGCAAGAGAGACTCCCCTTGTCTGCTCTCACATCTTTTAGTCCAGGATTCTTCTCTCTTTTCTCTTGTTTTTTTTTGGATGCAAGCAATTGAAGGAAGGGACTACTGCCCTGGTCCTTTTCTTATTTTCTTTTCTTTCTCTTGCTTTCTGTAGCCAGCCCTAGAAGAACCTGTTGGAGATCACACCCCATCTCTCTCTCCCTTGCTTCTATCTTTTTGTTTTGATGTGCACAGGTTCATGTAAAATCCTAGAGTTAGCCACCGGCGCACTGCCTCTCTTGTCATCTTGTTCCGAACCCTCGGGGCATTTTTGAAGGTCCACTACTGCTGCTATTACTCAGATATGAATTGCATTTACTTGATCTTTCTCCCTTTTGGCCTCCATCTTCTTCTTTTTCCCCATTTATTTGTTATGCAGAAAACCCTAGTTAGGGTCTTTTAAGTAGCCAGCTGCTGCTCCCCTCGTCTCACTCTTTCTCTGAACCAACAGCAGAGCAGCAGCAAGGTGGGGCATGTGAACTCATCCTGGAACTTCTAACACCGTTTCTTACCAAATCTACCATATGGCATGGCAAAAGGTGAGTCTAGCAAGCAGAGTCACTGGTCCAGCAGTATGAGGACTTCTATTGAGAGCAGATATCTCCTGTTGTGATTGCATCTTTGGATCTCTTAGAATCTACAATCTTTGAAGAAATTCCGTGCGTATAAATGCAGAGTTAGGGCAGGCAAAGAAGAGGGGATCCTTGGATTTGACTGTAGAACAAGGCATGTTGCATACCAAATTGGTCCTTTTCTTCCCTTTTCAGTCCTGAGAGTGGGCTAACAGTATAAAGAAAAAATTGGTACTGTTGGGAGAGATTTTGACCATGTGATATCAGACGCAGGAAACTAGCTGTTTCTTCCATGACAGCATATTCATGCTTTTTGGGTAGAGAAATTTCTGCATGCATGATGAGTTTTTTGGAATATGTCTTTGATATTCCCATAAGGCATTAATTTCTGGAACCTGGATGATGACAAATGATGAAATAACACAAGCGGAAGAAGAAGAAAGAAGGAAGAGAAGTGAGGTAGAGGAGGAAGAGCCATTGCGCAAATCTTGGTGGTCTGCGGCCTTGAAAAGAGAGCCGCAGGCCCCTCTTTTATTTATATTGTTTGGGCAATCAGAGAAATAATGCAGCCGACAAGTTTACCCCTCCATGGGGAATAAAATTACAAAGAAATACCCTAACAGCCAGTGGCTATAGTAAATAAAGAGAACAGGGACAAAGATGTCCCTCTAGTCATCACTGCAACCACACTCCCCCTCAAGCTGAGCATATCCAACATGCTCAGCTTACTTAAATAAGATTGAAAATGAGCCACAGATTGTTCCTTTTGTAAAGACATCAGCAACTTGTTCTTGTGATTTGACATAAGGCAAGCAAATTTTTCTTGAGTCAAGTTTCTCCTCGATAAAATGACGATCAATCTCGATGTGTTTGGTGCAGTTGTGCTGAACTGGATTGTCAGCAATGTTGATGGCAGCCTTGTTGTCACAATATAACTTCATTGGAAGCTGAACTTGAATGCCGAGATCCTTTAAGAAGCACTTCAACCAGATCATTTCTGTAATACTGTTTGCATGCCTCGGTATTCAGCTTCAGCACTAGACCGTGCATAGACAATTTGGTTTTTTGCTTCTCCATGCTTCCGGGTTACCCCCCAAAAACTAACAATAGTTTGTTGTGGGCCTCCTGCCATCTTTTGAACCTGCCCAATCTCAACAGTTAATTTCACAGACTTGGGAACTTTCAAAAAACAATTTCGCAGACTTGGAAAACAGTAGGTTCTTTGCCAGTACAGGACTTGATGTACCAGAGTATCCTCTGTGGAGCATGCATAAACTGGCTCACAACACTCCCTGCATTGGTCAACTTAGGACGTGTGAGTCCCAAATGGCAAATGACCAATCAATCTCTAATATTTTCCTCTATCTGAGTCTGATCACACCTCACCCTCAGTATCATTCAAGCCATGATTTGCTTCTATTGGTGTCTCTGCTGGTTTACATCAAAGCTTTCCTATTTCCTTCAACAGATCTAGGGCGTATGGTGGGGGCACAGGCCCGGTCCGGCGGTTCGACCTGGCTAGGGTTTACAGGAGGTGCGATCGCACTGTGCTGTGGCTCGACGACAGAGCGATGTGAGATCGTGCCTCGCC
Organism: Amorphophallus titanum; assembly: GCA_024336825.1. NCBI lineage: Eukaryota > Viridiplantae > Streptophyta > Magnoliopsida > Alismatales > Araceae > Amorphophallus > Amorphophallus titanum. The sequence continues at coordinate 21,245,811 of JANBPO010000186.1, forward strand.
TACTGGAGCATTTATGGTGTTTTTTTCCCCTAGGAGTGTCTTCATTTATGCCTTTTAAAAAAAATCTAGGAGAGTTTTGAGTGTCATTTTGCTTCTTGTGAGCATTGAGTGTCTTTTACTTTCAAAGGACCACCATTGACTGTGGGGTGACCCTTGCTTTTCTTTTAGAGTCTTTAAAAAAACGTCATGTACTGTTCTTTGGAGGTAATAGATGAAATTTGTGAGCTCTCACTGGCTTGTCCAATTTTCTCTGCGACGGAGAAGATCCTTTGGAGTGGTGGGATGCCCTCCTACTTATTGTTCTTTATAACCCATGCAAAACCCAACTGATCACCCCCTCCTTTTCTGTCATCTGTCAGTTCGCAGCCCCCAACTCTTCACATTTCTTTCTCCCCCACATAATGCCCCTCCCCCTTTCTGCCCTTCCTGACAACCCAACTCCTCCCTCGTCACTTTCTCCCTCACGCACAATATCCCACACCCCTCCTGCTCTTTCTGTGCGACCCCCCTCACCTCTTGGCGTTCTCCTCCTCCTCCTTCCCCTCCCCACTGTCACTTTATTCCTCTCCCCTCCCCACACCGCCTCTGTCCAGCAAGCCAGCCCGCCGCGGGCCGCCGCTATTCCCGCCAATGGCTGTGCCCTCCGCCACGCCCTCACTGCTTCCTCCCTTCTCCCCGCACCGCCTCCATCCAGCAGGGCAGCCCGCCGTCGGCTGCTGCTGTCCCCTCCAACGATTGTGCCCTGTGCCACCTTTTGCCCTCTCCCATGCCCTTCCTAGCCTCTCCTTCTTCTTCCTTCGCGAGCAGGCTGCTGATTCACTCGCAAGGCCGTGCCATCACCCCAGCTCCACATAGCCTGCCGCCTGTAGGTGGTCTGCCCCACCGTCAACCACGCTGTCATCGGTCACCCCCTGCTCCCGCCCGTGGGTGCCTCCGCATACCCCGCTGCCGTCGAGCCGCCAACCATCAGCACCCATCTCTTGTGCAACCTACACTTGCAGTAGAACCCGACGGCCCTGCACTGCCCTTGCTTGTCCTGCAGCACGGGGAAGCCGGAACACCCACGGCACCACCAGGGCTGCCACCGTCGCTGTCGCCACCTTCTGCCGGTCACACACTGACCATCCTGATAAGCTTCTGTCCCTTCGCCGCTGGAGATAGTTCTTTAGGAGCCCGCAACTGCCTTCCACGGTGGAGTCCGACATCCCGTATCTCCCGGTGACAGCAGCAAACCTCTCTGCATCATTCCACGTCGGAGCGTCACCGCCGGACTGCAGATCGTTCTTGCATAGTGGACTTCGGCCCTCGGCCCCTCCCCTCCCTCAATTCCTGTTTTGCTCGATACCCTCTGTGTGGGGTGAGCCTTTGGTTGTAATTCGGAGGGGGTCGGGTGGCCTCGACATTGCGTTTAGGCAGACGTCTGATTCACTCTCCATTTAAATTCGATCATGTTTGCTCTTTTAGTATGCTTTTGACTGAGCTGCGCCGATGTGTAATCCGTAGTTAGGATTCTCGATATATCATGCTGTTGGAGAGAGAGAGTAACTTTGCTATTCAAGTGCGCAGGTGAACATTGAGAGTCGAGCTACCTTATCTAATCGTTGGTTTCTACACCACCGTAGTCCATTCGAGTCTCGAGACGTAGGTGTCACACTCTGTGGATCGCTAATCAATATCAGATCAAGATCATAACTTGTTCGTGGGAATTAGAATTTTGCATTTTTATCTTGTCCCGCTTCAGTGTACTACTGATCATGGATGGCAGTTTCAGCCGAAACCGAAACGTTTCGACTGAAAAGTATCGATTTCGAACCGGAACGATCCGAAACCTACCGACCGAAACCGGACGAAACTGAAACTCTTTTTATTGGCAAAAAATAATATTTTATTTGGTTTCGGGTCAAAACCGAAATCGAAACCGAAACGGTTTTGGTTTCGGACCCGACTGAAACCGACACCGAAACCGAAGCGCCTTCTTTGCTATTAATAGATATAGATCCCTTTCTTGGATCGAGTAACTTCAATACCAAGAAAGTACTTGAGCTCACATAGGCCTTTCATGTCGAATTCTTGTGCAAGATTCTGTTTCTGCTTCTAAGTTTCCTCAGTATTATCTCCAGTAATAATTATATCGTTTATGTACACCAGTAGAGCAACGACCTTCCTACCCTGCCATTTGGTGAACAGGGTGTGGTCAGAGTTTCCTTGAGAGTATCCAAAACTTGTTCTTATGCAACCAATCAAACCACACTCTCAGTGACTGTTTCAGACCACAGAGAGCTTTGTTCAGTTTACCGACTCTCCCCCTTACAACAAGTCTTGGAGGAGGATGCATGTAAACTTCTTCCTGTAAATCACCATTCAGAAACATTTTTTACATCAAGCTGATAGAGGAACCATGAGAAGTGATCAATAAGAGCTAAAAACAGCCCAGACAAATTTGAACTGAACAACAGGAGCAAACGTCTCTGACTAATCAGTCCCATAGATTTTAGTGAACCCGTGGGCAACAAGCCAAACTTATTGTGCTAAATAGAGCTATGTGCATTCAATTTGATGGTATACGCCCACTTGGAGCAGACCAGATTATGATCGGAGGGAAGATCCATCAAATCCCAAGTACCATTCTTCTGTAGAGCAGCCAATTCCACATTCATTGCTTGCACCCATTTAAGGTCTTTTACAGTCTCAGAGAGAGTAGGGAAATGATAGGAAGAAATAGTGGATAAAAACAACAATATGACTGTGAAAGACGAGAATAAGACAAGAAAAAACTCTCCAACAGAGCCTACTTTTATCCTGAATTTCTTGCATGCACTCTATATTGGCCGCCCTTTGACGTGAGTTTTCCAAGCCTTCTTGATGCTATATGTGGAGACATTACAGTGGGCTGGTCCCTGAGTTAGAGCTCTGAGTTTTATGAAGCACAAGGAGAGTGGTCAGAGACTACTTGGTTCCCGTACTCCACATATCCATTAGTGAATTTGGATGGCCATGCATTGTCTATCAAGGAGTGCGGTATCAGATCGGTCACCTGGATCGGGTATGTCCGATCCGGATGGGAATGGATCGGATCGGCCGATTCGGATCAGATCGGACTGGCTGAATCAGCCAATCTAAGGGAACTGATCCAATCTACAAAAAACAGTTTAAAAATGTATTTACAAAATTAAAAGGGGTTTGAGTATTTAATGAAAAGTATATTTACAAACAAAAAATGTATTTACACAAATATAAATAATGTAAAGACATTTTTGTCTCTTTTACTCAAACCCTAATAGGTTAGGATTGGCCGATACATAAAAGAATTGGCCGATTTTCGTCCGATGCGGACTGAGTCAACCATCTTTTTACCAATTTTTTCAATTTTTTAAATTTTCACATTGGGATTGGGTTACGGACCAGAATTGGATCGGCCCCTCCTGATCCCGATCCGAATTGGCTGATCTTGATCTGGATCGGCCGATTCTGCATTCCATGTTGTCTATGAGTGCACTAACCAAGTGGACCGTGAAATGTCTCTGACCTTTGGCTTGATTGCACCAGGATAAAGGATTCCATTTCTTGCAAGCCTGCAACATCCAAGCAATAATTGAAGTGCTTATCTATTCCTTGAAGTTGTAAACACTAAGAGGTCTCTTGGATAGACAAGACCTTTATGTTTGCAGGGTCACCAAGGACCCACGTTCTGCCCTTCCTATGAGAGGAATTCTTGTGATAGAACTTGGCTCCAGGCCAAAGAAAGTTGGCAATTTTTGAGCAATGGAAACACTGATCTTTGTCTCTACTAGAATTACAACAGATGGTTCATAGCCCTCAGGCGTATGCTTGCTTGTCAATTATCCCCCTGCCAATACTCTGAAATCCAAATATTCCTGTTCAAGAGTTTCATTTAAAGAATTTGGGCTGGATCAAGTTGATCTGAGTCATAGGCATTGTTTATTACCTCTTCCCCTTGATGCTGGGAATTCAGAGACTGCTGTAAAGATTTTGTAGGTGCTAATCTTGTCCGAAGATAATCTTCCTGGAGGAATGGATATACTCTGGCAGTTCAAATCTGCTTGTGAAAACAGAATCCTTGTCGACCCTCCATAGGTTGCAACACAATCTCCATGCCACTCAGGTTGGGAACGCATCACAATTGTAGTGCTAGAGATCTCCATGGAAAAATGCAACTGATTCTCTACCAATTCATTATCCTCTGATTCACAGGTCAGACAACTGAGTTGAGTCCATATTCTGCTCATCTAGGGTTCATGGATCATTCTCGGACATGGAATGCAGAATTGCTCGATCTGGATTGGAATTGCCAGGTGGCTATCCGAGTCGGGGGGTACTGCCTGGGCTCATTGGAATCCAGCCGGGATTGGCTGGGATCATCCAGGATTGGGATGAATCAGACGGGATCGGCTGATCTGGAGCTGATTCTGGCTGATCTGGGCCGGTTCCCTTTTGCTTTTGTTTTTGTTTTTGTTTTTTTGTTTTTCAAAAAAAAGTGACTGAAATGGCCCAAGTTGGGAAAATATGACTATCCACGGTGCAAGGCTAGGTCAAAGGTTGATCAAGCTCCACACACTCCTTTAACATTATCCTTAATTCATCATGTTCAGTTTATTGGGGAAAGTTAATTGCTAGTGTTTTAATCATGTTTACTACTCTTTATGACATAAATGCATGATATGTAGTATTAATCATTTTTTGTCTAAATGTATGTCTTGTCTTCTATGATATTTTATGTTTTTTCTTTTTTCTGTCTTTTCTTATTTTTTGCTTAAATTTTGGTAATTTTTTTAATCAGGCCGATCCAGGATCGGCATGAGTTCATTGGAATCAGCCAATCCGATTCAACCTGGATCGGGATCAGCCAGGCCTGATCCAGGGACTCGATCCGAGTCCGCAATCCTTGTTCTCAGAAGGGATGGAGCTTAACATCTCAAGGGAGTTGGATGTGCGTAAGGCATTTTCTCTGTGTTCCTGCCTGGAGAGTTAACCTGGTGGGCAACACTTGCTTCACCTTGTGGTCAAGTCAAACTCACCTGGGTTGTTCTTGTAAGTTTTGCTTGCTCACCTTGGTCTCCTGACACCTTGGACTCCTCAGGATGATTCTTCTCCCGGCAGCCATTATCTTTGTTCTTCTGGTTCTTGCAAGAACTGTCAGGATGGCCAAAGATGGAGCACACAAGCCAGAGCTTTGGCTTCCATTGGTCTTTACACTCCAACAGGAACAAGGTTCTTATTCTTATGTCTGACCAAACTGCATGGTAGCTCAGCTTGTGTAGTAATCTGGATGCAGGCTTTAGCAAATTGGAGAAGCTGTTAACAAATCTATATGCCGGGGTGTGCAAATGGGGCTAACGAGCTTACTCAGAGTTTGTAGACCAAACACATGGAGGTCCAATGGAGTCTATGGAGAAGATTGGAGTGGATGTGAGAGACTTGCTCAGACTGGTAGCTCTTCGTCCATCGTGTGATGGTAGTCCCTCATATGCAACTATAGTTGTTAGCTAGCCAGAGCTGGGTTATCAACTTTAATAATGAATGATAAGCTGGACAAATACATATGATGTAGCCAATTAAAAGTAGGACCAGTAACAGATCTATTATTCAGAATCTGTGTCTTCAATCACTGCAACTTGCCTATCTTCTTCAGTGGACGGCTCATGTGCCCTTCTTACTTCTGAGCATGTCTTGTATGAATGCATGTAAAACCTCTGTCCAGGGCTTTGGAGATTGAGCTACTCTTTTTGGAGAAGGTTTAGATTGGACTCTGATGCTCTGTTTATAGAGGAATTACTAGAATAATTCTGATGAGGAGGTGGGAACTCTCCTTTACCACAAAGGGGCACACTTGGGTTTTGCAAACTAGAGGTGAGAAACATGGCTGAGGGAGCTTGTGATGTGTGTCCTCCTGCCGAGAAACAGTGCAAGGAAACACTTGGGTTTTGCAAACTAGATGTTTCCTTGCACTGTCAGCTATCCCTCATGCAGTTTCTGGAACCAGATGACAATTTCTGCCCGGGATCCCTCTGTGTTCACTCATGTTTCTCCTTCTAAAACCTCTTTATGATCTGGATATGTTATAGCCAACCAGATCCTCTTCCTCTCCTTGAGTTGATTGGTTGTGTAGGATTGTCGCCTATAGGGGAGAATACAAACAGGGTACCCTTGGGGGAGTTTGTAAAGTTCATGTCTTGCATGTCTAACAGGTGCAAAGGGTGAAAGGGTGTTTGGTGTTTTGTAATAAATCATATATATCACAAAGATTGTAAAGCTTTTGCTAAGTCAAAGCTTCTGGCATTACTATTCTTCACATCCGCATTGATTGAGCTTTTGCACTAGCACTTGTGATTCTGGTCATGTATATGAATGTCTATAGTATTATTTGAAATCATAGAACATGCTAATGATGCACTTTCATAAAAATGTTGAAGGTCAATGTTTAGATTAATGACAGTTACTTGCTAAAAGATCCGTTTTCTGAGGCTTGTGGTTAGTGAAGTCTGTAAGAAGTTTTTATTACTTGGAACCTTACCAGAACTAAGGGCTTGATTTATGGTGGAAACAATGCACTATGAGATTATATACTTTAAAGCGGATGGAACATCTTAGGTAGAAGACCTTAGGTGGAAAGCAAGCTGTGGTCAATAATTGATTTCTACTGCAGGTTGGCTTCTTGGCCAAACAAAAAGGTCCTGACATTGATTTCCTGTAGTTTTCCTGAAACCCTAGAACTTTAGAAACTTTTATTAAAAGGTTGCCACGGGGGTCAGTAGTGGTGTGACAGGATTTTATTTTGTCTCATTTAAAGTGCTGCGAAGCCTTGAAAAATGGAACAAATGCTTGGATAAATAGGCATGTCATACCAGCCGAACTGCCTTTACATACAATTCTGAAGACTAGCATTTGTTGCTTCTGTATTGGTACTGTGCTTGGTAGAACTATGGTGGATCATTGTTTGCTGCCTGCCTGGAAATTCAATTTCAAAAGAAGTCAATATTGCTGCTAAATTAACGTTTAATAGAGGAATCGGTCTTTATGCTGTCAAGCTTCCCCTATAGCTCATCTCTGCCCTCTGGATGAAAAACCCAAGACATGCCTTTCAACTCTTCCATAGTTAATATCTGCACCCAGGTCCCAACATCATCTGCTCCCTCCATCACTGTTGTTGGGCCTCAGTGTTTACTGGCATCCATACATGTGCTCTGTCACAAATGCCAATGCAGTGACACTCCACCATCATTGCCTTATTTCTGTTAATTTGTATTTGAAAGATCTGTTGTTCTCGTTGGCATGTATTTTCTCTATATGTGGATTCTGATGCCTTCTATAATGTCTGTGGAAGGATAGCCGGCTTAACAACAACACCTTATCGGGTCCAATTCCCGTGTCTCTAACCAATGTCTCTACTCTACAAGTTCTGTAAGTCAATTTGCTCTCATGCTTTGACATTATTGTTCGCCTTATTTTTAAAGAGAAACTTCATGGTGGAATTTTGGTGCCATGGATGTTAGGGATTTGTCCAACAACAACTTATCAGGAGAAGTTCCATCAACTGGTTCCTTTTCACTATTCACTCCCATCAGGTCTTTTGATGCCTAACTCTGGTCGATTTGAATGCTCCGTAGTTCCTTTTACATTGCTAATATTTGAGGGAAAACATTCTATTTTGCAGTTTCAATAACAATCCTTTATTATGTGGGCCGGGCACATCTCACCCTTGTCCTGGAGCTCCCCCCTTTTCTCCACCACCTCCATTTGTTCCACAGACAACACCTTCCTCAGGTAAGTCCTAGTAGCAGTTTATCTGGTGCTGAAATGCGTAACTTTTTTGTTGCCTCTCTCACGCTTGTGCTGTTGGTTTCATCCTTGGTCCCACTCAGATAAGTTCTGTCATTATGTTTTCAATTCTTCATTTTTTCCTATTCAAAGTTTCCATTGCAGAATATTATTATGCATCGGTCTGCCATGCATCAATGAGAAATTAAGATTTCATTTCATCGGATGAGCAGTCTAACTAGTGTAGGCTTCCCTCCTCCCCTCTGAAGTGAAGACTCTGATCTCTGGCACAGTTTGAATGTTCATGGATGCTGCTTCGAGATCCATCATTCGTGTAGCTTTGAATTGTTCATAGGGACATAGAATGCTATTTGAACTACATGACAGGACTTGGTAATATTTTGAACAAGGCTCTTATCAGGTCTTTGGGGGCATTTATAAGTAATTGCATTGGCTGATGAATCATTCAGATCATGTAAGCTGTGACATGATCATTGAATTGAATCCATTCCATGGAATAGAAAGTGGTTTGTCCTTTTTCCCCAGTAAATGATCACCATCGAATTGAAACCGTGCCATGGAATAGAAAGTGATTTATGTTTCT
>JANBPO010000186.1:23982585-23996014 GCA_024336825.1 Amorphophallus titanum
GACCGCTCCCCAACAACCGAGCCGACCTGGGACTCAAGACAACTCGCCGTGTCCCACGGCGCTCTACAAAGAAGCGAGGACCACCCCGAACATTTGGCAAGCAACACTGCGTCGGCAATCTTGCAACATCACCACCTGAGACTCAAGACCGCACGCCGCATCCCCCACCACATGACAAAAAAGGCAGGGGGTGACTCCTAAAATGCCTTTTACAAACAGCCCGAGGCCAACGATTCCAACAGCTGAATCAAACTCGGGCTTCAGAGTCACTAGCAGGGTGAAATCTGGTCGTCAAGCGAAGACGCGGTGCATCGGGCAGCCGTGTTCAGAACGCGTTGTCTATGTGGACCGCATTCAAGCTAAAACCCCCTACCAGACCAGGTAGGCCCCGTCGGCGCCTCTACCGGACTAGGTACGCCCTCCCAGCGCCTCCATCGGACTAGGTAGAATCCGAGTGGGCCTCCACCGGGCTGGGTCCCTCCGGCCAACCCTCTCACCAGGCTAGGTAGCCTCTTCTAGCTCCCCTCCACTCAGCCCACTCCTCCGACGAACTAGATGGGCCCTCCCAGTGCCACCCACTGGACCAGGTAGCCCTCCCTACCGCAGCCTACTCAACCCGTGCACCAATCGGACCAAGGGGGTCCCCCCGCCATGCCTACAGGACCAGGTGAGCCCCATCAGTGCACCAACCAGACCAGGTAGGCCCTGCCAGCGCCACCACTGCCCCCTGCTAGGGTTCAAGGTCGCGGTCGCCCGACTAGCCACGATCACGTTCAAGACGCGGCTTATCACACAACCACGTTCAAGAACGCGGCTCCTGAGAATACCGCATTCAAGTTAAAACTCCCCACTAGGCTGGGTAGCCCCTGCTAACACCTCCACTGGACCAAGTGACCTTCGTGGGCCACCATACCGAGTCCGGTTGGGCCTTTGGCGCCATGCCACCCTGCCCTCTTCACAACCAGACCAAGTGAGGGTCCCCAGCACCTCCACCGGACCAAGTGGCCTCCGTAGGCCACCCTACCCAATCAGTTGGGGACTTTGGCGCCGCTCCACCCTGCCCTCTTCCCAACCGGACCAAGTGGAGCTCCCCAGCGACTCTATCGGACCAGGTAACCCCTCCCAGCACGTCAATCGGACCAGGTTCCCTTTGCCATGCGTCCACCGGACCAAGTGGGGGTTCCCAGCGGCTCTACCAGACCAAGTGACGCCTGCCAACGCCCCAACTGGACCAGGTGCCTCCCTTGGGCGCACCAACCAGACCAAGTACTCCCTCTTTGGGCCAATTTTGGGCTTATAAATACCCCCCTAGGGGGCCAAAGAAAAAAGGGAGAGCGGCAACAACAATAGCCTAGCAACAGCTTGCACCCCCAAGGAGAACCCCCAATGGGTCTGAGGTGGTCTCCGTGATGAAGGCGATTTGGCTTGCTATGACTTTAGTCTTTGATATGTCGGGGGTACGTCATGACGACACCTGACACCCCATTAAACGGCATTTAGACAAGTAACAAGTCTCATGTATGCTTAAGGGCTACACGCTCCAGCGAACACACGGGGCCTCAATCTTATGTCTCAAAGAACGTGCCATACTCAAAAGCTGTGGTCAAAACGTGCCCCACCCGGAGGCTGCGATCAAGATGCGGTCACACAGACGACCACGTTCATCTGAGAACGCGCCACTCTTCGAGACCGTGATCAAGCCCTAACAGCCGATGGTGCCTTACTACTCTAGATGATGTCCATGACACCCGACTACTCCGATCTTAACAGCATCTGACTGCCCTAGTCTCAATGGCGCCCGACCGCTCCAGTCACAACGGCGCCCACGTCACCCGGCCGCTCCAGTCACAGCGGTGCCCACGGCACCCAATTACTCCAGTAACAGCGGTGCCCACAGAACCTGACTTCCCCAATCACAACTTTCTCATTCACAACAATGCCCACGACACCCGGCTTTCTCAGTCTCAACGGAGCCCGACAGCTCATCTCAAGTCGGTGCCCAACAACTCATCCTGAGCCGGAGCTCGACAGCTCACCCCGAGCAGGTGCTCAACAGCTCACACCGAGCTAAGCTCGACTGCTCCGCATGAGCCGTGCTCAACTGCTCCACCCAAGTTGTGCCCGTCAACCCTTCACCCGAGCAAGGCACGTGACAATAGACGACAACACCCGAGAGGTGAACGTCAAGGAACTTGCAAGTCCTCTCATGACTGAGTGACCCGTCATCACATATTGAGGGTACATCGCGACTCCCCTCGAGCAGCGCCTTGCCGAATCACGAGTCTTTCAACGGACATTATGTACCAAGACGGAAATCCCGGCTTAACAACACAATGACCAGAAAATCGGCATAAATGACGGAATTGTCCCGTGGCTTGCGCAAATCTTGTAATCGTGCTCTCAACGCCCCATATAAAGTCTTTCACAGCATGTATCAATGAAGTCCAGTCAGGGAATTGACTCCCGTCTTCACCGGCCGCCAGTCTCAAAACCGTTCGTCGAACTGTCGTCCACCTCATAGTTCGGTCCCTACCCGGCCAACGTAATGGACCCCACACTCAAGGCAACACCTGCTCCGAGTCGAGACAGCGCCAACAACTCCACACCCGAGCCAAAACCTATCAGCTCCATGTCGAGTCAGTGTTTGCCGCTCCACTTTTCAAGCCAATGCCTCACTCCCAAAAACTTGGAGTCCGCACCTTCTCTAATAGCTACACTAAGACCAGTCTCCCTACCTCCACTCATCCCTATTGTGTTGCTATCGTTCCGTCGTCACACCGAGTTAATCCCTCCCGATGTCACGGTCTCCAAGGTCCCTAACTCTCTTCCTTCAACAATAGAAATAAGAGTGTTCGGATTATGCCAGATGTAAATAAACATTGATCGCTTGCGGTCAGTGGGGAAATGTCCTACACCCGAACCCCCACATCATATGATACACCTTCACCCGTGGAATCAAACCTGCGCCAGCTACTTAAACAGTTACCACACGCACACATGCCCTTATCAGCGTGTCACCAATATGCCTACGCACACGTGTTGCGTCCTGGAGGCACATCCCAGTCGAAATACAATTGCGCGGCAATTGTCGAAACTGAACTGGCACGCCCGCAAAACACATACACTTACACAAACTCAACAACACCCAGCAAAAACCATCATCAATCACAAATTACATTTTTTCTCCCGCTGTTCCATGTGTGCCCTGTGTGCGAAGCAACGCCATCCAGCCACACCGAAGAGAAAAAAGTTACCTTTGCGCTTATATCGAGTCTCTCATAGAAATAAATAATCTAAAGAACTCGGCCTTAGTTACCAAGCACAATGGCCACTCTGAAGCCCATAATTGTGCCTTGAGCAGTATCCTGGAAACACTGCTTCTCCTTAGAGCCTTTCATTCTTAACCTTCCAAATAGAGCCCACAACATGAAACTCCATGTTTTAAAGCTTTTGAAGAGGATTAATTTCCTTCTCACTGAATTTTTTTTTAAATGGGCCAGTTTGAAACAATCTACTTCAACAAACTCCAAATATCAGGCATACCGGTAGCCTTTTTCTTGGAGGTTGACAGTACCACAACCTTAATCGGAAAGACAGAAGTATAAATAAATGTGTTATTATCAGCCCAAGAGGTATGCATCTTATAGGTCTGACATACTCAAAAACATTGGTGAAATGAGGCAAAGAGCCTTCCAACCCACACCCATAAGTCAATCTCAAGTTAAGCAATAATTGAAGGACTGCAAGCTGTCCCCATTGGCTGTGCTCCACAGGTCTGCAGCCACTGAACAGCAGCAGCAGCAGCAGCAGCAGCAGCAGCCATGCGCAAGACAGATAGAAGAGATGGTGGCGAGAGGTGGGATGTCGGAAGGACATCGAGGATCATGCCAGAGGGGATGTTGTGGGTCCCTGAAGGGTGGAGGATAAAGGGGAGCACAGGGAGACAAATGGATGGGGGAGCAGACGGTCCCTAGATTTAGTTTCTATCGAAAAAATGAATCATTTTAGGGAGGCTTCAGGCTTATTCAGTCTGCCTATATATTTGAGTTTGCTCCAAAGAAGAGCTACATCTGTGCAACTCTCTCTCTCTAGCTTCTAGTGAGAGAAGCTCCGGTTTTCCCCTTCCCGCCTTCGTCTTTCTTTTTCTCTCCAGAGAAGGTTTCCTCCCCTCCGGCCATGGCTGGCGCGGCGGGGGAGGTCCAGATTCATCAGCTTGGCAAGGGAGCTGGTGATCCATCGGTTGCTGCTGGCGATGTTCTTCGGAAATCGTATGCTCAGACCCTTCTGGAGTCCGTTCGTCGACCACGGCTCCCTATTCAGACGAAGGCTCCAGCTTTCACAGACCAGGGCGAACCTGCTGTCTTTTTCTCGCAGGAAGAAATCCAGGTATCATGTATCCCTCTCCAAAACGCGATCATCGCGAAATGCTCCTACGGTCGCCCTTCCATTCCGGACATTAAAGTTTGCCTCTCTCAGCACTTCAAGCTCAGTCCTGATTTCATAGTCAGCCGCATGAATGCTCGGCACATTCTAATCCGATTGGGAAGTAAAGAAGAATTTCTGAATATTCTCCTTCAGAAAAGTCTATATATCAAAGGTTTCATGTTCAGATTTTTTAGATGGACACATGACTTTAACTTTGATGCGGATCCGCCTACAATCCCTGTCTGGATTGGCTTTCCCTCATTGCCAGCAAATTTTTACCATGAAGATATGCTTAGATCCATTGCAGGCAACATCGGTCAGGTGTTGCGGATCCACGATTCCACAGCTGCAATGTCCAATACATCAGAGGCTCTGGTTTGTGTCAAAATGAATATAGAAGCTCAGAGGAAAAATAGGGTATGGATAGGTATGGATAGCGGCGGTTTCTGGCATCCGATCAATTATCACAAAGTGCCACAACTATGCTCTTATTGCCACAAGATTGGGCACTTGGAAAACACATGTAAGAAAAAGGAGAGTAATACAGTAGCTCGGCAGTGAACACAGGGATCCAATAATTCTGCTGGAGGTTTAAGAGTCCCTCATCAGGAGTATAAGCCACGGAACCGAATGAATTCAGACACCAAGGCAGAAGATGCTATCAGAATTCCAGTTCAGACAATGGCTTCATCTGCTACAACCTCGGTAGAAGGGACCATTAATGATAACCAAAATTCTGGTGGGAATCGCAGCTCAGACATTCCAGGCTGCTGCTTGGTCCCAGCGTCGACATCTGCTTTGATTACGAAAGAGATTCAACAAGGTCCCCCTCAATCTGTTTGTCTTAATGACCCAGCACATTTGAACTCTACTGCTCAGACTCGAATGGAAGGAGGCCATGAACCTGAAGGAACGTCTTCAATTCAGCTCAATAGTGTGGATTTGCAGATCCCTCATTTGCCTCAACCTGTCCTCACACTTAGCAAATCGGACGTTATCTCTAATATTTCGGCTGCAGAGAACTCCAGGATGTTTAGTCAAATTAATAATAATTTCAAACATCAGCCACCGGATCCAAAAGCAAATGAGGTTTCTCTCCTTCCTGGAGTCCTTTTTAGCGATGCTCGACTGACTAGGGCCAAAGCCAAGGCCTTGGCTACTCACTCTCTTTCACTTGTTATACATGATTGTTTCTGCCCTGATATGGAATGTTCGGGGAATTGGGAATAAGGCTACAGTTAACCGCCTGGCAGAGTATATAAAAGCTCATAATGTCAAAATTGCTGCCATATCAGAACCTCACATAAATTTTACTCGTGCTCAGAAGATAGCCAGTAGAATAAATTTACAAGTTGTTCATGGTAATAATGGGGTTTTTTCAAACATCTGGTTATTTCACCATCCAAGCATAGATTTGGAACTCATAGAGCTTCACCCTCAGTATATAACAGCAGCCTTGAAAGAAAACAATGTGGTTACTCTGCTCTTTACAGTTATATATGCTTCCTGCAAAATAAGCCTGCGTCGGGAAATGTTTGATTCTTTGATGAACTTTAGTAAAAGGGTCTCTGTTGCTTGGATAGTCGGAGGAGATTTCAATTGTATCACCTCTCTGGAGGAAAAAATTGGTGGTAAGCTGACCTCCTCTACTGCAATGTCGGATTTCCAAGGTTTCATAGCTGCGATTGGTCTTGTTGATGCTGGTTTTTCAGGTTCTAAATTCACTTGGTCTAATAACCAAACGGGGGCTACTCATATTAGAGCTCGATTAGACAGAGTTCTACATAATGCCCTGTGGCTTAATACTAATTACACCCTATCAGTGAAACACCTTGTCAGAGGTCCATCGGACCATGCTCCCCTTTTGCTATCCACTAGTGTTCCATCTCACCCTCCGGGGAGGTTTACATACCAGCAGATGTGGCATTCTCACTCAGGCTTCCTGGACTTGGTAAAAGAACAGTGGAATAGCCATTCCCAGGAGAACATTCATCCCTTTTACACTCTCCAAAAAAAGTTACAGAAGCTAAAAGCAGCCTTAAGGGTCTGGAATAAAGAGACTTTTGGAAATATTCATCAGCTTAAAGTGGAAATTGAAGATAAAGTTGAGCAGGCACAGCACAAATATGATGGTAACCCCACTGCTGAAAATAGAATGCATCTTAATGAGGCAAATGCTAAATTAAGGTCTATCTTGTCTAGAGAGGAAACATTCTGGTATCAGAAGTCCAGAATCCAATGGATCAAAAGTGGGGACAGAAACACCCAATTCTTTCACCATTACACCAAAGTCAAGAGACAGATGAACTTAGTTCAGAGATTAAAAATAAACAACCAGTGGGTGGAAGATCAGGATGTGTTATTAAACGGTGCTGCTGATTTCTTCAAATCCCTTCTTACATCTGAAGATCATATTCTTGAAGGGGACCTATTTTCGGTCATTCCCCGTCTGATAACAGATGACCAGAATACACTACTGTGCTCTATCCCATCTCCTGATGAAATCAAGAACTCTGTCTTCTCTTTATCAGGTAATAGCTCACCTGGTCCTGATGGTTTTACAGGGGATTTCTTCACTCACTGCTGGGACATTATCAGTGTGGATGTGATCAAAGCCATTCAAGGTTTTTTTCAAGGATGGGGTCTCCCCCAAGGAGTCACCTCTACCTTCTTGTGTATGATTCCCAAGGTTAAAAATCCCACTACATATGCAGATTTCAGACCTATTAGTCTTTGCAACTTTACAAACAAGATAGTTTCCAAAGTCTTAAGTGACAGATTAAGACCCATTCTGCCTCTGATTATCTCCCAGGAACAAAGTGGGTTCGTCAAAGGTAGACAGATTACCGATAATTTCCTTTTGGCAAAGGAACTTCTCATGGAACTGGATAGACCAGTGAGGGGACATAACATTCTCATAAAACTTGATATGGCCAAAGCATATGACCGCATTGAGTGGGATTTTATTCTTCAGACTTTGAAAAGCTTTGGTTTTTCTAACAGATTTGTATCCTTAATTGCCCAACTGATAGTAAACTGTTGGTTTTCCATCTCCATGAATGGTCACACTTTTGGCTACTTTAAATCTTCCAGAGGTGTTAGACAAGGAGATCCATTAGCTCCTGCTTTATTCATCCTGGCAGAGGAAATACTGAGCAGGGGGCTACATCATATATTCTCTTCTGGTCTGTGCAAGCCATATCATCTGCCGCGTGACTTCCCTAAAGTCACCCATCTTCTTTATGCTGATGATACATTGATATTCATGAATGGGGGTGTTTCTTCTATTAAACACCTGCTAACCTTCCTAGGCAGATATGAAGCTTCTTCTGGGCAGAAAATCAACAATCACAAAAGTTGCTTCTTAGTAGGGAGAAAGATGTCAAGTTCTTCCATTAACCATATCAAGCAATTATCTGGTTTCCTTCATAAATCCGGAAGCATCAATTATCTGGGCATTCCTCTCTTTAAAGGGAGAAATAAAGTCCCTCATTTTAAATATCTTCTTGATAAGGTGAATGCCAAATTGGTGGGGTGGCAAAGCAAGTTTTTGTCACAGGCTGGCAGGGCTGTTCTTATTAATTCAGTTTTATCTTCTCTATCTCTATACACTGCAAGTGCCTCTTCAATACCATGCACTATCCAAAAGCAGATCACCAAGACATGCTCTAATTTTTTCTGGCAAGGTCTTGAAACTGCCCATAGAAAACATTGGATATCTTGGGATAAAATTTGTTCCCCCAAATATTATGGTGGACTTGGCATACGCAGCATCAGAGACATGCAAATCTGTAGCTATGTGAAACTGTTATGGCATTCTATGAACAGCAACTCACCCTGGGCAATTTATGCGAGGAAAAAATATTATCGAGGCCATCACATTACTAACTGCATAAACCCATTCCCTGTAGGTATTAGAACAGCCGATTTTGAAAAGGCTAGAGCTCTGCTGCTGGAAGGATTTCGTAAGATTGTTTTTGATGGCAAAGATACTTTTTTCCTAAATGACATATGGTACAAAGATAAAGCTTTGGTTGATCTTATCCCTATTCAAAGGAGCACTGTGTCTGCAGACTCAGATTGCTCAGTGAAAGAGGCTTTGTCCAATCCTCAGCACCCTATCTGGAATAACCTGCAGGATCCTCATTTGCGGTCCGACTTACAGAGTTTTGTTTTACAAACAGGTCATGATACTCCTGTATGGGCTTTCACTACGTCAGGTAATTTTAGCATTAAGTCTACTTACAGATTGTTGAAAAGGCAAGTGTGGGTATCAAATGCTCAAAACTATAGTAAACTGTGGAATCACAAGTTTCCTCCAAGGGCAGCCCTGTTCTGTTGGAAACTTTTGCAGCATGCAATTCCTGTCGACACCAGAGTACAATCCAGTGGAGTTAGTATGGCCTCCATTTGTGTTTGCTGTACTGCATCTCATGATATTGAAGATATGGACCACTTATTTGTACACAGCGAGCCTGCTACTTTCCTTTGGAGGAGATTCGCCCCCTTGCTCAATAACACTTGTTTAGAAGCCTCTAGCATCAGCTATTGGTTGAAGCATTCCCTGGTTGAGGCCAACACCAATAAACCAACAGGTTTTATCTCACTGCTAATGCATCTTTTGATCATCTGGGAGATATGGAAATACAGATGTTTGATTAAATTTGAAGGCCATAGAAATAATATTCAATATATAGCCAACAACATTTTAGTAGAGGCGAAGCAAATCGTGCAGCAAATTCATTTCACTCAGGGGATTAACCAAGAGTTCTGTAGGGTTGCTCAAGAATTTGGCTTTGCTCTCAGTTATAAATGGTCTTCTTTCATCAATGTTTGCTGGTCCGCTCCTTCTAGTCAGTATGCTCTTAATATAGATGGTGCAAGCAAAGGCAACCCCGGTCCAGCAGGGGGTGGCGGATGTTTTAGAGATTCCTCCGGGCATTTCTTGCTTGGCTTCTCATTCTACTATGGCAATGGTTCTAATATGGAAGCTGAAGGACGAGCTCTCCTTGATGGCCTTCGTTTAGCCCGCTATCATGCGATCCCCCTATCAATCATTTACACAGATTCAAAAGTGCTAGTGGAGCTTTTGCAAAACAAGAAAGACCCCCCCTGGTCTCTTTTACCATGGTGGAAGCCCCTTCTTCATGCTTTTTCTTCTTCTAGCAATCCAATCTCCCACTCTTATAGAGAAGCTAATCAGCTCGCGGATGCTCTGGCTAATCATGCGGTCCTCCAATGTCAAAATGTGATATTTCATTCTTATAGGGAGCTGCCCCCTATTGCCAAAGGCTACGCCAAAGCAGATGCTCTTTGTATTCCAAACTTTTATAGAAGACTTGTATAGCCTCTTCTTTCATTTTTTCATTGGTTTTGTAGAGACTTTGGTCTCCTATAACTTTGTACTCTACAATTCAATGAAATAAAAATCAGCTTCTAATGGCTTGCTGGTGGAGTGAGAACATTCCCTTTCCTCTGGATCGGGGGTGCACTCTCCCTTCAACCCATAAGAAGTTTTTACTAAAAAAAAAGATTATTACATGTGGAAATGTTGGTATCGGGTCAATATTAGATTGAATGGAAATATAATGTAATTATCTATAAATCTCATATTAAACACTAAGGAGGGTAAAACCTGCTCGGCCCATTTGAGGCCCATCTACGCCGAACACAATTCGACTCACGAACCACGTCGCGCCTAACGAGCCGTGACGGTAGCTGTCCACCACGGGCGGCCCAAGACGAATGGTCCTTGGATTCACCGGCGCGAAAAGCCCCAACCCAAGTGCAATGACCGCTGGAGGACTCTCCAATGACCGACTGTTACTCCCCACAATGCCAGCTTCGATCCCACTAAAGGCGAGCACGCCCTACGGGCGCCGAGAGACCCGCCAGGGGATCGACCGACTCCGGGATAACTATTCCTCAATGGGAAACTCCCCCCCACAATTGCAGAGAAAGTTACTCCATGATTGACGTCCTTCCCTACTAAGGGATGGGCTCCCCCCTCTACGACAACCCCCTATAAAAGGGGCTCCGATGGACAGACGCGGACACAGTGAACTCCACCAAAGAAATGCCTAGAGAAATTGAGGAGAAACAGACATTATGCTACTACTACAGAGGTCTCGACTACCCACCTGCAAAGAGAGAATCCCTTCCGATCACCCTTGCCGCCCAGCGAGCACTCGTTTGGAAGGCCAATAGCTCCCCCAAACCTCCACAAATGACCTTCTACGCCTTCTTCCTCGCCTACTCTTCATCATTCTCTATTTGGCTCAGTGCTGACTTAAGTATCGGAGGGTTTTCCCCTGGGGTAACACCCAGGGCTCCTTCTGACGCCTTTTTTTCTGATGTTTATAGGCTTCCACAAGCGCCAAGCGGTCCTCCCTGACAAATAAATAGAAAAGTGTGGTAGAGAGCTAGAGACCAGTTTTTTACCTCTACACTTTTTGGCGCCTTCTGTGGGAATCTCGAGCAAAAAGCCAATGGCACATCGTGGGAGTCTTCGCAACGCCAGCAACTGGGGGTGCGGTTCTCAACAAGGTCTCAGTTCCCATCGTGGATTGCAGGAAGCCTCTTCCTCTACACGTCTACATCAGGAAGTCACCGTGGACGATCTCGTCGAGATACGTCAACAGATCCAAGCCCTAACGGGACTATGTCAGGATCTCCTAAACAGACCCGCGGAACCCCTTGCGTGTCCCGTCGGAATGGCCTAAGAACGGGGGGCTCAGACCGTGGTGAATTCTTGCCAAGTGCGGGAAGCCTCACACGTCTCCACTGTACGAACCCGACAACCGCGCAGCTCGCCCGCACCAAGGGTGCGGAGTCTGTTGCACTCCAACCCGGAGATGGACTGGTGGCTCCAGCACATCGATGAGATAGAGGATAAGGTCTGGTATTTGGACGACGTCCTGCTTGCCATCAAGACTCGTGGCCTTATCGAAGATGATCAGGAGTTCCATGCTCCCTTTTCCAAGGAGATCATAGAAGCCCCTATCTTATCGAAGTTTTAGTTGTCATCCTTCACCCCCTACGACGGCACTACCGACTCGGCCGACTACATGCACAGCTTCGAATCTAACCTGGTGTTCCACTAGGCCTCAGAAGCTGTGAAATGCCGGACGTTCGTCACCACCCTCCTAGAGAACGCCCACACCTGGTTCAAGTCCCTGTCGGCCGGGACTATTTTCTCCTTTCAGCAGCTGAAGAAGCTATTCAAGGAGAACTTTATTGGCTGCTGCAAGGAAGCCAAATCCGCTGTGAGTCTGCTCACCATCAAGCAAGGGCGAGAGAAGACCCTCTGGGACTATGTGTCCCGTTTCTGAGCAGAGGCGCTCCTTATCCCTCGCCTCGACATCAGCATCGCCACCACTGCACTGACACATGGAACTTGGGACTCCATCCTCCGACGGTTGCTCGGAGTCGAGGCCCTAACCACCCTGACCGACCTCCTCGCCTTGGTGCAAAAGCACGCCAAATGCGAGGAGAATACAGCGGCCCTCGGCCACGCGATCGGAGCGGACCGATCTGACCAGAAGAGATCCGCCGACTCGCCTAGGGAGGGTCATAACATGCAGGAGCGACGGGAGCGAGATTGCCATGACCACTTGGAGAACAAATAAAGGGGAAACACCCACCACTATACGCCCCTGACAGTGCCACCTGACCAGATCCTCATGGAAATCCTTGAGGAACCCTACCTCAAGTGGCCCCCGATGATGAAGTCCGACTCGAAAATGAGGAGTAGGAAGAGGTACTGTCGCTTCCACCCAGACCACGGCCACGACACTACCGATTGCATCCAACTGAAGGATGCCATCGAGAACCTCATCCGGCGAGGGCTGCTCGATAAGTTCGTGGCCAAGGCCGAGGAAAGGTGACAGCGTGAGTGGACGCCTCCTCCCCTCGATAACCGACCTAATAGGAAAGAGATCATGATGATATCTGGGGGGCGGCTTCAGGAGGAGACAACTCCAGGAGGCGCCGACGGTATGCGTCAGCGGTCAATACTGTGGAGTGAGGCGACAGTGGCCGACAGGAAACTCCCGCCTGGGAACACCTCAAGGACCCCATCATCTTTTCATACGAGGACCTGGAGGGAGTGACCACTCCCCATTCTGACGCTTTGGTGGTCTAGGCCACCATCAATCAATGTACCATCCGACGTATTCTAGTAGATAATGGAAGCGGACCTGGTGTCATTTCTTACGACTGCCTAGTACTCATGGGTGTGGATTTGGCGCGAATAGCACCACTGCACACACCATTGTATGGGTTCTCGAGTACAACTGTCCTCCCGGAAGGATGTATCTCGCCACCGATCATGTTCGGGATCGCACCATGAGAGGTGACCTTCCTGGCTGATTTCACCATAGTGCGGGGAATGACCGGGTACAATGCCATCATAGGGTGAGGTATCCTTGGAACACTTTATGGCGTCCCCTCCTCTTATCATTAGAAATTAAAGTTCCCTACTCCTCGCGGGATAGGAGAAGTCTGAGGAGACCAGAGGTAGTCACGGAGGTGTTACTTAATCTCCACCCGCGACCGCCAAACCTAGGAAGCCCCACCCGCAAAGAAGGCAAGTACGGAAGACCCAGGACCAAGCATGAGCACCCTAGCAAAAGACTTATATCTCATTACAATAGGGGAAGACACGAGCAGGATGATTCGAATTGACACGAACCTGTCCGAGCACGAGAAGGAAGCCTATACGAGCTTCCTAAAAGCAAGGCAGGACGTGTTCGCCTATGTTGAACCCTCTCCTTATGTATAATGTCTTATAAATTTTGATGATGACCAAACAAACTGAAAATGAGATTTACTAATATTTTGGAAGTGTTTGGAAATGTTTCAATCTTTTGAGGAGTTGGCGGTTTGGATGGCTCAAGAACTTCATGACAAGGGTAAGCATTTTGATCTGAAATTAATTGAAGAATCTAATTCAAACATTATTTTTGACAGGACAAACAATGTGGATAAAGCCTACTTCAACACA
>JANBPO010000188.1:149669-160711 GCA_024336825.1 Amorphophallus titanum
ATATATACATGGGGTCGACCTCATGGTAATTTGTTACGGTGCTGACATCTGGGCCCTTAAATGCATCGGCCCGACATATAGGAAGATCATCTCCCATAGATTTAAGGGCCCAGATGTCGACACCATGGTAATTTATCATAGGGCCGGCACCATGTGAACATTTCTCATATTTCTCATATATAGGAAAATATTCACATGGGGCCGACCCCATGATAATTTCTTATGGTGTCGGCATCTGAGCCCTTAAATGCATGGGCCCGACATATAGGGACATCATCTCTCATGGATTTAAGGGACTAGATGCTGGCCCCATGATAATTTG
Source organism: Amorphophallus titanum (assembly GCA_024336825.1). Taxonomy (NCBI): domain Eukaryota; kingdom Viridiplantae; phylum Streptophyta; class Magnoliopsida; order Alismatales; family Araceae; genus Amorphophallus; species Amorphophallus titanum. Next base: position 149,992 of record JANBPO010000188.1, read on the forward strand.
CCATAGGACCGACACCATGTGAATATTTTCCATATATATAATTATATTTACATTTACCCTAGCCAGACCCTTGAGTATTATTATTGCCTCTGTTATATTTCTACCGGGTATCTCGATCCCCCAACAATTTGCCGAGTATGAGTACGCAAGTATCTCAGCATACATGTCTTGCATTAGGATTTTCTGTATTAGTGAAGTAGTACTGATGGGCATCTCATATATATGTGTGTGTGTGTCTGTGTGTACGTAGATCCCCCAACAATTTGCGAGTATGAGTGTATATATATGTGTGTGTGTGTGTGTCTATATATATGTATGTAATTATGTGTATAAATATATAAACCCCAAGATCTCCGAAAGCTACAGGCACGGCTTCACTGAGACGTCAAGGTTTGTCATCTTCTACTGGCACCAACGAGTAGGTATTCATCCCTCTTCTACATTCCTTGTTACACTGTGACTGATATGGCAAGTACTGGTGAGGACGTCGACAGCCCTCTTCCTACCAAACCCCATCACCTGAACTGATCCGAGTTGTCTTTCTACAGACCATAAATGTTAATAACATTAACGCGTGTGAAGTGCAAATTAGCCTAATTAGATGAATGATATTTTTGCAATCTCGTCCTTATGAACGATTTATAGCATCAAGAAGTGCATGCGGGGTCGAGGCATCTATATATGTATGTATATATATATCGATCCCCCGGCAAGAAATTAAGGAAATAAATTAAGAGGAACAGGACGCGTCTCCGCAGCATTCCTGCGCCTTCCCTTTTCACCCCAAAACGCCACCCCCCAACCCGACACACTCGCCACCGCCGATCACGTACGTACCAGGGCCTCCCCCAGCATGTAGACGAGGCACAAGCAGTCAGAGCAGTCTGCATGCCGGCCCCCGGTCCCCCACCCTCGTGCTGTGCTTCACCGTTCTAGCCGAGCCAGGTGTGCCCGTCTCCGTTCCATGCACACCCTTCTCCATTAACTTTTGAGAGACTTGTTGGCTCTATGCATGCTATACATTGTTTCGGCACGGCGCCCATCCCACTGGCTTGCCATATGATTATTACTGATATCTCACATCACTGTGCTATGCAATTATAATGTGCTATCACGCAAGCCCACCCCACTCAGCCCCACTTCCTCGGCTAGCTAGCTAGTGGCCTGGAATTCAACGCTGCACTCTGTGTGTGTGTGTGTGTGTGTGTGTGTGTGTGTGTCCATCTATGTCTCTCTGTGTGGTTGTGGGTGTGTGTGGGGTGGAGGCCGCGGATGGATGTCTTGAGATATTATGTGAGAAGGATATGCATGGTGACAAGAAGCAGCGGACGGGAGAGTGGTCGCGATGTACAGAAAAGCTAGTGCTGGCTCTTATCAGCATGGATGCCATCTTGGAGGCTATGGATGTATTCGACGGCCAGGCACGTGCTGGTGCTCGCACGGAGCACTGCCAGCCATTTGCTCGAACGATTGACTTGTGATTGGCGACAGGTCACCCATTCATATCTTTATCACCGTCAAGCAAACCAAACACGTATTATGGCGATATTTTTGCCCGTCTATATAACAGTGAACAGTGAGAAGGAGCCGTCTCGACGCTACGCGGAGATATCAGAGAGGGCTTCTTTTCCCTCAAGGCTGGGAGAGGGAATCTCCAATGATTGGAGATGGCTCTCCCACGTGTCATGCACGGCCTATACGATCTTCTAGAAGGGTCCTGGATCAAAGTTTTGGAGAGCACGTGTCGCGTGTAGGCGTCGAAAAGGGAAGGCCAATATGCGTGTAGGCATGGATGCGCGTGCCTCCTTCTCTGAACTATACTATTGCTACCTACAGTGCACAAGTCAAAAATAAAGAAATGGAGTGATTGCCAGAGACCTATACCTGGGCCTCACAGGAGTAGGATGATCGTGAACACCTTAGGGACGAGAGATGTGGGTTCCTATCCTCACTCTCGGCCAGCCAAGAACGTGGAGCTCTGTGAGTCGATGACAAAGTCCCTACAAATTAACCAGCAAATAGAAGAGAATAGACCATTAGACTATGGAAATGTAGTATTTGCTCAAAGAAGTAAAGAAAATATGCAAATGGGGTCACTCATACTAGGAAGGGGGGTGGAAAGGGGGATGGCCGAGACTTTCGACCATCTGCCTTCCCTATATTTTGGATTGGAAAACCTCTTTAAACAAGGATATAGGCAAGTCTAATATGCTTGTAATGCAGTAAAACAGAAGGAAATGTAGTAAAATATAGAACAAGGGAAGAAAGATGGGGTTTGCCTATCAACCAACAGAAGGCAGCCAAATGTGTGGCCGTTCAGAGGTGGTGGGCGGCCATGTCGATGGCTGTCCCCATGGAACTGGGACTCTTCCACAGCAGAGCTCTCCGACGGTGGGTTCTACTCCTAGGGGAAGGTTGAGGAAGGCGCTCTTGTGCTCACAGCTCTCCCTGGGCTCTGAACTGCCAGCCTCTCCTCCTTCAAAATGTCTAACCCCCCCGGGAGATGGTTCAGAATGGGGTTTTGTATGTGGGGGAAGTCCCTCCAAGAAACCTTTGAAGATCGATTACGTATAAGCTTTGACCCATTCGGAGGTGAGATTACGTGGGCCTTAACCTTCCGAGTGGGATCGGTTGCAGAGGACATGCCTGGAGTGGGTGAAAATGTGGGATTGACTACAGCTATCAGGAGGCGGCCAAGTCGAGGGCTGTTCAAAGGGAGTTGGACGGCCAAGAGTCTACTATTCAAGGGGCTAGGCGGCCAGGTCGATTGCCTTCCATGTGGATGAGGGCGGCTAGACCTTTGGACTTCTAGTGTGGTAGGCGGCCAACCCAGTGGCCTTCTTGGAACTGAGGGCGGCCAGCAGAATGGCCGTTCAAAGGGGCTGGGTGGCCAGGTGTTTGTCCGCCTTGAGGTGTGGGTGGCCAGTGCCCTGGCCGCCTAGAGAACAGTGTAGAGAATGTATATAATCCTTCAAGAAATTCACCTCGGGGGCTCACACCCCCGAACCCCCGACCTTACAGGCAGGGGGGCACTGCCCCCTTGCAACCCCCCGCCAACTTACCATGAAGTTGGATCCGCGAAGGACAGGGTGGAGCCTACCCAGATAAGGATAAGACCCTACACTTTCAATCAACCAAGGAAAAGGCATCACTTCTATGAGGGCTAGATAAGGTCCACGGGATGTCCAAAATTAGGTGTCTACATCACGCTCGTGACACATGCCCGTACAATCTCTTCTGCATCTTGAGGGTGCATCGATGCAGCTAGTAGGCTGCATCGACGTAGCCTATTACCAGGGGCCATTCTTCAGCTCTTTGTCTTCAGTGGCATCGACGTAATTGCTACAGTGCATCGACGCAATTCAGTGGCATCGACGCAAGCAGTGAGCCAGAATGGCTCTTTTTGTCCCATTCTTCATGGGTGTCGACACAACTGGGGTCCTGTGTCAATGCACCCCTTCATCTAGTGCGGTGACCTCTGCCTTGTTCTTCAGGTGCATTGATGCGGCTTTCACAATGCGTCGACGCACCCATCATTCAGGGCTTTTTTCTTCTTTTCTTCAGCTGACCTCGCTTGATCTCCAAGTGCTAACTTTTAAGTGTCCACATCCCACAACTCCTTTTCTCCCCCATCGCATGCCCCATCCCTCCATTCCATTATGGTGTCCCCCTCCCATCCGAGTGAGCACGGCGTCTTCCTCCCTCTCCGACTGCAGACAGCGGGCCGAGGAGATCACGGTGACAATGGTGGCAGCAAGACCAGCGTGAGGACAGTGGTGGTTTGTGGTGAGCTCGTGGGCGTTCGTGGTTTCATGCTTGGAAATGAGATCAACATCAATTTCGGAGGATTCTCTCATCTTTGTGATAGGGGGACGGATCCCTACTCTTTATATTTCCATTCTCATGATCTCTAGGCTGAGGTGAGGCTGAGAGGGGTGTGTTTTGAGCCGGGTTTGGGAATTACATGCTTTAGGGTTTGAGTGCCGGATCGATGTTTTCCCTGTGATTTTTGGGGATTAATTGGCACCATTTGATGTAGAGGGGTAGGGGAAGGGTTTCCCCTTATTTTCCCCATCACCTGGGGTGATTGGGGCGTGGATCGAGCTTTTCCTCCTGAAGTTCACGTTTCGGGCTCGAAAGTAGGTAGCGGTCATACCAGAGATTGCCTTCTTCATTGGAGAGTGAAGACGGCTGCTGGGGATCGTTTCCTGGCCCCGAAAGTTGGTTCCAGGTCATGAAATCATGACTGACTGCTACTTGATGGTAGCGGTCAGTCCCGGACCGCCACATGGGTGGGTTGACGCACCCACCGAGGGTGTATCGATGCAGCCCTCTAGGCTCCTTGAGAACGCGGTGGGTCCCTAACTGTGACCTTGAGGTCGCGGTCAGGTCCTTGACCATGTTCTGTCAGATAGCCCTAGTCAATAGTAGTCTTGTGGAGACTACTACCTGGCAGTAGCGGTCTAGGGAAGACCTCCACCTGAGATGGCGGTCTTAGGAAGACTGCCAACTTGTTTTTTGCTATAGCCGAGTTCGTATAGGGTCATTTTAGCCTCCGATTAATCCGATTTTTGACCCCTTGTTGGTCTTTGGCTCCGTGGATGCCTTGGGCATGCCGTGGGAGTCATGATCGTGCTTTTGGTACCTGAAGGTACCATTTTAACTCATCTAGCATGCCCACGTGGTTTTAGGGGTTTGGGAAGTCCCGTATGCCCTGGGCTTTTGTGTTCTGCTAGATTGCATCACCGTGAGTTGGTGGGGTGTATAAGTTTTTACCTGCACCCTATCTGTGCTTTAGATAGTGGTTTCTGTTGGTTAGTGAGTCTATGCCTCCAGTGACCCGTCCCACTAGTCGTAGCTTTCATGCGCTTGCTTGTGCAGACCCACTTGGGAGTGATGGAGAGTGTGACCCAGAGAGACAGTTTTTAGGCTGGTTACCCATGCATACAACACTGTTCCATAAGAAAAGTGGTGGGATGACCCAAGAAATGGCAAAAGAAACCAGAAGTTTGTCATTCATACTCTATAAAAGGAGCCCAAGACATGCCCTTGGGGTGACAAAATACATACACCTAGGTATATATAGCAAAAAGAGGAAGGAGATACAATCAAATCTCAGGCCCGCTCCCCTCCAGCACCGCTAGACGAGAATCAGCAGCCGCGAGCTCCGCCTTGAGAGTGGACAAGAGTTGAGCCTTGGCCTCGACCATGCTCTCCACTGTTGGCCACTCAACCCTGGCGCGCTCTACGGCCAACAACTACTCCTCCAAGGCCTTCCTCAAGGCCTCGACCTCGCTCTCGGCCTCCCCCAGCTGGATGGCTCAGCCTCGAGAAAATGACTCGATCGCCTTGACATGGCCCCTATGCTCAATTACGATCGATGTGAGTCGGGCCCACTACTCCTGCACCTCCTGGGTGGCTGCCAGCCTCCGAGCCCTCTGCTCCTGAGCATGGTGGAGTCACAAGTACTCGGCCCATATCCCGACCAGCCCAGACATCCAAGGCTCACGCGGGAAGCCAAGGGTGTGGTAGCCCCGAGTGCACTCTGCCAGGCACTACCTTAGATCCTTCGGAGAAGGAAGGGGGTCACTCTGGAGGTAGTCTCGTGCTTGCTAAAGCAAGGAGGCACCCATACTCGCATCCAACAATAGCTCCGACAGTGGGGTGGAAGTAGGCCATTCGACCCCCAACCGCGGGGAGGAGTCCCCTGTCTCCGCTAGCACAGTAGTAGAGGCTGCACAGTTCCAACAAACACAAATGGAAAGTGAGAAATACATGTAAAAATCTCCATGATAAATAGTGTGGAAAACTTGAGAAAAGTCCCAACTTTTACCTAGTGCAAATCCATCCGCACCTGCGGCGTCACCCGCTGGGGTCGAGGAAGGCAATGACTCCTCCACGCTTGCGGCGTCCCTCGCTGGGGTTGGGGAGGGCAGCAACTCCTCCATGACCAAGGAGTCCTCCCCTACAGCCCGGTCACCTCCTACAACTATAGGCATGACGGGAAGCTCCTCCTAACCACTCTCGACAGGAGTCGACACGCACTCCTCTCCTGACTCCAGCACTGCACGCAACACAGAAGCATCAGTACTCTGCCACAAAGCATAAACAAATGCTAAATGGGGGAGGAAATGCCCCCACGCACCTCCGAAAGAAGCCTCCATCTCAGCCCCCTCAACAGAGGAGGCCCCAGAAGAGGAAGAGCTCAAACTCTCCTCCGTCTCCATGACTAAGCTACTGCTGCTTGGGGAGCCTGACGAAGCCTCCGATGAGCCTCCGGAGGTGGTGGAACTAGAAGCCCCTGCGAATCAACGAAACAACAATAGGGTTAGCACACAGCTTGACCTCATACAAAGACAACCATCAAGTTAAGGGTTTCAGATAGGAAGCTCACTAGCCGGGACACTCCCCTCGGAGATCCCCTCCATGTCGACGATCTCCTCATCGTCCCCAGCCAAGGACACCACTACATGCTCACCCTCTGCAGCTCCAGTCATATGACGGGGAAGCTCACCCTCCTCCAAAGGAGAGGAAGTACCTGTGACCAACGCTAAAAGAAGCTTAGCATTAATGGGCGATACAAAAAGCCCACCACAAATGGCTAAGTCCCCAGTCACGTACCTGAGGGTCCCATGGTAGATGTAGAACCCTGAATAAACTTATGTAGGAATATTAATAAATAAATTGGAAATAAGTCAAAAGAAATAAAACTAAATGATGCATAAAACTCAACAGTCCTTAGAAGGGCCAAATGGGCCTCATGGGCTAAATAAAGAAAATAAATATGTATAGAACCCCCAACCTCATGGGCCTCACATAGGTGAGTTAGTCTAAAGGATTAATGGGCTTAGCATAAGGAAATCCAATAACCCTTCTATGTAGTAGCCTTACAAAGAAAGTGTATATATGTATAAATTGAGCCTTAAAAGCCCATAACCCTTCTTATGTCCAAGGGAGTATGGGGTATATATATTTATAAATTCAAATATGTGAGTGATGGTGGGTTGTTTTAAAAGCCGAAAACCCACGTTCGAACTGTGCATGAGACTCTAGGGTTTTTAGACAAATTAGGAAGACAACTACAGATTTAGATAGAAAAGGGTGTACATGAGAAATTTAAAACTAACTAGGATTGCTACGTAGGAAACATAGCTCCCACTAGGATTCTTAAACCATCGAAGGACTCTCTCCCTATAAATACCCTGCCCTCTCGAACGAGCTCCAGCTACTACTGTTGCTACTCATCGTCGTCGTCCCTTTTTCCTACCACTGTGGTTGTGTTACTATAGATTACTACAGACACTACAGTTCTTATTTTTCCTCTTGTTGTTAACGCAAGCCGCTATTGCATCTGCTCTATTGTTCTTGCTATCGTGAAGAGAAGTGGTGCTATTTCTTCATCGTCGTGTTGCTGCTATTGCAGTTGCTGCTAGCTGTTCTTCTTCTTTCTCTACATACCGATCGAAGTTCGCCAATCACCCTGAGGTAGGTATTCTCTAATCCCGGATTAAACCCATCTAATAACCGTACAACATGTTATATAATCACGCATGTCTTGTCATGGATCTCCTGCTAGTTTCTCTACTTAGTTTTGAGTTTTCTACATTGTAAAGAATTAGCATCCCCTATAGTCGGCACAGATTTATAATTCTATGACCCAGTATTTAGATGCCCATTAATTAGCTGCCCATAGATATGAAACCAATTTATTTGGCCAATTAATAAATACAACATGTTAAAAAATTAATATCTATTGAACCATGTAACTAAACTGGACATAATACATATTTCTGTGTTCCTTGTATTTTTCTTTACCTGTACATGCCTTTAGATACTTGAAATTCCATGTAAACCTTAAAGTGGTACTGTTCATCCCCTAATGAATAGTAAACAAGTTAAACATGTTATTCATTTTATCTACTGGCATATTCGTGGGATGCGGTGCAACAAAAGAATGGGCGACTGTGTAGACCGTCGCTACTTTATAAAAATTACACCTCCATACAGAGATGTTGATTCTTGAAAATATTATAAGAACAAATTGAGATATGCTGAATACTGGAAGTTATAGAAAAATTGAAATAATATTGACATAATAGGAATTGACATCCAGTAATAAAGACGCACATTAAAGATATGGCACCTCTTTGCGAAGACACTAATTTTCATGACTTCATTAGAGAAATTAAGAGAAAACTATAAATTCACGCCTCTATGCTGAGACGCCTATTCTTGAATGGGTGCCCAATAGAAGAGGCACCAATTTCCTATTTACATATTTTATCGAGTTTTGACCCATACCGAAAGTTCTTGGCATTCTTTTCCCAGTCCGTGGATAGAGTCCCAATTTTTTTCAATGTTTTACATTTACACCCTAATTCTCGATGGTATTTGAACCCTCCACAGAATATTCCTTCCTTTGGACTAGTGATTTCATCATTGGGACCTCCGTAAGTCTACATCAGCCTTGGATTCCCTTAAGGCAGTCGAGCAAGTTGTACCCTAAAAACCCTGAAACCCCTTGAATGTCATGTCACTCTGAAGAAACATTGTAGCCTAGCCCTCATAGTGTGCCGTTCCGGCCTCTGTGAATAGTTCTGTCTGTACGTTGGATTGGGCGACCAGTCCAGGTGTCGCCAATTGAATTGGCGCCTCGGTGCTTAGGTGCCAATTCTTCCTGCCTTTTTTGCTTCACAGAATGGGCGACCCACCGGTTGGACGCTAATTCTATAATCTGTGGCTACCCATAAGGGTGCCAAATTCACCCTTGTTTTCGCTTGTCATGATTTTTCATGGATTTCGTCATAAGTCTATCTCTACTCAAAGTCCTATCCTTGAAATCTATACTCCATGAATCTACCTTAATGTTCCTACGATGGCATACTTCCTTGGAACTCTAATTGGCTATAAATTATTATTGATGTCAAACTATTTACATGACGCAATGCCTGGCAATTATAGGGCCCGATCTGGTCTTGGGAAGAGTGCTTGAAAGTACTTGTGCCCATGGGAGTTGAATGATCATGATGTGACATTGCATCAAAGTGCATGACTAGCTTGATTATGAGTTTCCACAATTCCCTACGTGCTTGATATTACATGACATGAACGTGCTTGACTTGTGTGGCCTGACATGGGCAGTACTTGAATAAATTGATAGCCAATACTTCATTATTTCATGATATGACTTGATATATTTTATTGATTCCTCATGAGTACATGCTAGTTGTCTCTTGATATTCCATGACTTGATATATTCTTGCGTTCTTGCATACATTAGCATGCCATATTATCAAATTGATTAATTACTTAAAGCAATGTCTCGAATAGAGATATAATTCCTACTTAGCATTCGCTGATCAAGTGTTTTCTCTTATTTTTTAGGTAACTCCGATGACGAGGATCATTAGGATAGGGGATGGAATGAGTGAAAAGCAGAGAGCCATTTCGAGTGTTAAGATCATTTATCTAGATGTGTCTTTTACATTTTCTTGAGTCTATCACTGTATTTTGCTTTTATTGAGTCTACTGAGTCGAACATCCTTTATGTGGTATGGAAGGTTATGTAATTCTCATTATTAATTAATAAATGGACTTCGTTATTTCTTGTCTATTGTGCACTCTGTCTTATGTGTCGAATTACCTCTTGCGCTGATTGACATGATCGATGTAAACTCGACACGCACTCTGAGATTCCTTTCGTGCTCGGGGCATGATAGACTCTCTATTCTAGTTAAATATCTTTTCTCCTTTGTTCTGCCCATGCTTTACGTGTCTTAGCAGCACTCGGCCCCTTTAGAGTAATTCATCCACACTATCTAAAGTGTAGGGATGCTTTCCTTCGAGAGCCGTCCTCTCGGAGATAGTTCCAAGTATATCTCAAGTATTCTTGATGATCGGGAGGTTGTTGGGGACCTTAAGTAGGCATATGGTTGCCCAAGGATGTCTGGTGGATAATTTAATGATTTGTTCATCTTCGGTCACCCTGGTGATAGATGATGGCTTGCTGGGTAGCAACTTTACCGAGGAGGCACAGCCAAGTGTGACATATTGTAATGCAACTAGCTCCTCTTGATGTACAGTAGTACCGAGATTAATGGAACTGGGTTTTCATGAAATCCTTTTGCACTCCGGGCGACATGGGTAGAGATTTCATGGGCTTCAGACTTATTGTCCTTTTTTCTTTATAACATTTTTTCAAGTGTTAGCACCAATCCTATCCTCGATCCTATGGGTTATGGCCCCACCACGCTTCCTCTACTCACTTTGCACCGAAGACACCACCTAGACGGAGGGAAAATTGGCATCTGCCATGACACGACCTTCATCTAAACCAGCCGAATCCAGAAGTGGAGATGGGGGAAACACATGCTCCTCGATTCTGGAACACAAACTCCCTTCCTCATCTGCAAACCACTTACACATGTAGGTCTTAACATCAGGGCACCATTGGAGAGCTCAACACTAGCCCCAAACATGACATACCATCTTGGTTGGTAACTCAACATGCCCGATTTTGCATGACCTAGACAATGCTTAAATGCCAAGACATGAGGAGGGATGATGTGACACAACCTCGGACCTACTAGCAAGCACAATTCGCGACGCAAACGGGCCGTAATTGGCGGCCGACTCACTCGACACTCACCCGAACCCGTGGGTGACTCGGCGATGCCGAGTGGAGGATGTGGGGGGCTGGTCCCTTGCTGGTAGAGGGCCA
>JANBPO010000188.1:162884-173028 GCA_024336825.1 Amorphophallus titanum
TGGGAAATTCGGTCGACCGTTCTGGGCTGGCGGTCGACCGCCAGGTTCGGTCGACCGAACTGGCCATTTCGGTCGACCGAAATCTGGGCAATTCCAGATTTCGACCATTATGCTCCTTAAGCCGTGTAGCTCAGTTCCTCGATCCCTTTAGCATCCATTCTTGCCTGTGACATTAGCCTTGACAACCATGCAGGCGGTCGATCCGCGTGGCGACCTTCGGTCGAATGTGAGGGCGCACGATTGCGAGTTCGGGCTTCACATTTTTGCTTTCTCCATGCCATTCCTTTTCAATTCATTTTGCTTACCTGCCATGATCAAACCAATACGTATGTCAGTCATATGAAGGTGCAAACAACACAATGACTTATCGTGTTAGCCATTATCAAAATTATGAGATACAAATGACCAATAAGCACAGGGGCACAACATTCTCCCCCTTTTTGATGATGGCAACACTGTGAGTCATTATGTGACAGGTAATATCCAAGATGATGACATATGCGGTTCAAGATACAAAATGAATGAACATATGTGCATGGAATGCATGGATGAATGAGAGCATGTGAATGCTAAGCACGTTATGAATGAGTGAGCATGTGAATAAATAAATGAATGCATGATGCTCTCCCCCTTGGTGTATGCATGATCTCTCTAATGCTCCCCCTTAAGGCTTCTCCTCCTTTCACAGTGAGAGTTCTCCCCCTTTGACATCCCTCTTTGACATCCTTTCACGATGTTCAAATGATTCTCCCCCTTTGACAGATGGTGTTCCCTCATGCATGACACAAGGTTGCAATGCATGAATGCATGACTCACAAAGCTTCTTCTCCCCCTTTGACAACGTCAAAAAGAGAGATAGGGAAGAATCTAGGACAAATGATGTAGGGAGTAGAGTGAAATAGAAGTGTAGAGCAAGCCATTATATGTAAACCAGAAATATGTCTCAATAAGCATACATGGTTCAAAGGTAATGAATGTCGAATTCATCAAGAATATTCGAAAAGCATCTATATCCATGTGTTTAATAGAAGTGAACCAAAAGTACCTTGAAATGGCGCCCCCTTTGAAGGGCGCGCCAATTCAACGCGCGCCGTTTCAAGGGCGTGCCGGTTTAAGGCGCGCCGTTTCAAAGGCGTGTCGATGAACCGTGGCGCCGATTCAACTCCGTTTCACACGGAATGAGCTCCGTCTGACTTATTTCAAGTTTATTCAAATATTTTTGGAAACTTTAGATTGTTTGTTGAGTTTATTATGCATTGGGTCGGTCCCGGATGGTTCGACGATCCGATCGCAAACTCGCGCGAGGTTCTTACTCTAGCGCGGTGACAGTTCCGAGTCGAGTCAAAAATCTGACAGCATCTCCCCATCCCGGAGGGTGTATCGGGGAGAAGCGGGGAATACTCACGCAACGGAGTAACCCCTAAAGAGCCAGGTGGCATGACGGTGGCCGGCGAAATCTGAACGGATAGAAAATCCCCAAGGGCTAGCCTACTAGGGGCACCAAGTCCGTGGGTGGAAGTTAGATGAGTAACGCGACTCACAACGGAAGCGAAGACCCCAAGGGCAAGCCTACGAGGGGGACGCGACCCGAGCCGGTACTCCGTCTAAATCGGGACGACCGATTAGAGAGGGAAAATCCCGAGGCTAGCCTACGAGGGGCACCCGTCTCACGGCCACCACAAAGTCCATTAAGGACTGTGGATTTGTATTTGTCGGGATTAACCCATGTTACTGTACACTCAAGGTTCCTTGGGAAACTCACCACAGACAGGCGAGTTCCTATGACCAAATAGTGTTTCCAATGGAATAGTGAAGATGTATCCTCCTCCCTGGGTATTGGAGCAATGCTACAGAGCAGGCTCACAGGTTATGAACACGAGCGGAACGAAAAGAGGAGCATACAGCACTGCACGGTAGTCAATGAATTAACAGATCGCCAAGCCTAGGTTAGAGCATTGATGCTCACGGGTTCAAGGAAGTAACACTCACCGGGGGAGGGGATGATTGGCGTAGTGATTAACGGGATTTACTGAATCAACACCTGCAGGTCATTCACCCATTGACCTTTAGGCTGGCGCCGTCCAGACGCAGGGATGGCCCGGCTGGTATGGGAAGATCACACATCCTTCGGTGGTAAATGGGGAAATGAAGAAATATCTTCTTAAGGGAATGGGCCGAGGTGCATACACGGGTATGCCTCTAACCACAGGATCAACGAAGGGTTTCAAGCGGGGCCTGGCCATTGCGCTAACGCGACGGACTCGGGAAAGGGGTAATTTATATAACCCAAGACATTCCAGGGTACGTTTGGGTTCGGAGAAAACGGATTCGAGAACCCCGTAGACAACGAGAACGGTTAGGTGCATAGAATGGGAAGAGGGAGAGAGAGATTGCAGCAAGCATTCAATCCACACACACACATATATATATTGTTATCCTGGGAACAGGAAGCTGACACATCTTACAAAATCTGACGCCGGCATTGTCGCACGGGCGCCGTTTCCATTAAGTGCGGGCAGACGTTACAGGAGAAGGGGAAGAAGAAGAGATGGTGAGGAAAGGGGGAAGAACAGGCTCGTATCATCGCCCCTCCCCACCTTCTCACTTATATTATCTTAGAGAGGGAACTCAAACGGAGGGGAAGATCAACAGATGAACCATGGCAACCGACCTAGGAACTGGAACAGGATGAAGCTTCTTCTCCGGCGCCGGGAGTCTCGAGCGGGACAGAGAGCACCGGCCGTGACGAGGAAGAGCTATCTGGATTCCTCTCCAAGAAACTCTTCTCTCTGTTTTTTTCTTCTTCTTTTTTCTCTGTTCGTCCCCCTTTTCTTCTGTATATTTCTCCTGTTTATAGGAGGGGGTTCCCCGACGCCACAAATGGCGCGCCGGGGAGACCGCGTCGGGGAGCGCCTTTGTGTTTTGCACGCCGGTGTTAGTCACGCTGTTTCATCGGCATACATGTTCTGCGCGCCGAAAAGGAGGGCGCCGTTTCAACAGCGTCCGATGGATAATGGCGTCGTTTCTACTTCGTTCGTTTTTCGATCACTAGCCGACTTGTCCGGGGATGATTCCGGAAGTCATAATTTGCCATTCCTCATGCCAGGGCTATCACAGGGCCTTGGTTGGGTGTCGACGAAGCTCTCGGTCGGTCGTACGACTTCGGTCCAGACCCCGTGCGTACTTGGCTTGAGCACGCGGGCCTTCTGTTGACACGATCTTCGGCGCCATGGCTTGTGCTTTCGGCTCGGCTTGACTCGTGTTCCGAGCTCCCATGCGGACGGATATTCTGCCTAGACCGGCGATCATTTGGCCTCTGACGGGCCTACCTTCGCAAGAGGCTGAACCCATGTCAGGTGTTCGGATACCTCCGCTGCTAGAGCTTCCGACTTTCGCTTGTGAAGGCCGATAGTGCCCTTTTTCCTCAGGAGAGTCTTCATTAGGGCGGAAGACCGCCTAGTGAATCACCGTCCTTGGTCGGGCGGCGATGTAGGGTAGCGGGGCGACAAAGTCGACACCGGATCATTGGGCAGGCTTGGTCACACTGCCGGTTGATGGTGGAGTCATGTCGGCTCTCTTAAGGCGGGGCTCTCGGCATTCACTCCTAGTAGCTTTGGTGACTTTGAGAAGCTTCAGCAGTTTACTTTTCTTCGACTTGCGTGCTCCGTAAGCCGTATTATTTACTTTTGCGACTTGATCGACGGTCATCATATTTTGAGTGTAAACATGATCTCGCGAGACCTAGAGTAGGCATCTAAGAAGCTCAGCATCTCGTGCCCGACCGTAGCGTCGACTAGTTGATCGATCCGTAGCATGGGGAAGTTATCTTTTAGCGTAGCTTTATTGAGGTTGATGTAGTCTACGCACATTCGCCACTTCCTGTTACTCTTAGGGACAAGGACTACGTTTGCTACCCAGTCCGAGTACCGGGTTGGCCGGAGTAGTCTCGAGCACAGTTTCTCGCTCACTTGTTCCCTGATGATGGCCTATCGCTCGGGGTTGCAGCATCTTTGGTGCTACTGAATCGGGTAGCAGTTCGGGTCCAACCTAAGTTAGTGTGTAATGATCTCTGGTGAGATTCCGGGGAGCTCATCCTCGGACCAAGCAAACACGTCCTGGTTGGCTGTGAGGAAGCTTATATAAGCTTCCATATCTTGCTCGAACAAGGTGGCTCCGATCCTTAGCATTCTGCTTGGGTCTTCTCCCACCTGGATGAGGTATAGGTCCTCTGTTGGGGTGCTCATGCTCGATCCTGGATCTTCCATCCTGGCCTTCTTTTTGGGTGACGTTTCCTTAGGCTGTCGATTGCACGTTGAAATGAGATAGCACCTTCTGGACTCCCTTTGATCTCCTCGGACTTCCCCCACTCCGCGAGGCATAGGGAACTTAAGCTTTTGGTGATACGAGGAGGGGATGCCCCGAAGGGTGCCGAGGATTCCTTGCCCTATGATGGCGTTATATTGGGTCATGGCGCGAATGACCGTGACATCTGCCAAGAAGGTTACATCTGTTGGTGCGATCCCAAATGTGATCGGTAGTGAAATATGTCCTTCTGGGTGAACCGTTGTGCCAGAGAAGCCGTACAGTGGTGTGTGCAATGGCGTGATTTGGGACAAGTCCACACCCATAAGCACAAGACAGTCGTACAAGATAACATCGGGACCTCTTCCATTATCGACCAAAATATGGCGTACGGTACATTGGTTGATGGTGGCGGAGACCACCAAAGCATCTGAATGGGGAGTGGTTACACCGTATAAATCATCGTCATAGAAGATGATGGGATCCTTCAGGTGTTCCCAGGCGATCGCTTCCCGTTGGGTGTTGTTGCCTCGCTCCTCGTTGTTGATGGCTGACGTGTACCGTCATCATCTGGTCGCACTATCTCTGCCCGAGGTCGGCCTCCTAGAGATCATCATGATCTCCTTTCCATTGGGTCAGTTGTCGATGGGCGGACGGATCCGTTGTTGCTTCTTCGCAGCCTTGGCAATGAACTTGTCGAGGAGCCCTCGTCGGACGAGGTCCTCGATGGCGTCCTTCAGGTTGATGCACTCCGTCGTGTCGTGGCCGTGGTCGTGGTGGAAACGGCAATACTTCTTCTTGCTCCTCGTGCTTGGGTCCGATTTCATTTGGGGAGGTCACTTGAGGAATGGCTCCTCGTAGATTTTCACCAAGATCTGGTCGGGAGGAGCTGTCAGGGGCGTGTAGTTGCGGTAGTTGTCGCTCTCCTTGTCTGGGCCATCGGGGGAGTCTCGGTCCCGCCGCTCTCGCTTGCTCCACCCTTCGCATAGTGAGTCAACGGATCTCTTCCGGTCTGACCTTTCAGTTCTGGCCGCGCGGCCCAGGGCCGCAGTGTTCTCCTCGCACCGCACATACTTCTGCACCAGGGCGAGGAGATTGGTAAGGGTCGTCGGGGCTTTGACTCCGAATGCTCATTGAAGGATGTGATCCCGCGTCCCTTGGATGAGCGAGGTGGTGGCGATGCTGACATCGAGGTGTGGGATCCAGAGCGCCTCCGTCCGAAAACGAGAGACGAAGTTCCACAGTGTCTCTTCTCACCCCTACCTGAGAGTGAGTAGGGTCACCATAGATTTGGCTACCTATCAGCAGCCAATGAAGTTCTCCTTGAACAGCTTACACAAAATTCGGCTCACACCCCAAAAACATATATTTTTTTCTAAAATGTGAAAATAACTCCGCTCGACTCACCATGACCTACAAAACTCGAGGGGAAAGGAAGTATATAGGCTAAGGATCCGTCCCCCTACCTCTACCGAAGATTCCGCACGTCGAGGACGTCGATCTCCCAAGAAAACGTCGTTTAAACCCTTGCCGACTCGCGATCCCACGAACCGCCTCCACCATCACAATCCTCATCCTGCGCCCGATGCTCTTAGCCCCATGTGCATCTCCGCCTCGCCCTCGCAGCCTCCGTCAGCCGCCCGGAGTGAGAGGGGGAGAGGAGAGAATGTGGGAGAGAAGAGAGAGGGTAAGGGAGAGAAATGAGAGACGCAGAGAGAGAAAAAGGGAGGGGGTTTATATAGAAAATCTAAAAAAATAAAAAATAGAGAAAATAGAGAAAATACTCCACATGATCTTCGAAAAACGCACAACGCACTGGTAACGTCTCGGAGTTGAAGAACGCAACGGTTCACCCTGTACAGGGTTCCGAAGACTCATCAGGGAAAAATACGCGTAAACTGCAAAGCGCTCCCCAGGACTCCAAAAAATAATCTGAAACCTATGGATCCTGATCCGAAAAATATTCAAAAAAATCTGGGGCATTACACTCCTCCCCCTGGGAGACCAATATAAATCTAACATGGAGGCAGTTTGGAGATGTCAAGCTCGACACACACCCTAGTCGTGGTGGTGTTTGACAGGTTCCGAGTGTTCTTGTTGATCATGAGAGTAGGCTCAATACTCCTGATTATGGAGTGCAAGAAAAGATCTTGGTAGAGGTTAGCCAACAAACTAGGCAACTCCAGCCAAACGGGAACAATCGAAAAATCAGCTGATGGTGAGAAGGCTATGGTCCACTTGAAGAAGCGAAACAAATGTCCTTGAACATAGAGGGTCTCCTAGAGCAATAGTTGAAGATAGTCCTCATAATCTTGAAATTGCGGAAGGTGTTTAGTGTCAGGGGCACTAGGAAGGAAATCACGCTTGAAATTACAACGGTGCAAAAGGTGCACCCTGATTTTTGGGATGGGAGGCCGACCTTGAGGTGTTCGGGCAATGATGGCGAAGTTGAAAGGCGGGACTATTGTATCTCCTCCAAGAAAAAGAAGATAGTAGGCTCACCCCTATCATTGTGTGTTGGGGCATGGACATGAAGATGTAGGGTAGGCAGCACAAGGGAGGACATGAGCGCATGGGCAAAAGAGTGTGATTGCACCATTCGAGGAGGAGACTCAGGGGGTGTCTAGGGAGGACCAATTGCCGGTTGGGAGGGAGAAGCAAAATATATATCATGGGAAGGAGGCGGAGGGGGAGAGGGAGCTGCAAGGCCTTCCCCCCTTGCTGGCCATGGCGGTAGTTGGGGGAAACCTTAGAGCATCAAGAGGAGGGGGAGCATGAGCACCAAGAAGAGGTTTCGTTCGTTCAATTTATTATCCTTTAACCCAAGCCAAAGGAAGGTCCTCTTATTTCATTACTTTCACTGATTTCTCTATGTTTGTATATGTGTACTTGATGAACTACAAATCTAAAACTTTTGAGAAATTTAAGAAGTTTAAGAATGAAGTACGGAAACAAACTAGAAAGAGTATTAAAACTCTTCGATCGGATCGACAAGAGGAATACTTGAGTATTGAATTCATACAATATTTAAGAGATAATGGCATATTATGCCAGTGGACATCTCCTTGTACATCTCAGTTGAATGGTGTGACGGAGAGGAGGAATCATGCCCAATTACACATGGTACAGTCCATGATGTGTTTTGTCGAATTGCCATTGTCCCTTTGGACTATGCCCTAGAGACTACCACATATCCATTGAATAAGGTTCCATCTAAATCAATGTTCTCCACCCCATATTTTTTTCCTTCTCTTCCCTTTTTTTATTCTCTCTTTCCTTCTTCTTTTTTTCTTTTTTGTTCGCCCTATATATATGGGGTGGGGCGGCCTGAACGACCACCCCTGCTTTCAAACTTCTCTCTTCCCTCTCTTTCCTCCTTCTCTTCGGCGACCGAATGGCGAACGCTCCCATCCTCTTCTCCTTCTTCATCTTCTCCGTCGTCGAGCGCCCTCACCGCGGCCGTTGTCGTCGTCTTCCCTCGTCAGGGTGAGGAGGTTGTCGCGAGCGGCTCCCCTCTTCCTCTCCCTCTCTCTCTCTCTCTTTGTTCCCCTTCTCTCTTCCTCCCTCTCTTATCTCTCTTTTCTTTATTCGGGAGCAACGGAGCCCTAGGCTCCTCTTCCCCTTGTCCCCTTCCTCTTCTCTATCTTTTCCTCTCCTTCCTCTTCTTTCTCCTCTTTCTCTTCCTCCCCTCTTTCTTTTGGGCGTCGTGGGAGGATCTCATCGGTCGTCCCGATGGAGAGGGCTTCGTAGCGTGCCGCTGGAGGAGGGTAATGGGTAGGCCGGGGATGGGGGGCACAAGTGTGCCAGAGTAGAGTGGTGCTGGGTGTGCCGGGGAAGGCCACCACTGGGCGCACCGGGGATGGCTGCCATGGGTGTACCGGGTAGGGTTCCACCGAGGTGTGTCGGGGAAGAGGCGCTGAGGCTGTGCCGGTGAAGCAGGGTGTGGGCGTACCGGGGAAGGGTCACCTGGACCGTGCCGGGGAAGGCTGTAGAGGGTGTGTCGCTGGAGGCCACAAAGGTTGTGCCGGGGAAGACGCTGACAGGCGTACCGGGGAAGCCCATAAAGGGTGTACCAGGGAAGCCTCCAGCAGGGTGTACCGGGGAAGACTTATGGGTGTTTTACTGATGAAGGGAGAGAAGCAGACTTCTATAGCTGAGGACTTCTGGTGTTGCCCCGCGGGGCCCACCGTCGCTTTGTTGGGGTCGTCACTCCTTGTGGGCGCGCACCCGTGTTTTCCCTTACGCCTCTGGCCTAGGGAAAACTCTGTCGAAATTTCGTTAGAAATTATCGGTGTCTTGTTAGCTTCAACTGTAGCATAGTCCCCTTGTAGTCCTCATCACCCATCACTTCCATTCATTATGCCCCCCCTTTTTCTTTCTTTATTCATTCCTCATCCTTGTCCTGCTCCTTCAGAGGAAGGGAGAGTATTCTCCAGGCTTCCCTCTGTGTGTGGAGGAAGAGAGGATATTATCCTCTGGTCGTGCGAGCTGCTGGGGGCAGTCGCAAGGTTCCCTTTGCATCTTGCAAAGGAAGGGAGATTGTATATCCAGGGCTCTTCTGGAAATCCAAAAGTTGCGAGGAGTGTGTTCCTCATGGGTTAAGCTGTGTATCAGCCGTTGTCGTAGACTAAGTCTACTGGTTGTTTTTGCCTTATGCAAGGAAGCCTCACTCCAAGGGAGTGAGGGGTGGACGTAGATTGCGGGTAGCAATCGAACCACCTAAAAAATCACTTGTCTCTTTTGTGGTGTGTGTTCCTCTTGTCTCTAGTTATCGTATTCAACTAGGAGGTATATTAAAAGACGTGATGTGAAAGATAAGTAACGCTTATCCTGATCATCGCCCTTTGCGTGAGTAGATCTGTTGATCTCACCTCCGCTTAGTACTGTTCCTGGCTTGGATTTTAGTGGCATTCGATGCTCTGATTAATTATCAGGCTGAATTTAGCTCCTCTGTCATCCTATCGCATTCCTTGTTGCTCATGTGTTTATGCTGCTTGATTGAGTGCTTGAACTGATTGTCGTGATGAATGATGCTTCCCTGAATGTTAGAAGAAGTGCTGTAAGTGAGAGTTTTTAAGACCCGAAGCTTTTAGTAGGAGATCTATTCATCCCCCCTTCTAGATCTCATCTCTTTTCTCTATCAATTGGTATCAGAGTAAGT
Organism: Amorphophallus titanum; assembly: GCA_024336825.1. Lineage (NCBI taxonomy): Eukaryota > Viridiplantae > Streptophyta > Magnoliopsida > Alismatales > Araceae > Amorphophallus > Amorphophallus titanum. Next base: position 172,348 of record JANBPO010000188.1, read on the forward strand.
TTCCCAACATGTGGTCCAACGACCAGGGAAGACCCGGAACTACCAATCCTCGTTGCTTTATAGCCAAGGGACATTCTATAAACCGACCCCCATTCTTTGATGGTGTTAATTATCTATACTGGAAAAACAGGATGGAAGTGTTCCTGTAGGTGCAGAGTCATGAACTATGAAGGGTCATCACCACAGGACCCTTTGAACTTCCCCAGGATGAGAGTACATGGACCAAGGAGTAGATTTGCTTGTCTACCATGAATTGGACAGCATTGAACATCATGCAGTGTGCGGTCCATCCAGAGGAATATGCTAGAATTTCTGCATCCAAAATAGCCAAGAAGATGTGGGAAGAATTGGAGCTGATCTATGAAGGTACATCCCAAGTTAAAGCCACCAAGATAAACATGCTTACTTCGGACTACGAATTATTTAAAATGAAGCATGATGAAACTATTTCCGCGATGTATGCTAGGTTATCATTGATCACCAATAGCCTCAAGGGCTTAGGAAAACAAATCCCAAAAGCAGATCTAGTTAGGAAGATACTTAGGTCATTAACCCCTGGGTGGCATACAAAGGCCACTGTTATTGAAGAGTCAAGGGATCCATCCACCATGACAGTTACCGAATTGTTGGGGTCTTTAATGACTTATGAAATTAATCTCAAGAGGAATGTGGAGGAGAATA
>JANBPO010000192.1:1678087-1688390 GCA_024336825.1 Amorphophallus titanum
ACGAGCATCTCACAGGAAACTTCATTCACCGACTTTTTGATACGCGCAATAAAATCTTCAGAGATAAAAGAATGGGTCGCACCTGAATCGATAAGAACACGCACTGAGTGATCATAAATCGAAACCGTACCTTCGATCAGATTAGACGCCAATGCCTCCACACGAGTGATATGTATAACTCTGGCTCTCGGCAGACGAGTAGCTGTAGACGACTGCTGACAAGGTGCAGGAACTGGCGGTTGAAACGGTTGAGGTTGAGGCGGCGGAGGAAGACGAAACTGCGGCTACTGTGATTAGGAAGTCTGAGAGAACTGCACCGTCTGCTACCTCAACGAACAGTTTCGGGAGACATGTCTTGGCTGATCACAACGATAACAAACAACCGGCATGGAGCATGGTACACCCGGATGACTGCCACCACACCTAGAACACAATCTCGGCTGAAAAGTAACAAAATCTGGACGCGACCGAATGGAAGAACTGGGCTGCTGACCCGGATCAGAAAACGACGGCTGATCAAACCTCTTCCTCTTCTTCTTAAATCGGTAGCCTCTGCCCTGAGATTGCAAGAAGGAAGCACCATCGGCAGGAGAGAAAGCAGGGGAAACTCCGGGAACAGATGACTGGTGGGGCAGCAGATGCTGCACGGCTGACGGAACCATTCCAGTCTGAAGAAGTCCTCGAGTCCTCGCCAACTCCAACTCTAGCACAACGGCGGCTTGATATGCAGAATCCAACTCAGTCACACGAGTAGCAAACAGCGGCAGGCTCAATTCTACTTTCAATCTGCGCAGAAATTGCTGAGTCCTCACAGTCTCATCGGCAAAGATATTCGGTGCATATCGGACCAACTCAATGAATTTATCTCGATATTGTAACACTGACATCTTGCCCTGTGTCAGCTCAAGAAATTGATAAATCTTGGCTAACTTCAGGCAGGCTGGAGTATAAACACGTTCGAATACAGCAATGAACTCAGCCCATGTGATCTGTCAAAGCGGACGGGAAAGGAAGGTAACCTCCCACTTGTTGACACCCGTTTTTACCGATAAGTCAGATCATTCCTCTTGCTCTTATTTGTTGATGCCTCGAATTGTCCATTACATGTCGGGATCATTTTCTGGCAATATTTGGGCTTATTTTATGGAAGGCCTCCCTCCCAGGCTGGGTCCGTTTCAGTCCAGGGCTTAATGGGCCTTGGAAATGCATTATTTTCCATTTTATTACAAATTCCAGCGCCCAACACTTGTGCGGCTCATGGCAGGCTATTCATGATTGATTTTTGTTATTTTCACCATTTTTTAATTATCACTGACAAGCATATGTGCGGCCTACGTTTGACCGCATATTATTGTTGTACGGTGCACAAAGACCCGCATATCCCTCAGAGTCCAACGCCGAATTCTTCAGCCAGTTTAAAGATAAATTGAGGGCTGTTGCTAATTATCACCGACGGGGATGGACGGCCCAATGACGGCCGCATAAGAGAGATGTATGGTCTATCGCAAGACCGCACATCCCTTCGAAAATGGGAAAATTAAAGACTTTTTCTCTCCCATTTCGGGTGTTTTATTCTAAACTTCTCCTGATGATTCCTTCGCGATTTCTTCACCATTTTTGATGCCGTTTCTTCTGGGGTTGAGATAAGTCAATTATCTCCAACTTTTGTTTTATTATCCTAGCCTGAAAATGCCTAATTATCCTCAATTTCGAGCTAAGACCCTGGGTGCTCTATAAATAGACCCTAAGACTCAGCTTGGAAAGGGGGAGATCAAGGATCAACGGCGAAGCTCTGTCGGATTGTCAAGTGATCCTAGCATAAGGGGGAGGCCTTCTACGTCTTTATAGGCCTCCGGTTCAAGGGAACAGTCTGTTCGTTGCATAGTCTGTCGTCAGTCTTATCGGTCCTTTCATCATTGCATGCACGCTTTCTCTTTATCGTCACTTGCTTCTTTTCACTCTCATTGTCATTTTCACACACCCACCCATATTTTTGGCGCCCCTAGGGGTTTAAAAACCTCCAGGTGAACCCCCATTCATGTTAATTAGCTTTCATATTGCCATTTCTAGCATATACTACACCTCATAAATCTAATTTGGGTTTTGTCTTATTGGTCGCACATTGTTTTGCAGGTCAGCAGCCATTCAGCACGAGGCCCACTCTTTCTGGCCAGCCGGAAAGAGTGGAGGTAGAAGTCCCACGATTTGGAAGTAGGTGGAGTAGAGTGGTTTATTTTTGGCCGCCCATCTTTGACCTATGGCTAATCCAGAACCGTACTACTGCCAGTGTGCTTCGTCCCGCATTCCACTCCAGCGTTGGTAGGTGGCCTGAGAGGAGCCACCCAACTCTTAGGCAGTTAGTCATCAGCCGTTCATACTTCCAGCGCTAAGCGAAGGTGAGTGTCTCTCCCTTTCTTAAGAAACGACGTGTCTATCACGTCCGGGGTCTTGAGTGGCGATCACACAGGTTCCATTTCCGCCTTACTCATCTGGTTTTCTAGCTTCTTTCATGCTTTCCTAGTCGTGAGGAGCAAAAGGTGGTCTGGTTTCATTGCCGGTACTTTAAAAGAGGAAAAGCCATTTTTTCCAATCAACACCTAGACACATGGGAGAATAATGGAATTAATCTAATCTCACTAGTGGACAAGGGAGGGGGCGCCCTTGGGGTGGCAAGATGCCATTTTACCTCATTTTTTATTTTTTTTTCAACCCTTGCACCTACCTTCACCTACCTTCACCTACCTTGTCTCCTTTGAATGGTCAAGCTTCTAGAAGCCACCTAGGACATTTGAGCAGCCCCACATGGGCCCTAGGGCATAGGTGCACCAATGGGAAAGACGGTGGGGGGCCCCTACTGGACCTACTGACCTTTTACAAAAAAAACCCAAAGACTTCTATCGACTAACACTTTGGCTTATAGTTGCCTTACAATTGCACACCAATTTATGCAAGGACATAAATACAAACTAAAGGACATAAATGTAAATAAAAACTACTACTATCTAGAGTTGATTCCCATCACAAATGTATAACAAACATAATAATCACCACAAGAACAAATGGCAAGCATGCGTATGACTGAAAGAACACGGTGGGACAAAGCAACACATACGCGGTGGGATAGCACACGCGGTGGGACAAGGACATGGTGGGACAACACAACACGTGTGACGACACAAAGGGATAGCATACATGTGGTAAAACTTGTGAGACCCAAGACATGACAGACATGCTCTTCAATCAAACCCAAGATCCGAAGAAGCAGTACTGCCAGGTTCATAATCGTGAGGCCAAGCCCCTTCATGGAGATATGATGACATGAGACAAGCCAAACTAAGAAGGACATGAGCTTCAACATAGATCGATAGATAGGATTGAAGAGGAGAATACATTGAAAGGATGTGAATTGGAGGCAGAGCGAAAAGATATGGGGCAAGGAAGCTTGAACCTCCAACCTACACACTTAGCAAACAGATTACGTATCCATCCTCAAGAGAAAAAGTAAACACAAAGAAAAGAGAACAAAAGACACATATTTTAGATTTTTTGACATTTTTGATGTTTTTAAATATCTAATTTTTTTTGACCTTTTTAGATTATTTATATTTTTTTGACAATATTTGACTTTTTAGATTTTTTGACAATATTTAATTTTTTTAGATTTTTGACAATATTTAAATTTTTTAATTTTTGATAAAGCTATTTACAGCGCCCACAAGCGGGCTTAAGCCACTGGCTAGGGGTCGTCATTCCACCCCCTCTCATTAAGGAGTCCCCTTGAGCACGGCGTACATTTAAGGGTGGCTTGCCATGACCAACTGTCTCTATAGAACGGTGCCCCTACTAAGCCATACCCGGGATGCAACCCAACCTTAGAGGGAGAAATGGATGAAAATCGGGAATAAGCTTTATGTAGGATGGGAGTCATCAGGATTGAAATTTCTTCCAGGGCACTATCCCTCAAGGAGATAGTCTGTTACGCCGGGACTTTGTGTATTTGATTTTTGGACCCTTGGGCACGTATACGACGAGGGTTTTCCCTACGGGACTTTGCCACTCTTGTCATGCCTTTGATTTATAATTTTGCTATTGATTTTCATATTGACTTTGATTCATATTGATAAAGCTCACTTTCGAGGGTCAAGACTATCCCTATTTGAGACTTCTCTGGTATTGGGGAGTACTTAGGTTGGTCATCTCATCCATCAATCTCTTACCCCTGCACTCGACCGAGCAGAGAAGAGAAAAGGCCTTTGTGCATACCCGAAGTATGGTCAAAGTAGCAATAATGTGCCATAGAGGAATCGGCTATGACTTGCCGTGAAGTGTGTGAAAAACTCATGCTAAAAAGTCACCCTTACGATCTGGGAAAGAAACTTAGACTCCAAGCGCGGAGCTTTCACCAGCCTAAGGGTGCTACAGAAGCAAACTCATTTTAACACTTAACCTAACAAAACTGAGACTTCTTAAAGCCATTTAACCATGTTAAGGAATCAGCGTTATAACTATGCGCATGAATAATAAGAGTGATAGCGATGATAATAAATTCTTGCACAATTTAAAAGATACCATTGCAAACCCATGCGTGGAAAGCAGTGTCCTAACGCGATCTTGATCATAGAGCTTTGAGGAGTGCGAGCAGCTTTGTATTCCTTGCTTGACAGGACAAAGACGAGAGGATAGCAAAGGATCAACAACTCCTTAACACAAGAGAAGTGGCAGACACCAAACCGGACGAAGAATGATAAAAAGGAAGAGAGACGAGGGCTAGAACTCCCTTGTTAAGGCACAGAGTCCTTGATAACAAGGAACCAGATACAGAATAAACACGATTTAACTGAGATTAAGGCAGACTAAAGTCTCAAAAATAGCAAGAAAAAGGGTGAGAATCTCGAAAGGGTGAGACAGAGGGAATGAAAAGATAATGAGGAGATTGATGCGATGATGAGGAAGAAAAGGAGTGATCATCCGACGTAGTAAGAGAAGAACCAGAAGTAGCATCCGATAGGGCCAGAGAGTGAAAATAATAGTCATTTGACAGTGTCAGAGAGGAATCAGAAGCAACACCCAGAAGTCCCGGGGAAGAAGAATCAGATGAAGATTGAAGAGGAAAGCCATAACGGAAATTCGGAGGCCCCAGGTGAGAAGAGGAAGAATCAGGAGGGGTCCTGAAGTCAGGGTGAGAGAAGGACATAGGCTGAGGCCTAGAATCACGAGAGTGAGAAGATTCCAGAGAATCCAGATGAGAGGAAGAAGAATGGGGATTCGTGGACTCGAGAAGAGAGGAGGAGATTATAGATGTGGGATTGGAAGAAGATAGGTACACCACCCAAGGGTGGGAGCTGAGTAGAAGAAAGGATGAATGGAAAGAATAAGAAGGAGCACTAGTGGCCCCTTGAGAGCACAACTTGCGGCCCTTAGCCTTGCATCGTCGCCTCTTCTTAGCAAAAATCTCTTGATAACGGACACTCCCGGTGCGGGCTCGAACCTTCGAGCTCCTTACTTTGAAATACCTTCTCAAATAATGAGCCCATCTAGCAGACAGCCTGGCCTAGTTACGAACATGCAGCCTCGTCAGGGTAGTTGCCCCTAGACACACAGTGCTAACAATAGTTGGACATTCTTGAATAGGCAACTCCTCAGATGAATAAGGAATCTAAAACCACAGAGTTTTATCTCTTTGCACAAGCATCATAAGATTCGGCAACTCCACTCGGCAATTAGCTGTGAAGTATAGCTCCCTTGATAAAAGAGAAGGATGAAGCTGAGGGAGAGTAATGCACGGCGTTGACGAGGCCGGCTCGCTGATAAATCGAGGGAAATTGCATACGATGTGCAGAATGTCCTTGGAAGATCCTGAAGATATGGCGAATTGCCCCTTGAATAGGGAATCCATCAGACCCTTGGCAGTCGTATGTGTTAGCATGAATCGGGTAGAGAACCCTTCTTGGCCAGTAAACTAAAGAGCAACAGAGCGAGAGGAAATAATAACATCAATAATAGACCCTCCGGTGAGCAAAGAGATTGCCACCGGCCTCGCTTGAGAAGAAACTAGCACCAGCGCGAGAGAACTCTTCTTGAAAATTGTCATAGGTAGTGGAAGCTCATCATTCCCAAAATGGCCAAAAATCAAGACACGGATCGACATCCGATAGATAAAATCTTGAAGCTTGAAATGCAGAACCGACATCGAACCATCCTGACTCGGCTCATTGTCTCTCTGGGAACCAAACCTAAGGGGCACCAAAGGTAGCACACACCCACTCCATGGGGTGGAAGTAGATGGAGAGGAAGTAGCAAGTGTAGAAGGCTTTGAAGGGAAAGGGATAGTGGCAATGATAGGCTCAGGTGGTGGTAAAGGTGTAGGTGAAGGCAAAGCTTGCTCAGGCTTGGGGCCTGATGGCGGAGAGGGTAGAGATGGTGATGGTGATGGAGAAGGGTTAGGGGATGAGGATGGTGATAAAGGTGGAGATGGTAATGACGGTAGTGGAGATGGTGAGGGAGATGAAGAGGAAAGTGATGGTGAGGGAGAGGAAGAAGAGAAAAGTGATGGCAAAGGAGAAGGTATCGACATGACACGTCGCGCGGCGTTAAGAGGGGAAGCGGTGGCGGAGGTAACGACAGTAGGAGTGGTAGTAACAGAAACAGGAGAGGTATAGGAAGTAGGAGCAATGGGAGCTATAGGAGTAGAGCAGGGAAAGGATGGAGCCTGAGTAGAGGCTTGGGTTTGTGGAGTTTGCGGAGACGGAGAAGGAGGTGATGAAGATGGTGGGGTGGATAGAGATGGAGATGGCAATGGGGTAGGAGATGGCCTAGGTGAGGGAACCGATGTTGGAGTAGGCGACAAGATAGGCAATGGGGTAGGTAATGGAGCAGGTGGAGATGGAGATGGTAACAGGTTAGGTGATGGGATAGGCGAGGGAGTGGATAAGGGAGTAGGTGCTGGAGCGGGCGAGGGAGTAGGTGCTACACTAGATAAAGAATCACAGGGGTGCCCATGGCCTTGTAGTGATAGACACAGCTGCCTGGGCGGCGCTTGCTATTGCTGCTTGCTATGGAGATGTAGAATAACATTATGAATTGTAGACCAATCTATCCTCTTCTTATCTTCCAAGTCATAAACATGCTTCCGAAACTCAGGGTAATCCTCAACCAAATGCCCATGTTGGCGATGATAATCACAGAACTGAAGTATATTCCCGACCGCGGGTCAGCAAGGCACAAACTGAGGGAGTGACAATGCGTGAGTGGACATCAAAGCTCGAAAAATATAGTAAAACACTCTGACAACGGAGGGTAAGGAGCCTATTTCAGGCAAGGAGAATGTCGAGGAGAAGGTTGTGGAGGTTGCGTGCGCAAGGGTAAGCGGCAACTAGTGGAGAGACTAAGTGGAGGTGTAAGAGTAGGATGGGGAGGTATGTAGTGGACGACTTCTAGTGGCTCAGAGTTTGACATTCCCTTGACAAGAGGTGGAGGTGTAGGCCAGTATGAGGGAGCGGAAGGCTGACCATGGATGGGGGAAGGTTGACTCATGGGGGGTTGACATGTGGAGAATGGGTATGTTGGCTGTAGACTCACAAAGAGGTATGTGGCTGAAGACTGACTCATGGAGGATGAGTTGGTGGTGGAAGACGGACTCGTGGAGGGCAAGTTGGTGGTGGAAGGCGGACTTGTGGGAGGTTCAAAAGGGGTATAGGTGGATGGCGAGGTGTAAGTGGGCGTGGCATGTGGAGAAGACTCGGTATCAAGGGAACATTAGATTTTTTGGCGAATGAAGCGAACTAGGTTATACAGTTGTTGCCAAGAGGTAATATCATTAAGGGCTAAGATGAACCGATACTCGGGCATTGCATTGGAAATGAGCATCTTGATTTGCTCTCCCTCCAGAATGTGCCCTGGGACTTGCACGACGATGCGACGCCAACGTCAATGATCAACAAAGGTCAAGAATTCCTCATCGAGATTCATCTTCTCATGGGCCAGATCCACAACTGAGAACTTGGGCCCAACCTAGTCTTGATATTGCTGAAGAAATTTATCTTGAGCAATCTAAAAATTCACAACTTGCCCTTGCGGGAGGGAGAAGAACTAATCCCGAGCCGGGCTTTCTAAAGACAGATCAAATAAATACGCCATCAAACGTTGGTCATATCAAAATTGGGCCGACTCATAAACAAACACCTTTAAGTGCACAAAGGGGTCGCCGGTTCCACCATAACGGCGATAAGTGGGAACTTGAGAAGGAGGTGGAAGCCGAAGATTTTAAAATACAAATGGCTTACTTAAGGAGGGCTTGGGAACAATTTGACGTTGAAGTTCATCAAGCTGGCGTTGGGCTTAAGCAATCATCTCCTAGGTAAGGAGAGATCGAGAAGAATATGGGCCAGCTTGAGCAAAATATTACGAATTTAGACTAGGATTATGATAATGGGACGGATAAGGGGATCCGAGCTGAGAAGAAGAAAGGCCCATTCCGGGAGTAGAAGGATATGCGGGCCTGGAAGACACATTAACATAGGGACCCATTGGGCCAGCAGCATAAGGAGAAGAAGAATGAGGCCCATTAAGATGATATTGAACATTAGAAATTGGGCTAACAGCGTAGGAAAGAGAAGGCCCATTAAGAGGGAATTGGCCATTAGAAGCTGGGCCAACAACAAAAGAAGGAGAAGGTCCATTAAGAGGGAATTGGCCATTAGAAACTGGGCCAGTAGCGTAAGAAGGAGAAGACCCATTAAGAGGGAATTGGCCATTAGAAACTGGGCCAGCAGCGTAAGAAGGAGAAGGCCCATTGAGATGGCTTGCAATAAGTTTTTGGGCCTGACCGGGGTCCATTTGACGAACAAGGCAGGAAAGATGGACCATAAGATTAGCCTGTTCTTTAGATGGGTCGAAGAGACCACTGGAAGATGGGCCCGCATGGGAAGAAGAATCCATGCAGGAATAGGAGGATGGGGAAGAATTAGGGTTCATAGGAGAACAAAGGCACTCCATGAGAGAGGCATAGACTTTCTACAGGGAGATCAATGGGAATATAGCTAGGGAAGCAAGGGCGTGAAGGGCTAAAGAAAGGAGAGGGCTGACTCACTAGGACCAATGCAAGATCGACCTAGAATAATGGAACCAGACAATGGACACACAAAATAGGCTAACCTAAATGGACCTAGCAACAAAAGAATATGTGGATGATGAGGGAATGCAGCACAAAACACCACAAATGGGCTTGGACAAGCCCAAACAATACAATGTAAGAGGGTTCACCCAAGATCAAACAAGTTAATGTGATGGGAAAATTTTAGGGGTTTTAATGGACCTTTTAATATTTCAAATTGAGAATAATTCCCTCAAGATAGGTATCCTATAGGGAAGGGGTCCAAACTTTGGGTTAACTAAGGTTAACTCCCTCACGCGTATACAAAATGCAAGCCCATGGGGTGAAAAGGTACAACCAGCCTGACGTCCGTGTGGGAATCCATGGCTCACGGGGACTTACGAAAGTCTCGGATAAGATCACCTAGTCGACTCCAAGGAATATGGAGGTGAGAGGATCACTTACCAATGTAGGAATGCAACTACAATATGCAATGTATGGCCCTATGTGCACCAGAGTGCATGTAGAATTTTAGCATAAAATTGAAAAATCAAGACAAAATTAAACTATGTAAACACAACAATATGGATGCAAATAATATATGGAAACAAAGACAATAAAGGAGAGTACAACAAGAGCAAAAAACTATCACGCCCCGAGCGCGGAAGGAACCCGGAGACACGTGACGAGTTATATCAATCATGTCAATCAGAGCATAAGTGTATTCGACACAAAGACAGAGCGCACACAAGTAGAGATATCCAAGTCCTTTATTCATCATAATTTCAAAGTACTTCTATTACAACTATTAATGAGAGAACTAGGACTCAATAAAAGAAAATTACAATGGATGACTCAAGAAAGTCGAAAAGACAAGACTAGGTAACAGCATTGATGGTTGGAATGACTCTAAGCTCTTCACTCATGTCCATTCCCATCCGAATGATCTTCGTCATCGAAATTACCTAAAAAATAGGGGAAAACACTAGGTGAGTGAACGCTCTGTAAGACCCCACCTTATGACCCGGTTCAGTTTCCAACTCTCATCGGGTTTAGGAGGGATGCCATAGTGGGAAAATACCCAACAGAACAGAATTGGTTGTTGAATTACACAAGTAAAGAGAGTGCAATCAGCAGTGGAAGGAAAATAACAAGTCCATCAGATAAGCTTCATTTCTCAAAATTCCAAATAGTCCAAACTCTCACAATATA
>JANBPO010000192.1:1735304-1747549 GCA_024336825.1 Amorphophallus titanum
AACTTCCATGAATAATATCTAGCATAGTAACAATTCTCTCTTTTCAGCATGATATTGATGTAATTTCTTTTACTTTGTGGGAACATTATTGAAGAAGCAAGGTATGCCAATGAATGTATTAAACTATGTAGTGGACTACTCCTAAATGGCATAGTAAGTATTCTTTTCTTTTCTTCTCTCGTAGAATACGGAGTGGGAAGCCCCGTTTCCACATGTGGCGATGTCTATAGTTTTGGAATTATGCTATTGGAGATATTTACTGCCAAGAGACCAACGGCTGACATGTTCAAAGATGGTTTGACTCTACAAAAATTTGTTGACATTGCACTTCCAGATAAAGTAATGGACATAGTTGATCCACATCTTTTCCCAACAAATAATGTGGCAGAATTACTCCATATTGCCCAAGATAATAGTGTGTTTTTTGAAAAAATAATAGAAGAATGCTTGGTCCCATTGATGAAAATTGGTCTAAATTGCTCCAAGGAAGCACCAAGAGAGCGCATGACAATGGGAGTTGTCGTCAAAGAAATTCAGGTGATTCAGGAATCTTATTTGAAGGTTATGAGGCTATAATTCATTCCTAAGAACGTCATATGTATGATTATGCCACTTTAAAATATATCTGCTTTGCCTAGAGAATGCATTAATGTCCATTGATCTCATAATTCGTAGTATTTTGTTTTCTTAAGAAGTTTGAAGTGCAGGTACAATGCAATAAATCATGCTTGGCCATCAATTTCCTCATAAGTTTGAAATGCAAGTATTGTGGTTCTAGCTATTTGATATTATGTTCCCATGTGATTGATTATGCTCAATTTTATTAAAGGTTTTGTCATCATTAAAAAGGGGGAGATTATTGTGATACCTCCGTATTTTGATGATAACAAAGTCTATTTGTGTTGGACTAATTATTGTCTTCAAGTGGATTTGCAGCAGCATGTCAATCTGTCAGAATTTGTCCACGTGAAAACATGTCTGAAAGTCACGTTTATTTAATTATGCTCTTATGATCTTTCAAGATGAGTGTTGATGTAAATTGATTGTGGTAACTAAGCTCTTCCCAACGAGCCCGAGATTGCATTTTTTGGATGAGTATGGAAAGAGTTATGGCTGTTCGAAGTGGGCGTTCTCAGACAGACGTGGTTCTCAGGAGGTGTCGACACTTCTGCTCAGAAGACCCAGATAGAACTCTGTTGAAAAGGTTCTAGAACGGTGTTGACACTGTGCGAGAATAACCAACTCCGATCTGGGCAGATCTGTCTGCAATCTTTGCGATCCCAGCTGGTTTCTATTGCTGAATCTTAGCCACTTCTTAGTTAGGACCATTCCTTATACTCCCCAATGAAGCCCTAAGGCGCCCTAACCATATATAAACCTCTTTTGAGGGAAATCAAAGAGAGCAGGGCATAATTATTTGGGCAAGGCGGCTGCTGCGACCTGAGTGCTCTTCTTTGAACTTTTTCATGCCGTGACGCCCTCCCGTGAGCTAGAACGTGAAGAACAACTTGAGAGGGACTACATTAATGATTCTTCATCAGATTTGCTCTCTCCTTGTTCTAAACCTGTGTTTTGTGATTTTTATTGTGTGGAAAAAATGTGAGTGTGTTCTTGTGCACCCTACTCTAAGGGTGCGGTTTGTGCTTGTCAGCACCTTGATGTCTGGCGTGTATGTCTTGCTAGTGCTTCTAGTAGTGGATATGCAAGTGACCTTGGGGAGAGGACGTAGGTCAGCACTCTGCTGTACCGAACCTCTATAAAAACCACCGTGTCTACTTGTGTGATTGGCTCCTTTTCTTCTATCTCCCTTCTCTACGATTAGTTGTTGTGTGACTTGCTTTAAATATTTTGCATTAACCAAAAAAAATTGTTAACACCTAATTCACCCCTCCTCGTGGGTGTCTTCCATAGCTCCGAACTTTTTAGGACCCCTGTCCAAATGGAAATGGTACATATTCTTTTTTTTTTCTATTTTTGTAGAATACAGAGTGGAAAGGTTTATGTGAAAACTACGCTCCTACGAGAATCATATTCATGTGATTGAAAGGGGCTTTCACCACCTTTCTGTCTTTAAAAGAGGGTGTGGAACGCACTAAAATTTTGAGGGATAAGAATATCTGGTGTTCTTTCATCGGCTTATCAGTTTACTAGTGCGAAGGCGTGCCAGTCACCTAGATGACAATGTGTTTGGGCTTCGAGACTGGAGTGGTCCGAAGCTCGGGGTGCGCTCCATCTGATTGACCAGACGATTGTGGGTATCGATTCGGGACTGAAAATCTGCCGCACCATAAAGGTCACGGCGTTAATTACATCCCCTCAGAGAAGGAAAAACTTTTGATTAATTACCAAGAAAAGGGACCTCATGACCTAAACATCGATTTTCACGAAAGAAGTAGACAACATATTGGAAAGTATCAAAATTCTCCCACACTGGGATGTAGAAGGGCATTTGGAATCATTTCGGTCGTGGATCGACCATTTTAATACTCGGACAAATGTCCGGTTTGAAAACATCACAATCGTCACGATAAAAATCAGAACATATGTATGCCAGGACACTGCAAGTTTACTGTTGAAGAGATGGAGACATTCGGTTAAATCCCGATCGAGCCAGTTCAAAACAACAGGATATCGGCCCGAATGCAAGGCGAGCCATGGCCGTAGTGGGGTAACCCCTGAGGGTCAAGCATGCCTTTGCGAGGACAGTTCAATGCTCATCTCTACATGCGGCCAAAGGAGGGGCAGCTCCGGATGAATGACATTGGACCCTTGGTTTACATTTCATTTGTATATTCATTGTTTTTTTTTCTCTTTTTTTTTGAGGTGGATGATCTTATTTAAATGAGTTCGGATCTGCCGACCTAGGGAAGGGGCAGCCCAGAGAGTCTCATGACTCCTTGTGGTGATGAGTTCTTTTCTGTTTTATTTCTTATGGTCCCATCATAGCAGATCTCAAGAGATCTGAGATTTATTGACATTTATTCCATTCGGGCCTTTTGACCCTTCGTTTAATCCTCGATCACGGGCCCTCTTCGATTATTCCATTTGGCTTCATTCTTCGTAGGATTGGTTGGTGGATTCCTGGACAGCACTCCGCAAGGAGAGTTTATTGACATTTTGCTTTGGAAGAGCACATTGATTATCTTGACTCCATCCTCTGTTAACCACCTAATTCACCCACTGGGTCGCAGGCACAACTATGTGGTGATTTGTCTTGGGTCCCCTCACATCTCCCCACCTTTGCCGGCTATTGGTCCTGTCATGAAGAGTTGTGTGGGGTTTCTTTCGATTTATGCATACAAGATGCAAATGGAATTCATGTCGTACTAATGAAATCATAAGATGGATGCTCATGTATATTAAGTATCGTGCCGATGCAAGAAAAATGTTCCTATCTGAAATGCACTTTCAGTGGAGGTCTGGTTTAGAGCCAATGTGTATATGCATATTTCAAATGAAGCCGAGAAAGGCGAGTGAACAGGAATTAAAAAAATGCATGCAAATGCAGATGCTCCAATGCAAAGCTTTCAGTCTTAATTAGAGAGCTTGAGTTTCGTGTTCATAAGCCAGCTCTTGTTCTATCCATTTGATTTTCAGCAAGCGCAAAAATGAGTTTGATCATTGTCCTTTTTTTTTTGTATGCACCCGTCCTAACTGGATTACCCTTGAACCAAGGAGTTCCAATGCTCATCATTTCCGTTCTGCTTGTCCTGTCTTCAGCAGATTCAATATCAGATTTGGCCATTGCATTTATGAAATTCAGCCACGAGGGGCATTCACATGCCAATGCACATGAAGCTTCATTTCTCCCCTGGAGTTGAGACACGTAGACCATGCATATGTTGATGCACATGGTGATTTTCAGGAATCCAGGGGATGCATGCATGGGATTGGATCTGCTGTGTACATGGGATTTCTATATATGCTTATGTGTATGAATTTTTGGGCAAGTGTATTCAGAACGGGATTTATATTCATGCACATGCATACCTCTTGATATATACAGGTTCACACTATACTCCTATTCTGGACTAAAGAAATTCTTTGATCAACATTCCTGTTTCATTCTTCTTTATTCCCAACAATTTCAGAATTCATGTTAAGCACTACATTCTTCTCTCTTCTTTTTACTGCCTGTATGTTCACAGTGGATGGGGCTTGTGACCTTTGATTTGTTTTTTTTTTATCTGAGCATCCACTCCTTACACATTTCTTTCTTCCCCTCTCTATTTTTTAGACGAATTGGACTCCAGAGGAAGGCGGGAGAGGGTCAGCCCCGGCAGCCCCCGGGTCCAGCAAATAGAGTGCTAGGCATATGCAGAATGCCGTTGTGAAGGGATTTCATTTTTTTTTTTAACTGGGAATCGGAATTTGAAGCTCATCATTCATCTCATTTTTTTTGAATGCTCTGTTCATTCTGGTTTTAGCAGGTTTCAGCCACTTATGCTTGATTATTTACCCTCTTCTTCTTTTGAAGCTCAGTATGCATCAGTTCATGTTGATTGAAATTTTCTTTTCCAGCTTGAAAGATTGGGTCCCGAGTCCTTATTTCATTCATTTCATCTTGGCCATCAAAATTTCAGCACTTTTCTGAGACTAGGTTGGTTATTGGCTTATGCTTGTTGTGTAGAACTTCAGTTTTGATCTGAGAGATTGAGTATCATATTTACAATTCAGTGTCTATCTTGTCTATATTGATTTTCAGCAAGTTCAGAAGCCAAGTTTAATCGGCATCTTTTCTTTGTATGTATTAGTCCAAACCCCAATTCTAAAATCAAGAAGTTCGATCGTTCGGCATTCATTTTTTTTGTTTTGTTTATTCTATCTCCAGCAATTTCAGAATTATGCTTGACCATTGCATTTTTTGGACGTTCAGTCATAAGGGGCGTTCTCATGCTACCACATATGCAATTTCACTTCAGGGGTTAACCCCTTCTGGCCCTGAACCGAGAACAGCCCCTGACAGGAGATGATGTTGAGGGGAGGAAAACCCTCACGGCCACAAAGCCTTAAGATCTGAAAATGCAGCATGAAAATGCCCACATGTGGTGGCTGAGAAGAGAGGAAGAGAGGGCCCTCCATCAAATCAAAGTATGCCTTTGCTTCTGTGATATATCTATCTTTGGTGCACATATTAACCACAGCAAGTGCCAAACTCTGAGTTCAAAGCATGTTTGTAGAAATCATCACTAGAGGGGTTATCTTTGAAAAAAAAAAACTTCAGGGATCCTGGGTTTCACAAGGGCCATAGACAAACTCGAATTTTTGTATCTACAAAGTAGCATGCATGAAACCTTTATTCATAAACATGACCCACAGAGATGTTCATGCAAGGTATATAAGAATGCATGCGTGACACATACCTTCATTCCTCGGGTTGTGCATGTGCCGCTCTGGGAGGATGGATTGAATGCCTCGATGAAGTTGGAATTACCCACCATGCAAGGGCTACTGTGCTCATGTAATTTCCCACTCATTCCCAAACATTATGATTTAGAAATATGCTTAATCATGGTATTCTTCCTGATATTCATTAATTCACACTGAACTTCGGCCCTTGAATCAGGAAAACCTGTGGTTAACACCCATGTTTCTATCTTACTTCAGAATTGCACCCAGCCATTGTACCTTTGGATCCCAGTTCATAGTGAATCCTTCTTTCGTTGTCTATTTTTGTTATCTTTCATCCCTCTTCCGATTGATTCACCTACCGTCGTGTGTTCATCCTGAGGAGCTTTATCTTTCATCCTTCTTTCTTTATCCAGCCATCTTCAGGAAAAATCATTTCTTTTTACAGGTTCAGCAATTAAGTTTAATCACCGTCCCCCTTTCTATATAAATATATATCAGCTCAGACTGGATTTCGATTCTTTGAATCAGGAAACTCCAAAATTCAACATTCATTATTTTTGGGTTTGTCCAATTCTCAGCAGCTTTCAGAGTAGAGACTGGCCACTAAATCCTCCAATTCAGTTACTTGTCCATCCTTTAGTTCAGTTTATTCAAAACGCCTCAAAGTTCGGCATTCAACCTTTTCATTTGATTTATTCTATTCAAAGTCCCTTTTTGTTCAAGCGTTCTCCTGAGATCACATTCATTCCTGCATGTTTATCAATTCCTGAAATCATGTTGAGCATTACATTTTCTCCTTCCTTTTCGCCGCCCGTGGGTTTACAGTGGCAAATTCCTCTTCCTCACATCTGTTAATTGCGTTGGGCATGAGGTTCAATGTGTTAATTCATTCATCAACTCCCTTGTTCTTTCTCCCTTTTGTTCATTTTCTTTTATAATACCCATTCTTACATTAGCAGTGCTGACAACGTTTTTTATGCATGCTCAACATTCAAACCTTCCTGTTCTGCTTTTTCTTTTGATGTTCAGAAATCATGCCTCTTCTCCTCTTGGAACCCTTCAGTTTGGGAGTTTGAATTCCATCTGCTCTTCTCCCTTTTTTTTTAGTTCAGCCTCTCTTAGTCTGTCTAATCTGATTTCTCTTGGAAGGTTCAAAGAACTTATGTAGGCCACCATTTTTTTTTATGCATCAGCCCAAAACTGGATATTAGTCCTTGAATTAAGGAGCCCCGGTATTTATCATTTCTTTGTTTCACTAATCCAATTTCACAATTTTCAAATCTATTATTCTGCCACTGAACCACAGTGAGCATATTTATTTCACTCAACCCATTCTACTCTTTTTTGTTACCTCCTTAGCCCATGCTATAGCGCGTACCTCAGACTTGGCTGGCTTCTGATTTATGGCTGCCATACAGAGCTTTCAGTTTTAAGCCCGGGAGATCAAATCCTGTGTTCAGAACTCAGCCCTTTTTTATCAGTCCAACCTGATTTTTTTGTAAGTTCAGAAATTGGTCATTGTTTTTCTTGTTATATGCATAACAGTCCAACCCCCCCTCCTTTTTGGGTTGAAGCCAGCGATGTAGGTTCTAATTCAGACTCTATATTGAATTTCCATTCTGAACTAGGGGGGGACATTGGACCCCAGACCCCTCTGCCTTAACTTTCTATCACTACTTCAGCGTAGCCCCGAACTGAATTGGTTGTTGCTTTAAGGTTGTAGTGCAGAGCTTTCAGTTTTAACCCAAGGGATTAAAGTTCACTCTCAGAATTCAGTCTTCCTTGGGTTTATTTTTTTACCAAGTTCTGAAGATCTATATAGGACATTGTCTTCAGTTTCTTTTTTCTTGATCAGAAAATTTCATGTTCATGATTCGTTCTTTTTGTTTTGCCCATCCAATTTTCTTTTGTTCAAATCAATGGGTTTTGTTCTTTAATTCAGTCCGTTAATCTTTCAAATTTTCTGACGAAAATTCGACAGTACCTCCACTAGACCCGAAACGTCCGGGGGCAAATAGGGACGCGCCAAACGGAGAAACTCCGAGGTCGACCCCAAAACATCACAATGAGCGTATAAGCGGCGACACCAAAAAAATTACCCCATTTGGGGCCGGAGATCCCGAGGGCTAGCCTACAAGGGAGTCTGGTGACCCATGGGTTGTTGCGATCATATAGACTCCCCCATTTGGGGCCGAAAATCTTGAGGACTAGGCTACCAGGGAGTCCGGTAACCCGAGGGTTGTCACGATTGCGAATGAGAACCACATAAGAATCGGCGACGCGGCAAGCGGAAGTTCTTAAGGAAAGTAGGGAGGCTTCTCTCAAACAATGATGAAAGGGCAGCGAATAAAGGATCCCACAGATGCAAAGGAACGAACTGGGAGGGGGAGAAATCAGAGACACTATGGACTGAGTATCAAGAAAACTTATAGCATGAGGATCTCCCGAAAGGGGACTTTCTTTCTTTCCACAGCAGAGCCAACTCAAACTACATTCAAAGGGAATACAAAGATAGGGGGCTGAGCTCTCTTCCCCTCACCTTTCTCTTTCTTTTTTTCTGGATGAACAGCTTCTCACACCCTTTTTTTTTTCACCGAAGGCCCTTTCTCTTCACCGGAAGCCAACTTTTATAGGGGATTTGGGGGCCTCTGTCTGAACCCACCATGGGTTGCTGCTGTTCCATGCCGCCGCTGCTTTGCTGTCGTTGCTGGGGTTCTGGTTGCAATCGTGGCTGGCTGGGAGGATGACACGGCCGCTGCTCCCGCTGCTGCCGCAACCTTGCTGTCGATCGCACCGGGCCGCTACTGACATGTTTGGTGGCGTGACTGTTGCAGGGGGAGTGGCGGAGCAGGTGGGAGGCGACCCTCGGCGGAGAGGGTAGGCCGGCGGAGTGGGCGAGCCGCGGGAGCAGGGTAATGGGCGAATGACGGGCAATGACTGTTACACAGCTGTCTCAACTCTTATTGCTTGGCAATTATCTATCTGGTAATATACCCATAAGCATTGGTCGGTGCCAGCAGCTCCAAATGCTGGCTATTTTCAGAAATAGCCTCAATGCAAGCATCCCCGAGGAGCTTTTTACCATCCCCACCCTAGTGGTAGTTGACTTATCTGATAATTAGTTGGAGGGTCCCCTCCCATCAAGCATAGGTCGTTTGCTCACTCTACGCACTTTGAATCTTTCGTCTAATAGACTGTCTGGCTCTCTTCTGTTGGAATTTCACCTGAGAATCGATTTGACGATAGTTCCAACCCGACTAGCTTGTTGAGCTTCCCCAACGTAGGAGGAATAGTGCCAATAAACCGGTTGCCGCCCATACCTAGCCGTGTGAGACCTATGAGGTTTCCAATCCCCAAAGGGATCCTTCCTGATATCTCAAAAAATTGTGCAGAATTAAGTTTTTGTGAAAACATTTGAGTTGTTTCCCATACCTCATGTGCAGTCTCTAGTAATTGAACGCTCCTGGTAACACTGGGTGCCATAGAATTAATAAGAAATGCCAAAACAACCGAGTTCTCCATTTTCCATTGTACCATGCTAGGTGCATCATTAGGAGACTTCTTTACGACACCAGTCAGATATCCCTCCAAATCTCGTCCTTGCACAAGCAGACGAGTACTCCTTGCCCAAGTCAAATATGTTGCTGGTCCATCAAGTTTGACTGCCACTTGTAAGGCATTAAGGGATACCGTCTCCCGAGTTGAACTAGTTGCAGAAGTGGTTGATTGTGCAGCCGTTATCTGTGCTGAGATAAGGCGCTCAATCAACCCTTCGAGATTCTGCATAGTAACTGGGTCGGCCATCCCCGTTTAACTTACACAGCTACACAAGGAGACTGCTCCTTTATACTTCAAACATCAATAAATAAAGATAACAAATCACCAACAAATATCCACCATTCGCATTATTCACGAACATCCACACACACCATCTCTAAACAACACCTCAAGATGACAGCAGAGTACCTTTGAGAAGCGACGCATACCCCAGGAAGGCGAAAGAGAAGATAAGCCCACGACTGCTAAATCTCATGGCGAGAGTGGCACT
Organism: Amorphophallus titanum; assembly: GCA_024336825.1. Classification (NCBI taxonomy): domain Eukaryota; kingdom Viridiplantae; phylum Streptophyta; class Magnoliopsida; order Alismatales; family Araceae; genus Amorphophallus; species Amorphophallus titanum. The sequence continues at coordinate 1,744,705 of JANBPO010000192.1, forward strand.
TCAGCGAGGAAGACGACGTCTGTGCCGGTGAGGATGACAACTTCTTGTTGCACACACAACTCTAGAAAAAATATTTTTGATGGGAGCAGCACACTTGCCTCGGCACGTCCAGGCGTGCCCGACTGTCGATGCCGAACCCCTCCAAGAAAGGGGGGGTGGCGCATTCGCCCAGGCAAGCCTGGGCGCACCCGAATGGGAGTGTCGCCCGCCCCTCAAACTTGGCTCTAATACCAAGTTGAGATATAAGAGGAATAGAGAAAGAAGAATAATAAGAAGGGAAGAAGAATAATTGGGTGTGTGTCCCAAAAGGAACACCCCATCTCTTTATATAATATTTTAGTGATACAAAAAAATTTACAAATTTAATATGAGACTAAAGATTACATTAATAACTTTTCGTGCCCACCCCCGTGTTCATGCCCACCGCGATCCCACGCCTCGCGGGCCTCCCCGAATCACATCACCAGAAGAATCTAACGCAAGATTTTAGGTAACCTCAGCAAGAAAGACGTGATGTGCCTCGACAGGGCACATGCACATTCTGGTTGGGACGCGATCTTGGCGAGAAAGTTCGGTCTAAAAGACTTGGGCATTTGGGAACAAGTACTCGGCTTCTTGTCGCAGTTGATCACACGTACGGTTGGTCTTGATCGAGCTTATTAATTAGTTGACGAGCGAGATCCTCCACTGGGTCCGGCCATATTTGCCTGATGTGCGCCCAACAGTTCTGTTCAAACGGGTGCGATCGATAGTGGCGCGCGATTAGACCGAGGAAGTAGCAGAACTTGTTGAAACTACATGCTCCGGATTGATGCGAGACAGATGTTGTTGAGCGGTCACCACCGCCACCGGTCTTTGCGTGGCTTGGAGGCGTTGCGGGCACCCTCCTATGTACTTACGCACCCCTACTATCAAATATATATAGAGAGAGCTCCTCCCCATCTCAATGAAGCGCAGTTACCCGCACATAGCAACAGCCTCCCTCCCCCGGCGACGATGGCTTCGTTGGTTCCCCTTCACCTTCTCGCTTTCTTCCTCTCCCTCTCCGGTGAGTTCCTGCCCGCCTCGACCTGTGCGCCGTTTCGTGCATGCATCTCTCCATCCATGAATGCACTTTAATTTCTTCTTTTTATTAGTTCTTTTGATATTAAGCATAGTTGGTATGTATCCAACCAAGACTGTATTTTGCATTTGCGAAACCTCCTTCCTCCTTGATCGAGTTATGTCGAATGATCAGCTCAATTCACAGATAAATAGATAGAGAGAGAGAGAGAGAGAGAGAGAGAGAGACCTTGCAAATAACATGGGTCTTCCCTGTGAGGGATTCATGGTGTAGACTACCAAATCAGGTCAGCTCAACCCACAGCCATCGAAGATCCTAACTTTCTCTTGCGCTCCTCTCGTCACGTCCTTGCAGGCGCCCATGCCACAGTATTCACATTCCAGAACAAGTGCAGGAACACGGTGTGGCCCGCCGTCCAGCCCAACGCCGGGAAACCCATGATAGGAGACGGCGGATTCCGGCTCCGACCCAACGAGTCCGCCACCGTCACCGCCCCCGCCCAGTGGGCCGGCCGGTTCTGGGCGCGCAAGGGCTGCCGGTTCGGCAACGCCACCGGCCAAGGCACCTGCGTGACAGGAGACTGCGGCGGTGCCCTCCACTGCACCGGCATCGGCGGGCAGCCGCCCATCTCCATCGCCGAGTTCAACCTCGCCGACCCCGTCGACTTCTACGACGTCAGCTTGGTCGACGGCTACAACATGAAGGTGGGCATCGTCCCGCAGGGAGGCACGGGGGTGTGCCAGGCCGTGCAGTGTGTGGGGGATGTGACCAGGAGCTGCCCCAGCGCGCTGCAGGTGGTGAACAATGGCAGGGTGGTGGCGTGCAAGAGCGCGTGCCAGGCCTTCGGCAAGCCGGAGTACTGCTGCACCGAGAAGTATTCGGACCCGAAGACCTGCAAACCTTCAGTTTACTCTCAGGTGTTCAAGGCTGCATGCCCCCTGGCGTACAGCTACGCCTACGACGACGCCACCAGCATCTACACCTGCCAGAACGCCGGCTACTTGATAACCTTCTGTGGATGAGAATGGGAGAGAGTGCTTCTTGCAAGAAAGATTTCAGAGATCAAAGGTGTGTTCCGCGAGTTTGTCTTATGGAAACTATTTGAGAGGAAAGGAAAGATGAAGCTGATTTAGGTCGGATGTTGCTGAACCAGAAACTAGGAAATTAAGCCATTAAGATTTAAGATTATGGTAAATTGGAGAATTGGACAGTATTGGTCTAGTATGCAGTTCTTGTAGTCGGAGAGAAAGAACTTTCTCGATCTAACAGACCCGACTGGCTTGTAGTAGCAAGTTAGCATACGAGGTTGCCTTTTATTACAATGCTTGATGACTTGAAATGAATTGTTATTGTAATTAGAGTGTGTTTTGTTCTCAGAGAAGAGCAATACAAAAGTCTGTAATTCGCTATATTTAATTGATATAAGAAGTTTGTTCTTGGCAATGTTAAGGTGCTCACAAAATAGTTAGTATCATGTAGCTAGGTTCTTTGCAAAAGAAATTTTCAGAAAGGGAAAATGAGAAACGGAGCCATCTATTAGAATAGGAGAGAAAGAGGAAGAAGAGTGACAGATCAGAGGTTTTCTTGTGTCCATCAACGAGAGAAATCTCTCCTTCCATGATGATGTAAGCGTTCTTCCTTTCACCAACAGTTGTGATAGATCATTTTTAATTGGAATTAGATTTTCTATGGTCTACATTGGGCTGAATTCAACTCAACGGTGACCAGGTTCGTCTACAAACACTGGTGGAGCTAAAACAATACAAGGGAGGAGGCAAACAC
>JANBPO010000192.1:4628283-4640832 GCA_024336825.1 Amorphophallus titanum
ATGCAACCCTCGACAAATCTCCCCAACCCTTACGGGTCCTCATCAGCCTCTTGGGTGGCATCCCCAGTTCCTGGTGTCGATATATCGATGTTATTGGTATATCGGTACCCGGAGCTCTGGGTCGTTACAATAGACCTTCATCTGCCTTAAGGAAGTGTGCACAGACTTTGAATAGCATAAGCCAAATGTGCAAAGACTATATAACAAGTCATGCACAGATGTTGGGTATGCACAAACCTTGTGTGTATGCGTGATGTAAATCATGCACAGACCTTTATATGCTCACAGTAAGAACAGCACTAAGTATGCATATGTTTCTGCCAAACATGCACGGACTATGAAGTGCACAACCCTTGTATGCACAGACCTAACCTTTCAGAGACTAAGGTGTGCACGGACTCTAAGAAGTGAAATGCACGGGCCTTATGCGCAAAGTGTAATTAGCACCGACCTTGTTTTAACTTGAGACAAATATGCATGGACCTCTACAAAGATTGTACAGACTTTGTTTTAGCCCGAGACAATAAGCACGGACCTCTACAAAGATTGTACAGAATTTGTGTACATAAACAAGACTTTGCACAGACTTGAGACGAGCTCAGACCTGCTATATGCTAAGACTTGAAAAATGTGCACAAACTTTAAGTGAGCAATGCAAATGTGCACAGACCATATGGCAAAACATGCACGGACTTATTATGCAGTTAACTGAATTGTGCACCAGCTTCATTGCATGAGGGCATTTTTCAAACCACCAAGAGTCAACTTTAGAAGTCAACATTTTTCATAGTAATACCAGAGAAGGTAATGAGAAAGTAATATATGAAGAATGTGTGATGATAGACTAGTCATGTTTGACTTATAGTGTATGACATCATCAATACAGTAGGGATGCAACACCCTCACGTGCCTGCCAACCGCAACCGCGCGCATCATGGCGCCATGCCTCCCACAGTGGCGAAGCCATGTTCGACTGATCCACTTGAGTCGTGACCGACCCTCACCCGGATGCCAGCCCCTGCTTTCTCTAGTCACCTAGTTATAGCCTCTCGTTTGGCGAGTAAGACATGGTCCACGTCGCGAGTAGGGCCCTCTGTAAAACACGTGGGACTCTGCCCCGTCACGCATTGACCCGGGGATCGATCATCGCATCAGAATTGTCCCGTGGCTTGTGCTAGTTGTACTTCGGCCACCATGGCCCACCTGTAAAGCCCATGCGGCTCTCATAAATTATATTGCCACTTGAACGAATGCGCTCGCATCCACGTTCGGGCCTGAGTTTCCCTCGCATCACCCGACGTGATACTCCAGCACCTCCGACCTCAACCAACATCATCCGGCTTAGTGCGAACCAACATCTATGAAGTGCCCCCCTGCTCTCCGCCCAGGACTTCAGACACGTACAGCTCTTTCTTCAGCATGGAACGAAGGTGTTCGGATTCAATCCGATGTAAATTAACACCGACTGCTTGCGGTTGGTGGGGAAAGACGTCCAATACATGACTCTCCACAGTCACCTGCGCACTCGCACCTATGGAACCATCCATCCCTCCACGTGTCTCTCACCTCCTGAGTCCATAGGCCACGCCCTGGCGGCGCTTTCTCCTGTCAGCTATCAGTTCCATGGGTGATTGTCGAGAAATCGACTAGCACGCCCACACCCCAGCCATGTTTCCCTAAAAACCAGGAAACCTCCCATGTCACTCGATCTCCCCTCGACTTTTCGTAAAAGGTGAGTGAACGGTGCCGCCTTGAGAAAGATACGACCGTGAGAGGAAGTGCCCGAAATATGCTAGGTTCTGGCATCTCCCCCAATCGCCTTATCCCACCCCTCAGTCTGGTCACTGCACACACGAGCACCCATGGCCCACTCCCATTGCGCGCGAACAAAAGGATGGCATACCCAATGGGACGTCTCCTGCCTTCCTTCTTTCTGCTAAAGAGAAAGCCTGTGCCAGCCCTGAAGCCCTGGTACCTTTTTCCTATCCTTGTAGGAGAGGTAGAAGAGAGCGCCTGTTCGCACTTCCCAGTAGCTTCCAGTTCGCCTTCCAATTACCGGATCACGCTCGACGACTGCCAACGGTCATTGCCTCCATCTTGTCCAGTGCATCAGTAGCCATGGCGGCTGTCACCTACGGTCCCATCGTCGTCGCCACCCATGCGTGGGTGGGCTACTTGGCGGTGCCGATTGCTTTCGGCAGCTTTGCCCCGGTTGTCAGATCACCCTAGTTCCTGGGTGTGGTCCCCGTGGCTGCCTCTCAGCTACCCTCAGCTTCCAGGCTTTTCAGTGCCACCAATGTGCCATATCAATCGCCAGTTCCAGCAACTTGTCCGAGCGTCAGACTTGGGCCATCTGTCACTGGTCCCCACGAGGGTCCCAGACCAGTTCTTGCCCGGGCAAATACCAGCCCCCAGGCCTAGCCTCGATCGACTCCCGACGCGAGTCTCGGTCCCTGCTATAGCAATTTACTGGGGCTTCCAGCCCTGAGCCCTAATTAAGTTGACATCCGGTACGGGTCTCTGCCCTATGATGCCTAGCTTCCTGATGCCCCACTCGGGCTTTCAGCCACGAGCCTCAGCCGAGCCAACTCCCCGCACAGGTCTCCTAACCTAGGGGTAGGGCTCCCCAACATTTTGTTTGGGTTTCTCCGCCTGAACCTCTGAAGAACAATCGCCTCACCCAGGTCTTCAACACCTGGTTCGAGGCTCTCGAGTACGCAGATCGGAGGCACAACCTCGATGTCCCTCAAGGTCAGTACCCAGTGTTAGTCATCCGCGTTGGGCCCTGGACCCCTCAGTTCCATCACGGGGGCATGTTCTCCGTAACTCAGCGATGCTGACTCCCGGTACAGGTCTTCCCCTATGGGATGCGGTGACCCCGATGTTGGTCGAAGGTCTCTCTCCTCACCTTTCGGTCTCACCAGCTCCCAGTCCAGTTGCCCAGCCTCAGGTCACTGGTATTTTGGCACCCCTAGCGATATTGATTCCAGATGCAAGCACGTCGTTGCGAGCATTTGCAATGCTATTATCGGCTCGGGCGAGGGCCTGCACTCGAGCCACCCAGCCGCAGGCCTCCACTACAGACTTCCCATCTTGTGGGCCGATTCTGGTGTTCCCAGTTGGTGGTTTTGTGCCACCAATAGCCACATGCTAAGTCTTCTCGATTTATCACCTTGGAGCGGAATCATCTTCGGCTCCCCAGAAGAAGCGGCGCCATGGCCGTAAAGGTAGGTGATTGGTCGTGGCTACTAGCAACTCCATCCTTGTTGGTGACCTGTGGATTCGCCTTGACGGGGGCGAACCCGTTATACCTCCAGAGTGGATCGTCCCTACGATCCCCACCGCTAACTACTTTAGCCTCCTGCGGCAAATGCGAGAGGATAAAGTGGAACTCAGAAAGGTGAGCACTCTGGCAGTGACCCCGAGGTACCTGCCCCAGCTCGACACTTGAGCTCCCAAGTCCCGTTGGAGAGACAGCAACAAGGGAGACCAGCAACTTGACTTGAGAAGGATTTGGGTTACCCCGGAGGAAGCTTAAGACGTTCGGAAGGCACACCTTAGAAACCCATTCCGGGCTCTCAAACGTGTCGCCAAGCAAGACGTGGCTGATTCTACAGTCACGTCGCCTGACGACGCCTAGCCATCTGACACCTCTCGCTCGGCTAGGAGAAGGCATAGACGGGCTCATTTTGGGCCTCACCAATGTCCAGTCGTAAGTTCTCCTCAGGCAGACGCCCCAACGGAGACTCCTCTGCAACGCACCTCGATCTTTGATAGGCTGGGGGCACCCGTCCGCCCTAAGAGGTGCTCTTAGAAGTAGCAGACGGTCCAGTTCCTAAACGACACGGTCAAGGTGTTCACGTGTTATGCCACTGGGCACTAGCCTGAGGTTCAGACCGATGATCTGAACTAGCCTATATCTCAGCTCAAGAGGCCGAGTCACCTGACCCAATAGTCGGCTCCCGTCGGCCATGTCAGCACCTCTGCCGAACCTCAAACATCAGCACGAGCAGAGGAGGTCCCCGCCTAGGATCATGCCGTCCCTACCAATGTGGAGCCGATCAACAATGATCCTCTAGCCGGTGAAGTCCAGGAGGTGACCCTCGAGACTCTTATGAAAGAGAACCAGCACTTAAAGGCCCTCCTGCAAGACCTACTTCAGGAGCGTGACCTCCACCCTCAGCCACCTACCGGGCCGTCGACGAAAACGCCGGTCCCGCTAGGTGGGCAAAACGGCGCTAATACCTTGGCTGTAGGTGTTTGAACCCCTACAGTAACATGGTTCGGCACCCCTTTGGCCGAAGTTCAACCATGACCATCCAACACGTCGGGGCAGCGCCAGATGATCGAGTGGATTGTTGAGACCAAGCTCACTCAGTTTGGGGAAGGGGTCACAACTGTGGACCCCTACAGTGTCCCCTACCCACTGCATCACCAGCTCAAGAAGCTTCCTCCAGAGTACGCCAAGCTGTCGAAGCCACAAAAGTTCGACGGACAGGGATCTCCACACGAACACCTGGCCTACTATGTCACGGCCATTGGGGAGCTCGCGTTGGACGAATCCTATCTCCATCACTATTTTGTCACTTCGCTCATGGGAATGACCATTCAATGATATTCCTACCTGAAACCCAACTCAGTCATCGACTGGGCGGATTTACAGATGAAGTTCCTTGACCGTTTCCAAATGGCGGAGTGAAAGATCTCCCTAGCCGAGCTCTGCTCTCTCCGATAGAGGAAGGGTGAGAGTGCTCTCGACTTCATCCAGAAATGGCGAGACCTCAGCATGAGGTGTGTCAATCCACCAGTCCAGGAGGATGCCATCACTATATGCCGCCGAGGTTTGGCGACCGAGGTCAGAGAAAAGCTTCTCGGCACAAATATCAGGGGCTTCAACCAGCTTAATTCAGCCATCGTCAAAATTGAGAGGTTCTTCGCCGATAACTCGAGCTACATCTCAGTGAAGGGTAAACAAGCGCGGGAATGCTAGTTTGGCAAGGAGGTGAACATCGTCGAATTCACCCATGCCACTAAGGCCAGCAAGGGGGCCGGGACAAGTAGTCCCAACAAAAGGCCAGCTGATAAGTCAGCCGCTCTCTCCTTCTCAGATCACATGAAGACGCCCTTCTCTTTCAATAAGGAACATACGAAGATGCTCTTCGACCTCTGTGTGGCCCAGAAGATCATCAAACTACCTGAAGTCCGCATGTCAGACGAGGCCCAGAAAACTGACAATCCCAGCTACTGCTGCTACCACTGCATGCTTGGTCACCCAGTTGAGGACTGTTAAATCTTCAAGACCTAGGCTCAGAAGTTGATCCGAGATGGCCTTATTCAAATGAAGAGTGGTCTCGTCGATCCTCCATAACCACACGCGTGGTCTAGGCCAACTAAGGTAGCGCGAGTGGTACACCACCCAGCTAATGTGATCTACGTGATGGCCACATTCTCTCTTTCTGATGACGAATCAGAGGAGCCCAGTGCCAGTCGAAGGGGACGCTCGATCTGGTATTCAGGGTGGAGGTTCTGGCACGATTGCAGACCTCTCTCTTTCCCCAGAGAGAGAACCCAGCGGCTCTTCGACGTTCTCATCAAGAGGGGGCAAATCTTGCCACGCGACCCGCCGACAGACTACACTCATTGGGACTTTAGCCACCCTCAGTACTGTCCCTTCCATGCACGAATCTGCCATGCGATCGAGTCCTGTGAGGAAGTCTAATACCTCATCTAGGAATAGATCCAGTGGGAGTAGATCGATGCCGAGGGGAATTCCATGGCACTTGTTCGGCTATGTGAAGCGGTCGAAGAAACTCTGAGCACCACTAGAGATGCACCAGAACAGCCAGATCCTCCCCAGGAAAATGGACATGGTTTGCCTTATCAGCATCCCCTAGAATGGCTCTAGTTTTGAACCGATAATCATGAAGCACTCAAGCGATTGCGGGGGCGCCAGGAGCAAGACACCAGTTCAGGGGTGACACCGAGTACTTTTTCTATCAACGTCATTCATCCTCTTGCTCTCCTGGTCTCTCTTGATTCCTCGACACCACAGGCCAGTCAACCGGCCCTTGCAACTCCAGCCGCGCAATGGCGACCCTAGCAGGAGCTAGAGTCTCTGCCCTTTTCTAGAGAAGACACTACTAGGCTCCTCCGAGTCCTTCTTGGCTGAGAGGATGTCCTGGTGGCCGAGACTATGATGGGCTCCTCAAGCTCTTCTCACCCTCTCCCTACCCTACCTCTGTCTCCAATACTCGAGGATAGGAAGGGAAAACAGAAGTTAGGTGAGGTCTCAGCTCGACTGGACTGGGTCCTCCCAACAGTTCGCAAGTCAAGTCTGCCATCACAAAGGCCATTCGGCGCGCGAAATCAAGACAGCCACCAGGGGCAGCAAGGCCCCAAGACGTCTTCGAGTGTCGCCCGACCCTGCCTCCAGTTACACCACAGAGGTTAGGCTAGGAAGCAAGACGTTAGTCATGCTCCTCAGACCACTCCTCAATAGAAGCCACAGCCATCGTGGCTAAGGCATCAAACCGCGCATACATCTTCAGACGCCAGTACCAGTACATTAGCTCAATAGGAGAAGTCTCCCCTGCCACCGTGGCTAAGGCATCAAACCGCGCACACGTCCTCGGATGCCAGTACAAGTCAGTTGGTTCATGGTAAATTCCCATAGCCACCGCGGTTATGGCATCAAACCGCGCCCACATCCTCGGATGCCAGCCTCAGCATCCCAGCTTACCAGGAACTACCACTCGAGGTCATTGAACAGGCGATCAATGCCACCTTCCAACTACAACAATAGGAAGGTGCCTGCATTGAGATCCGGGCAAAGAAGAGTTGTCGACCTCATCCTGCAAACACATTAGCTCGACGATTTCCCCACGGGGATTTGCCAGCGCCAATTCCAGTGCCTCCTCCTCCTACTACCCTAGAGGCGACCGTCGCCAAGAAACAGGAGAGGAATAGAAGGAAGAATCTTAAGAGGTGGCTCAAGAAGCAAGCCGAACAAGTGGCCACCTTGCAATCTCCAGTAGAGATAACACCTCTCCAAAGGTTACAGCGACTCATTGACAGCTTGGAGGAATACACTCCTCTTTGCTCTATCGGGCCTATCCTACTCGATATCTACATCCCGTGGGAGGAAATGCAGAAACGAGCTCGCCTCAGAAATTGGGTCCTAGAAATGATCCAAAAAGTCAAGGAAGGTGAAGCCCTCCGCATTCCAGAAGAGCTCTCTTTGCTCTATAAGGACAAAGAGATCACGGTGGAATAGCTGGAACAGATGCTTCACAGCTGCACTTGCAACATGATGGCTATTCCACCTCCAAATAACATCAACGCCTCCCAGCGAGGCGAGTCAGTAGCAGCCAGAACACGACAAAGGATTGCGACTCGACTCAGACTAAAGCCAGTCCCAGAACACACCGGCCATGGCTGGGGTCACGGTCGTGGACGCGGTAGAGGCCACGAAAGAGTCCCTGAGCCACCTCTTCACCCGTCCGCCTTCGATCCAGAACGGGTCATCCTCTTTCGAGGAGAACAACTCGCTCCGATCCCACTAGTGGAAATCCGGGGGGAACCCAGCATTTTCGATCCTGCTGGCTCCAAGAAGATCGCCACTAGCATCCTAACCCTGGCACCAGTTCTGACTCATCCTGCAAAACAAGCAGGGCCATCCGGCAAGGACAGGCTAGCCCTTCAGCCTCCCTTGGAAGAGCCGTCATTGGCCTATCTCTTTCAAGAGTCCACGGGTGGCCAGAGTCAGCCCGATCCCAGTAACAAGGGTGAGGCGGTGCAACTCCCTGATGAGGAGTGACGTGGTAGCCCACAACAGATCCAGCCTGACATACTACCGCCACTAGAGGACGCTAGAGCTCAAGCTGACCGGAAGGTCCTCCACCAGATGAAGCGCTTCCCTGCCAGCATCATGATCTGGGAAGCCATCGCTTGGAGTAAAGATCTGAGGGAAACCCTTATCAAGATACTCCAAGAGCTGGAAGTCTATGAAGCACACATAGCAGAAATAAAAGCTGCCACATACGAGTCTTTCACGGCCATTGTCACCTTCACGGAGAAGGACTTTCTGCTCTATCCTCCGTGCCATAATCGACCCCTCTATATGAAGGGGAAAATCAATGGGCATGAAGTAATCCGGATCCTGGTAGATGCCAGTGCGGCTGTCAACTTCATGCCCCTTAAGACATTCAAGACTTTATATCTGACCCCCTACCTCCAGAAGGTCCAGGCAGTCAAGATATTCGGCTTCAATCAGAAAACTAAAGAGGTCCATAGCTAGGTGGATGTTGATTTGGTACTCGATGATTTCACCTCTAAGGTGACCTTCTACATGATCGACTCCAGCACATCCTACAAAGTGTTGTTGGGTAGGCCCTAGCTCCATGAAAATTGGGTCGTCCCCTCAACTCTCGATCAATGCATCAAATATATTAAGGATGGGAAATAGCATGTAGTCTTCGCAGACCTATATCCATTCACTCTAGCAGAATGCAACCTAGCCAATGTGGCTCTCTACTTCAAGGGAATCAGTCCCTTCCCCATGATTAAGAGCAAGAGCAATGGTTGGCTCTCAGAAGAAGAGGAGGATGATCTCTTCTCCATTGATGAAGAAAAGGCCAAGCTTCGCTGGCTACGCCTTAGCGCCAAGTCAACCATAGACTGCCCTGAGATGCGCAAAGTCGATTTCGAGGCTAATCTCGTTAGCCGAGCAATCGACAAGAGCATATGCCTGCCACCAAATTGCATCCAGCTCGTGTGTGCCTTAGACGAGCATAGGGTCGAGCAGCTCACAACCTTCATCGTCACTTACAGACTACAACACTGGTCCAAGAAAAAGGCAAGAAGGGACAAGCCCATCATTTTCCATAAAGGAGACATGGTCCCTCTAGCCCCACCATAAGATGACTTCAGCTGGTCCAGACGAGCCGACAATGTCCCTGAGGCCGTCCAAATTCTGGATGACTTATCGCCTTGCATTCGGGAGATGTGCCTCAAGTAGTATATTCCCTAGTGGCAAGGCTCTGCACAGAGGACATATTTCTACAATCTGTGGACACCATCACAAGTCCGGGGGCAACCCCTGTTCTCCTAAAAAGATACCATGGGTCTCGACTATGACCAAGACCCAGACTTCTGTGTCAACCATGCGGTCCACGCCGTAGGACCGGCGCAGCCAGCCGTCGACTTGGTTGTCATCAACACCAAGTTCGACAGCTCGGGAGATGAGGAAGAGGAGATTTTAATCACACTCCCCGCCAAGATCGGAACCCCAGTTCTAGCACTTGATGAGGCTTTCTCGTCCGTCCAGGAGGATGTTGAGATGAAGGAGACCCTTGAGGCCTCTCAACTAATTCTGGAACCTAGCTCGTCGTACTTTCCCCATGAGGAAGGTCCCCAGAACAAAGATCACGAGGCGTCACCGGTAGTGGAAGACAACTCCAGCCACGCCTCTAAGGTGCCAACCGACCGCTGTCAGTCCGATAGGGATGACCTGGGACGATGTCAGGATGGGTCTAGCAATGGCAATCTTCCAGTCCCATCAGCTTCAATTGTTGGCTCCAAGGACCCACGGGTGTACGAAGCCTACACTGATGATGAAGACCTCGTCGACTTCCAGCCGGCACCTCCCGAGCCGGAGGATGGTGGCCAGGTAACTGTCGATGAACTCGTCAAAATTAATCTAGGCGAAGATGAAGCCCCTCAGCTGACGTTCCTCAGTGCTCTTATCACCGAGGCAGAAAGGCAGGACTATAAGCAACTCTTGCTCGAATACAAAGACTGCTTCGCCTGGACATACAAGGAGATGCTAGGGTTAGATCCTTCCATAGCGGAGCATGACCTAGCTATATCTCCCTCAGCCATGCCAGTCAAACAATCCCAGTGACATATGCGCCATGAGCTGGAACTCCAGGTTGCGGCCGAGGTCAACAAGATGGCAGAGGTCAACTTCATCGAGCCATGCATTTACCCGATCTGGCTCGCCAACATTGTCCCAATCAAAAAGAAAAATGGTCAAGTCCACATTTGCGTCGACTTTCGAGACCTCAATAAAGCTTGTCCGAAGGACGACTTCCCAGTTCCGATCACAGAAACAATGGTCGACATGACTACCAGACATGAAGCCCTATCTTTCATGGATGGATCCTCTGGTTGCCCTTCTTCTTTTCTTTTTTTTTTGAGCTATGTACAAGGTCTCACGGATAGAATTTCTTGAGGTAAATCCCATTCTAGGGGTAGGTGAGTTCCACCCCATCGACATTCACTAGCTTGTATGCGTTTCTAGAAAAGACCTCTTTGACAACATATGGACCCTCCCAATTCTCTGGCAACTTAGCCTTAGGACCGGTGGCCGTAGTGAGTTTCCTCTTTAAGACCAATTCACCTATTTTGAATTTCCTCTCAAAGATCTTTTTCGCATAGAAACGTGCAATCCTTTGACGATAGACCTGTGCATGATCGGCCGCGATCATCCGTTTCTCATCTAATAGCTCTAGCTGGGCCAATAAGTTTTCTCAGCGTTGCTCGGGATCGAGCTCCGGGTCCAGCTGTACTCTTAATGAGGGAACGAATATTTCGTACGGGGGTACCGCTTCTGTCCTAAAAGTTAGCGTGTACGAGGTTTGACGCGTAGGAGTACGGACAGAAGTACGATAAGCCCAGAGAGCCTTGACGAGGCGATCTGGTCAATCGGAGTAGTGATGAGATTTGCAACTTTTCTTGATTACCCTTATGAGACTTTTGTTGGTAGCTTCAGCTTAACCGTTTCCTTGTGGATAATAAGGAGATGAATGATGCAAATTGATGCCATATTTACCACACATATCGCAAAGCTCTTGTAACATGAACTGCGGTCCGTTGTTGGTGACGATGTCACGAGGGGCGCCGAACTTGGCGAGGATGTTGCGCTTGATGAACTTGACCACCGTCGATGCCTTGATTTCCGTGAAAGTTTCAGCTTCTGCCCACTTTGTGAAGTATTCCATAGTGGTGAGGATGAAGGATTTCCTCCGGATTTCTCCGGTCCTATCTTCCAGAGGGCCGACTACGTCGAATGCCCACATGGCAAAAGGCCAAGGAGCTATAAGAGGGTGAAGTGAAGATGAAGGAGCGTGAACCTTGTCCTCATAAAGTTGGCATTTAGCGCAATGACGGGCATAGCGGGCACGATCTTCCTCCATGGTAGGCCAGTAGTAATGCCTGAGGAGTTTCTGAGCTAACATGCAACCATTCACATGGCCACCACATTCACTGGAATGCGCAGCCTCGACGATTGCACGAGACTCGACCTCATCAAGGTAGCGGAGATATACTCCATTAAGGGACTTGCGACGCAAGAGACCACCTATGATGGCAAAACGCTCCACGGCCCGACGAATGGCTCGTCGGTCGGGTGCAGTAGCATACTCGGGGAAGGATCTATCCCGAAGATAGTTCTCGATATCAAAGAACCATGGATTGCCGTCATCGAGGTCGATTTTTGGCTCTTGAGAAAGAAAATGAACTTGGAGAGTAGGCTCCAGGAACTGTTGGAACCATGGATCAGCGTGTGAAGGGGTGTGCAATCTCTGCACGATGACAGTACTAAGGGTTTTTCTAATGGAATTGTGAGGGAGGAGGACAGAGAAGCTAGAGCATTAGCTAAGATGTTTTGGGCTCTAGGAGTGTGCACTAGGGTTAGCTTCCTAAACCGCCGGACTACCTTGCCGACCAGATCCCGATATGGCCTTAGCTTCGAGTCTCGGGTTTGGTACTTGCTGAGGGATTGTCGGAGTATCAGCTGGGAATCTCCGATTATCCAGAGCTCCTTGACTCCTAGGGCTAACGCCATTTTCAAGCCCGGAGGAGCGCCTCATACTCGGCCACATTGTTCGTGGCAGGGAAAGTCAATTGACAAGCGCGTGGAATAATAACACTCTCTGGAGATTGAAGGATAGCTCCGATTCCACAACCCTTAGAGTTGAGTGCACCGTCGAAATATAGAATCCACGAAGGTTCACCATCGAAGATGGCCCCTAACTCTTCGTCCGGGAAATCTTCGTCGACGGGAGAATATGTGGGAAGTAGATGATGGGCAAGGTGCTCGGCAATGGCACGCCCCTTGACCGCCTTCTGACTGACATAGGTGATATCAAATTGATTGAGAAAATTTTGTCATCTCACCAGGCGATCAGTCAATGCAGGCTTCTTTATCAAGTATTTGATAGGGTCCATTCGCGCCAAGAGCTTCACTTCATGTGCTAGGAAGTAATGTTTTAGCTTCTGGGCGACCCAGACGACGGCCGCGCATGTCCTTTCTATGGCAGTGTACTTCTTCTCAGCTTCATTGAACACTTTTGATAGGTAGTAGACTGCTCGTTCCCTTTTCGCGTCGTCGTATTGGGCCAAGACTACTCCGACAAATTCTTCCGTGGTGGATACATAGAGCAGTAAAGGCCTACCCGGAACCGGGAGACCCAGGACGGGAGGATTTTGAAGATAACTCTTCAGGTCTTCGAATGCCTTTTGACATTTATCATTCCATGCAAATTTAGC
>JANBPO010000192.1:4882304-4899611 GCA_024336825.1 Amorphophallus titanum
ATTTTTGTAGTTTCGGAGAAACCCGGGATAAGAACGCAATTCTTGGACCATGGCAGGGATTTTTACGTAATTTCTGTTAATAAGAAAAATTTGCTGCATTTCATTCATTATATAATACATGATATATATAAAGAAATACAATGTATCCCTACTTATCTGGGGTATTTTCGTATTACATACCCTAGAGGGGCTTTTTGTAATTTGAGACATTTGAACTCAAGGGAACCAGGGCAGCAAAAGAGAGGGGGCACAGCCTTCCTCTTTTTCTTGTTTACTTGGGCTTCTTTTGAAGCTCACCAAGTCGTCTTCTTGTGCTTCCAAAAAAAAACTCTCCGTCTTCTCTTCCTCTCTTCTCCTTTTTATAGGTGCTAGAAGGAGAGGTGGAAGAGGTGGTACTCCTGCTAGAAGTCCCCCTCCGGTGGAAGGTGAAAGGCCAGGTATGACTCTCCCCTCCCCCTTACGCATGCTTCTTTTTTTTCTGTTTTTTGTTCCCTGCGCATCAGAAAAAAGGGACCGGAGGTGGTCCCCCTCCGGTCTGGGATTCCCCTCCGGCGTAGGATGACCGGGCGTGCATTCACAGCACACACTCGGCTGTATTAAAAAAAACTCGTAAATTCACAGCACGCACTCGGCTGTATTAAAACATAAAACTCGTGCATTCACAGCACACACTCGGCTCTATTAAAACAAGAAACTCATGCATTCACAGCACATTCACATTCACCGTAATTTAATAATAGAAAGGGTAGAGGATATATACCGTTGACATTTTTTCCACCTACGTGAGAAACCCACAACCTGATGTTGTCTTGTCAGCTTGCACATACATAAAAGGTATTCAAATAATGTATAGTTGGTAGGGAAGGCATATACAATAACACTAATAAAATGTTGTTTACACACATACCTTAGATTCTGGGCATACATAAAATACTTTCCCTTTATTCTTACAAGTATTTGAGGTATGCCTTCTACACGGGCCTTTGCCACAAGGACATATTAATAATTCATCCACCCACATGAAGAATCGATATGGCTTATCATTCCCAAGCTGTGAGTATGTATATAAGATAAAATGACATAGGTAACAAAAACACACATGCATATATGTTGCTAAGTAAGAATAACATACCCTAAGTGGGCAACAATAATAGAGACGTTGTGGATTATTACTGCTATGAGATATCTTGATAAGACATTCTCCATTGTCACATTCACATTGAATACGAAAATATTTATCATCACCCATATCTTTTGAATCCATTTTCACGATACCCTGAAACATAATTATGCACACTGAATATATAGTCATTTATAATTGGTGATGGTATTAGGCTCAGATGGATATCATTTATTTGTTTAGATTCCTTGAAGTACAAATGCTGCAGTCACATTCCATATCACCTGTAGTAAATCGTATCATAAGAAGGGGTAGACCTTAGGCCGCCAAACCTACTGTGTGAAGTACAAGCAGGGATATGAAATGAGATGCCCCCACAGTACTCCTCATCACATGTATGCTCTTTCCCATCATCATTGCCTATCATGTTAGGGACAATACTAGTCAACCTGTAAGATTGGATATGTTAAGTACAGATAAAAAAGCAAATATGTTGGGTACAGATAAAAGAGCAAATATGAACACACTATATCTATGATAACAGATAAAATGGCAAGTCTAAAGTGTGCACAAAAATCAACATCTAATCTATTTGTAGTGTAGCAGTCTGAAGCCCATTTGTAAGTGTCATATGAGCCAGGCTGCTTCAAAAGATTATGTGAGTGCTGAATATGTCAAACGAGTATATAGTTAAAGTGTATCCCATGTTCGTTAGGCCAAGAACACATCATATTTATGAAATAGTTAAGGAAATGAGAGGAACATAATAAACCTACAACGTTACAGGAGAACACAAAATTAAAGTGTAGTAGTGTGTTATGACATTATTACAACATGTAACTTGTCCAAGTACAATAAATTTTAAATGATCCATTTTATAATTGCATGGGGAGAATGTCAACCATCATTTCTGTCTTCCATTTGACGATGCTTGCAAAGTGGAAGATGTAGGTTAAATGCAAACTTAAATGATGCAATCAATAAAATGAGCCAATTGTTCACCCAAAGTGGAAGCCTTAGTAAGTACCCTCGTGTGTTATGGTGGGCCCAAAGTCGAGTGGCCAAACGGTCTCGGAGTCTCTCCCCTCTAGTAACCTCCCTCCTATTAACATTATCTTCTTCATCTACCTCCTCATCTCCTGCCACATTGACGCCATCTTCGGCCTGTTGAAAAATTTGATCAAGTCTTTGCTTCTTTCTAATGAAGTTATGGAGTATACAACAGGCCATTGCAATCTTGGCTTGTGTCTTCATTGGATAACTGCGACGCTTCACTAGTATTGTGAAACGTGACTTGAGGACACCGAAGGCACGCTCAATACAATTTCGCAGTTGAGCGTGCCTATGGTTGAACAAGTCTTTCTTGTTTCTGTGTGTAAGCTTAGTCCTATTAGATCTATACTCCGATAGATGATATCTTATGTCACGATATGGTGCCAAGAAATGGGGGGTGTTTACATACCCTACATCGACCAAGAAATATTTGCCTACGACAAAAAAAGTATGGAATGTTGAGTACGTAAAATAAGGTAACTTTAATTTATCAACTTACACACATTTACCTTCTGGTACAGTAAATCCATCTTTCTCGATGGCCCACCTCAAGACCTTCATGTCTGCAGCTGATCCCTCCCACCCCACTACGACATTAGTAAATAATAGATCAAAATTGACACACCCCATGACATTCTGAGATGTTTCACCCTTTTGATTTCGATAACGAGAGTGGTCAACTATCGGCACTTTTGCAGAGATATGTGTACCATCAATTGCACCCAATGCATTCTAATCACAAAGCACGAGATTAACAAGGGTAATTAATAAATAAGAAGTAGAAATTAACCAAGGCATAGCCAATTGGTAACGAGAATATATAGCACATCACCTTAAAGAAAGGGTAGAACTTTGGGTCATGGCGAATTTTTCGATGCGGGACATCATCAACAGTGGGCATCTTAATATACTCATGACGCATAGATAACACTGCCATGAGTACATTGTTGAAACGTCGGCTTATCGTCTCTCCTGAATGTTGGAACCATTCTCTGAGTAACCTATTACCAATCTCATGTCCAATCTCAAGAAGGAAGATAGCTAATTGCTCAGTGGCCGACATATTCTTGGTATCATTTAGTACACCTCTTTCCATCAATGTATCTCTTAATATTAAGAAAAGACGAGGATGCACCCGAAAACTAGAGTATGATCTGCCCACACGACCAGCCATTAACTCTTTAACCCACCTATGACTCGACCAACATCTGTGTGCATTGGAGTCCTAGGTATAGGTGTGTGGGAAGACAACATTTGAAGGACAACAACATGTTCAACTTCCTCCCAATATTCCTCTTCTTCCATCATAAACTTGATAAGGAGGTCTAGTGAAGGACGAGTCTCCACGGGTTGAGAATTCATTGCTAATGCAAAAGTCGAAAATCCTATATATGATTAAAAAAAATAACATTAAACTGCGCATGAGCATGTGATAAGGCAATTCATGAAAATGAAGCAATGTAAAATATGTTGACATCTTATAGAATGAGTAAATGACAATAGTAAATGACGATATTCAAAATTGCACATATAATAAAGAGCAGCAATAAAGGATATGAAGGTATTTCAGTAGTAGCCTAGGCGGATTAATATCCAACCAGCCGTAAGTCTTGTGGCAGGGCTAAGAAGATAGAACGATGCTCGTTAGATCTAATAAGATCAATAGCTCTATACAAATCTTGTTCAAGAAGTCCCAGCAACTTGATAAGTATATCAATAGCCTCATCCATTGGCGGAATAGCTTTCTGCTGTAATTGCAGCATCTCTCGAGTCAATGTTAACCTCTCATGACCTAGGCCTACCAACTTGTCAATTGAATCGTCGTTACCCTGTGTCTCCTCTTCCTATTAACATTACTCGAGGGAATGTTCGTGGGTGCAGCGGGAGGATCCCTGGTTGCCTCAGTATTAGGAGTTGACATTTGTGACGGTTGCTGAATATTTTCAGGTGTTTCAGAGTCATTCAACATAGTATTCACATTAAAATCCAACC
The DNA here is from genome assembly GCA_024336825.1 of Amorphophallus titanum. Classification (NCBI taxonomy): domain Eukaryota; kingdom Viridiplantae; phylum Streptophyta; class Magnoliopsida; order Alismatales; family Araceae; genus Amorphophallus; species Amorphophallus titanum. Next base: position 4,886,470 of record JANBPO010000192.1, read on the forward strand.
CTGAATCATCGTCGCCAACCCGTTGTTCCTCTTCTCCATCACTACGTGTGTCAAGATAGGATGTGCCTTCATTACTGGCAGCCAAGTCTCCTCTCGACATGAAAGTGGCGCAAATCAACTCCATTTGGTCAAAGACTATGAAAGGTTTTCCTTGAATTGATCTGTACTCTTTATTGATCTGAAAATTATGCCCAGATATTATTAATATAATAATAGTTAAAATCAACAATGCAGCGTGCAAATCATATGTTACCTACGGCAGTGAGATCATCCCAAGTTTCCTCTGCACCTGGGACTGTCATTTTTTTCCCGTCATCCCAACCCCATCTTGAACGGTTCTTTATAGTCACAATTAAATAGTACTTCTTCTTCAGATATTTAAAAAGATTTTTCAAAATTTTCAATGAATATCCTAACTTTGTCATTTCATTGAATTTTTTCACTGTATCTCTCCATGCCTCCTTCGTAAAATTTTCATTGACAAAACCGTCATTTTTGACACGGTGCTCAGCAAGCAGATCTATGAAACACAAGTCTGTCTCGTTGCTACAATTGGTCACCCTACTTTTACCATCATTTGATCCGCTCATACTCTCTTAAGAACAACATAATTTAATCAATAACAAACAAAAGCTGAGGTATATTAACCGCACTATTTAGATGCAGTGTCCTATTATTAGGTATCATCATCATAGACAACTATATTAATAATCAAACGTAGTATGATGCTACCAGGTTATGAGGGGAAAGGAGCAGGTAACACACCGGGGTAGGGATGGAGCAAGTAACACACCAAGGGAGGGAAGGAGCAATCTACATAATTGTCAAATATCACATGGTGAATCACAATAATCTAAAAAGAAGCTATCGTGCTGCTACAATGATAGGTAATAGACAAAAATATGTATGGTAATTCCCTTCACATGGTATAAAATATAATTGAACAAATAGATACAAAATGCCAATAGTCAAGTAGTGCATTCATATTTCCTTATTTTTTTCTCCTAACACTATTATACAAAGGGTGATATCAAACCATTTAGCAGCATCCCCTATGATCATGATTTTCTATGTAACATAATAAGTACCAACAATTAACTTACTTTTCTACTGCTACTTATCAATATTCCAAGAGAGATGCATGTAACTAGTCATGACAAAAGTCATTAAAGAGACAACACCTTTGATGACAGGTTAATAGCCAATAAAAATCACAAACATCATTTGTATTTGCTGCATACCAAGATAAAGGGGAAGATCAGTGCGTATGCTATAAACATAGGGGATTAATATGACATTTTTGGATTAATATGACATTTCATTTGTATTTACTCATCCATTGCATAGTGTCATTGGGCCCTGTTTAGATTATAGGGGAAGATCAATATATGTTAAGTGGTAAGGCACCTAAAGATACTCTTATAAACCAAAATAGCTGAACAAGCTTGAGGCACCAATCTTCCAAAAAAAAAATTATATACCTTCTATCTGATCATAAGAAATGGCTATCATACTTTCTTGTCAATGATGAACATCGCACCTTACAAATGCATGACAGAAATAACATAAGCCAGACTCAGAATCTAATAAAAAAAATTGAACATAATTGCATCCATGTCTGTCATCTTCAGATAAATGCATGACAGAAATAACATAAGCTAGAATGAGAATCTAAAAATTGAACATAATTTTCACCAGGTTTGAATTGTCATCGCCTCTTCTTTTTTATTTTTAATTAAGCAACTAAATTTCTCTAGATAAGGATAAGCAAAGTCATATTTACATCTAGCCATCATCCATTTTGCTCCATGGTAGACTTCCCTTTGTTAGTCCAAATGCTCCAAACAAAGTAGGAATACCACACTTAACAAATAGATGATCAATAGATTCATTAATCGCAGGGGAGGAGCAATACATGTGGTGAGTCAAGATAAAATTAGAATGCAAAATAATTAGGAAGAATCATTCTCTTACCTCGGTATAGATTTTATACCTTTCTGCTGTCCAGAGAGGTGGTGAGCGAGAAAGGCTTTGCTCGAGGCTCTGTACTATTTGAGGATGACGCAGTGAAGGGGGCTGCGGTTCGCTCGATAATGAGCTCTTTCGTCGGCAGGTGAGCAGACGATGGCAGCCGCCAGGAAGGGCTTTTCAAAATGAGCGCAAGCGACACGAGATGAGCGCAAACGACAGGAGACGAGCGCAGGTGGCAGGAGATGAACGCAACTGAGTAGACTAGCGAGCAGGCGAGCCGTGGAAATCGCACGGGAGATTCGTACTCAGGAGCCGGGACGGGAGGGGGGCGAGGAGATGATCTGACGAGGGTTTCGTGGGAGAGGGAAGGAGAACGAGTGTTCAGTGGAGGAGGGAAGGAGAATGGGAATGCGTAGGTCATCGAAGAGGAAAGGAGAACGCGAGGGTTCCGCCGGAGAGGGAAGGAGCGAGGGTGGAGGGTTCTGTGGGAGAGAGAAGAGAGGAACGAGGCTTCCGCCGCCGGAGAGGGAAGGAGCGAGGGTGCAGGGATCCGTGGGAGAGGGAAGAGAGGAATGAGGGTTTCGCCGCCGGAGAGGGAAGGAGCGAGGGTGCAGAGAGAGCAACGAGGGTTCTGCCGGTTCCACCGGAGAGGGAAGGGGCGGGGGCACGATCGAGAGAGTGGAGGTGAGGAGAGAGAATAAAACTAGGTTAATGGGCGGGGATAACTCATTCCACCATTTAGCTTAACCCCGTTTTCGGGGATATACCCATTTTGCTTATCCCTAGATATCCCTGCACAATATGGCGATACCAAATGCATAATAGGGTTTAAATAAGGATATCCTCCATTTATCCCTCTACCAAACGTCGCCTTACAGGATACCTGGTCATAGGCTTTGTTGAAATCAAGCTTGCATGCTAACCCTTTCTTCTTGTCTTTCTTACGAGAAAAAGGAAAAGAAGCTCATGTGCCAAAAGAAAAGCGTCTTTTAATCTTCTGCCAAATATGAGGTCTGTCTGGAATTCCTGAATCACATTTTTTAAACCTTAAAGTTTTTTTTTCTGATGATTGGGAGAAACCCACCCCTGCGGCCAACTTCAGCATGCAGCCATTTTGCACCTACGGAACCCTGCTGTTTGCGTGTCATGGTGTCCATCAACTAGGGCAAGGGGTAGGCTTGGTAAAACCCCCCGAGCAGTGCTGCCTAGACCCAAGCCAGGGAACCACCTGCAGGTGTGGGCACTATGGCGAAGGTACTGCTTATGTAGTCAGAGGCAAGAGGCGACTGAGGCGACCATGGGGTTTTCTCATACCTGAAATGCCTAGGCGATGGCCTAGGCGTTTGAGACGACATTTCATTAAAATAATATATATAATTCAGAAATATAAATACATGTCTAAATATCACAAAAAATGCATACATAAAATCAATAAACTTCCTAAATTAATTTATTCCTAAAATCAAACAATTGAAATAAAATTAACAACAAATCTAAACAAATTTAAACAAAAAATCAAATGGGCTGGGGCGTGCAGAGGTGGGCCGGGCCCCCGAGGCCAGATTGAGGCAGAGGCGAGGCGACTTGTGGCTGCCTCCATCACCTTTGATAACATAGGGTGCCGGACTTTGCTGCTGAGGGAAACCTTAAGATGTTCAGTAGGGAGGGCTCCACTATTTTAAAAAGCTCCCAATCTGACTTTTTCACCCTTTTTTAATGACAGGTAAGAGGTTCAATACTTCAATTAAGATTCTCCTGGATGATGTTTTTGTAATAAAAATAGAAAGCACAGAGGTTCATAGGTATTTAGCCCTGATATGTTCTTTCATTTCTTGGGTATGGTACTGACTACCTCGTGAAAGTACACCTAGTGGTCATTGTCCCTTGAAGGGCACTAAACTGTGGAAAAATGACTGCGACTCCCATGGGAAACAATCTATTATACGTGTGTGTAGTGACTACTCTTATGGTGCCATCCATCTGTATTAAATTATGGCCACTGGAGTTTTTTGATGAATGGACCATGCAAGGCCATAATTGTCAAGGCAACAATGTGATCCACCTCCCAACTCCACCCTCCATGATTTGTGTGTGATTTGTGTGTGTGTACATCAGACACACACACACACACACACATGATTTGTGTGTGATTTGTGTGTGTGTACATCAGACACACACACACACACACATGATTTGTGTGTGTGTACACACACACACACACACATCGGGCAACATTTTGTTAAGGGAAAAAAGAAGTGCATTGAGGGAACCTGGATCACCGTCTGATCGCTCATTCAAATGGTTGCATGGTACCTGCAGTTTGGGAGTGCTTCATGTCAGGGAAAGGGTGTGAGAGATTTCATCAGACTTTGCTTTTCTTGTTACCAAAATAAGAGTAATGCCAAAGCTTAAGGACTTTCTCCCCATCAGCCTTCTTAATGATATTGGCTGTGAAGTCTTTCACAGCGGTAGGGTATGCCTCTTGGAGTGATTCCAATGATGGGAATCACCCAACAGGGGGACACAGAGAGATCGGGCAACATTTTGTTAAGGGAAAAAAGAAGTGCATCGAGGGAACCTGGATCACCGTCTGATCACTCATCCAAATGGTTGCATGGTACCTGCAGTTTGGGAGTGCTTCATGTCAGGGAAAGGATGTGAGAGATTTCATCAGACTTTGCTTTTCTTGTTACCAAAATAAGAGTAATGCCATGAAGCTTAAGGACTTTCGCCCCATCAGCCTTCTTAATGATATTGGCTGTGAAGTCTTACACAGCGTTAGGGAATGCCTCTTGGAGTGATTCCAATGATGGGATTCACCCAACAGGGGTTCAGGTGTTCCCGAACAACTTTGTCCTGCCTAGGATTTCCAACTATCCGATTTTAGCTTGCAAGACAGTCGGACACACTGACTGTGGCCCCCACATTTTTCTCAAAAAGCAGTCTCTAACCAGTTTTTCTGGAGGGAAACCTTATTCTCAACTTCTGTCCCCATAATACCCCTCAAAAAGTAGAGATGAACTATTCTATGGGTTTAAACTGAAGGTAGAATGGTAAATAACATCTTTCGGCCCAAACTAGATAATATGTTCCCAAATGAGAGAGAAGAGAAACGAAACCATCATTGCGAATCCAACAATGCCTGACAGTGTCAGACAATTAGATTTTTAAGAATCAGAAAAACTAAACACACTCAGAAATGCTGCCTTAGCTAGACATCTATCTTTAGTATTGGAAGGGATCATTGGAGAAAACCAGATGTGCATCTATTAAGTGTAGAAGATTAGAAGATCTCTTGTTGGTGGCTCACAATGCTATCTATTATTGCACAAGTTCAAGGAAAATGACTAGCTTGTAAACTGGATTTTAATAAACCCTAATGATAGTCTCTTGGGAGTGTTTGTTTTGATCTTCTTCAGCTGCATGGGTTTCCAGAAAGATCGGCCCAGACAGTTTTGGAATTGTATATGGTATATCCACCACTTATTTTTTTGTTATTCTTAATGGTCAGATTCATGGGTGCTTTCCTAGATCCGGAGGTTCATCACAGGATTATACATTGTCACCTCTACTATTCATTTTTGTTGCAAACATATCGAGCAAAATGTGCAAGAACATGGAAGGAGCTGGTTGGATCCATGAGGTTGATTTGGTGCACTCTTACATGGGTATATGCCCCCTACAGTTTGCTGATGACACACTGATTTTCTTCGAGGGAGATGTGGATCAGTTGCATTTTCTCAGATTTTTTCTGCAGTCCTTTGAACATGTTTCCGGCCTTAAACTTAATTTTGATCAGAGTTATATCACGCGTATTCATTTGTTAGAGGAAGAACTTAAATGGGGAACAGAACTTGTGGGTTGCATGATTAGAGATTTTCCTATTTCCTATCGTGGTCTACCTTTGCATTATGGGACGCGCAAATGCGATGATTGGAATCCTTTAATTAATTAATTCCCCAACATGTTTTGTTTGCTCTCATTATTCATCAATCATGAAGGTTGACTTTGGATAAGATCCGCTGGACATTTCTATGGAGTGATAACAATGAATGGTCTGAAAGTATTCTTGGTCAAGTGGGATACTATTTGTAACCGGTTAATAAAGGGGGCCTTGGTGCTAAAACCTTGCAGGTGAGGACATTGCCTGTTGGAATATGGTTGTGGGAGCTAGCTCTAAGAATATGGCTTTGGAAGCAGATTATCCAGCACAAATAAAGGCCCCTATCAAAATCAGAATTTTCCTTTAGCAAATGGCTTGGAGAACCTCTACTACTGACAGAGTGCGCAAATTAAGCCGGGAGTCAGAATTAAATCTGTTTTCTGTGGATGTTATACAGAGAATCAGGATGACCTTTTCTTCAAGTGTGGCATAATCCAGACTGTGTGGGCACATTTCTTCAAGGCTGCCAAGATCCATTGGAACATCAAGTCTAGCTTGGAGGATTGGTGGACAGAAGGTATGCCCCTGTTAGCATCACGGAAATATTTTCCTTTTTTTGAAAAAAGAAATATTTTGCACATAAAGAGGCTATGTAAATAGCCAGTGCAAGATTTATTCCGTGAGTGCATATCGTATCAAACGATTTGGGTTCGAGTGCTGGACCTTTCCCCGTTAATTTACATCGGTCTAACGTCCGAACACCTTTGTTTAACTGTCAAAGAAATCTCAAGGTCCTTTATAAGGGTCCTAGTATTGACGGCATACTTGCTTGTTGGGCGCAGATTTAGTTTTCATTCACCACCGAAGAACTAATGGGATTAGGGTTTGATCAAAGGCCGCTAGGTTGGGCAAGAAACTCTAAGAATTTGAGGACATAGTTGCAATTTTGTAGGTGGTTCTTTTTGAAGTGTAAGGAGGTTTCCTGGACGCCAAGGGTAGTTTGGTAATTTTGGATTTTCATTGGTATTCTGGTAATTTTATCAGGCCATGGGCATTTCTAGAATTTCTGGGTTGGAGGGGGAGCCTAACAAGATCTCTGACTTCCAAGGTCATTGAGGTAGTTTCCGGAGGGTTTGGAAGGCTCTTAGGCCATTTCTAAGTCATAGGAGTATTTTGGTAATTTTACCAGACTCTAGGCGAACTTAGGTTTAGATGCGAGGCTGAGCTAGTAAGGTCCCTAAGCAAATGAGCAACAATAAACTTCATAGAAGACGCATGTGTGTTGATTCGCAAAGGAGAGGTATATACACAATTTCTCGAAAGTTAGAGGTTCTCATAATTTTTCCCTGACTGGTATACATAAGAGAACAATTGAGTACATTTATGCTCCAAGTGAGTATAAGGGTTGTTGGCGGGTTGTCGACTGTACATAAGAGGAGTCCGCACTAACGCGAGACATAGGGGCATTGTCCCAATTACAAAGATTGGAGGATAAAACTGTAAATAATAGGACTTGTACTTCTTGCAGTCCCAGGAAGGGCATTTTCATATTTCTCCCATTATATGGGTAGAACTACATAATTTAGCTATCCCAAGTACGTAGAAAATTACAAACATGACCCGCAAAGGGGCATAATTACAAACATATCTCTTAGGGGCATAAATACAAGACCAGGGATCACCTACCCCTCGACGGCCAAAAACAATGAACATTGCTCCTTGCTTCGTGCAGATGTCTCTCAATGCATAGATCTCTCCATGCCTCCTTCTGGACCCCCGGGGGTTTATTTATAGAAGTTGGAGGGCCATCTGGGGGTGATTTAACCCGTACGGGGTGAATGGGATGAAAATGACCTTGAGAGGGTCTTTTTTCTTTCTTTTTTTATTTTTCTTCTTTTTTTCCAAGAGAGAAAGGGGGGCTGGGTCGAATGCGACCCTGGGCAGGTCCTGCTAGGGGTCGGTTGAACCCGGGCAGGCCCTCCCGGGGTCACTTGACCTCGGGCGGGTCCCTCCTGGGGTTGAGCGACGCCGCGCGGGTCTCCCCAACCCTGGGCGGGTCATTCTGCCTCCTTTTTGTTTAAAACCCTCTCCCTAGGACTTTGTAGGCTGTGTTGCTCGCAGCACGCCGCATGGAGAGAGGAGAGAATGCGCCTCTTGCTTGTTTGTCGTCTTCCCCATGCCGTGGGCCACGAAGAGGGGATTTGTCTTTGTTCGAGCAGTGTGATACACATGCGTAGGACTTCTTCAATGGTGTGTATACCATCTTTTTGCATCTCCCTTTTCTTGCAGCGAAGGTTTTCTTTGTTCACCCTGAACATCCAAGCGAGAAAAACCTCGCCTTCTCGGGGTCTTGCTCAAAACCACATGATCCTGACAATCGTTGTGGGTTTAATCTGGCTCTCAACCACCTCGATTGCTGTGTGGGGGTTTGTTTTGTTTTAATTGAAATAAAATACGGGCCATGGAGTCCCGTCATGTGGAAATATTCCACGGAGTGGCGATATACCTAACGTTGAATCCCGACCAACTCGGGGGAATGTCTCAATTTATCCGAGACAAATAGTGGGAGCAACAGCCCCTATACCCAATGAAGGAAGAAAGAGAGATATGGGAACTGTGTTTTCCAGCCATGCTATGGTCAGTATGGAGGGAAAGGAACAAAGAGTGTTTAGAGATCTGTTCAAGCACCCAACCTGCATCATACAGAACTGCATTACATGTTTAATGGACTGGTATTTTGCTGTCAAGGGGCTGCCATGGTCCCAATCAGAGATTATGTCTAGACGACAAGGGTGGAGGCTACTAACACTGTAATTTCTGGGTTGAGAGGTTTTGAGGGACTTTTACCTTCTTGGTAGAAGCCCCGTTTGCTTTTGGCTCAGTATTTTGATAATGTAACTTTTAAGTCTTTTTCAATGAAATGTGGCAGTGTGCCACCTTTCAAAAAGAAAGAAAATAGTACAAACCAGAGTCCCAGTTCTTCCTTTGGCCTGACAATCAATCTTCTATTTTGGAAAGGTATATAGACAGCAGCTATATGGGTGGAAAAGGTCTGCAAGTTCAAATAGGTAATGGTCAGGATACATTTTTCTGGTGGGAGAAAGTGGACAGCAGATTGTTCTCTTAAAGACAGATTTCCAAAATTTTTAGAATTACTGTAGCAATGGCCAGTGTTTTAGAAGCACCTAGGCCGAGTGAGTTGGCTGACCCTTTGTTGTCTTGGTGGATTGCCTAGGTGGCAAGGCAGGTGCCTCAATTCTGAAGTGGATATATTTTTTTAATTTCTTTCATATCTCATCTACCAATTGGTAATGTTATTTACTATAGACACATCACATTTAATTATATAAGCAACATAAAAAGGTCTGATTAGTGAATTATAAATTTTAATTTGCTGTAACTATGTTTTTGAAGCATAATGTAGTAATGTACTTAAAAAAAACACAATACTGTCATTTTGTTACTATTTTCTTCCAGAGACACTCCTAATATCCATCAAACATGGGAAAATAGGAGGGATAAAAAACAAGAAGAAATAGAATTGTGTTTTTATTGAGGAAGAACGTTATCTGCATATAACTAATTAATGGGGGCATAATGGTCATTCAAAGTGACTTTACTGTCAATGAAAAGCTTGCTAAACACAGGCAAAAACCACCTAGGGGAAAAAGGGCCTTGCATTGTCTGGTCGGCCTGCCTAATCATCTAGGTGGCTGTTTTTTAAAACACTGCCATCAAAAACCTGAGTGCAGTGGGCATTGTACAACCACCCTTCCAGTAACGTACTAAACCTAGTTGGGTGCAGTTTGGAGGCATTGCTTTGTGAACCCCCTATGCGAATGGGCATGGATTGTGGAAGGTGAAAGTTGAAAATATGACCTTGCTTTTTGAGCTGAGGTTTGTGTGGACATGAGCCACCCCCATCTAATGAAGCATTGTCATTATGTAGGCATATGGAAATAATGAAGCTCTGTTCATAAAAATATTTTTTTGGTTTTGTTTTGGAGTTGGGCTACTTTGCTTCCTTCCCTTAATTTATAATGCAACCATAGTAGCCTCACTGATTTTCTCTTCTAAATACTGAGGTGTTAGGCTTAAGAATTTGGGTGATTGCTAAAAGTGTTTCTATATTGTTGGCCTGTGCCATCCCTGCCTAGCTGCCTAAATAGGATCAATGGCATAGACTTTCTTTGAGTGTTATTTGAAATTTCTTAGGTTTTTGTTGAATAAAATGTCTTGTCCTGTGGGAAAATAAACATTGAAATGTCTGTCAACATCTTTTTGACGGTTTTCAAACTTAGGTGGTCCCGTTCCTAACCCTCTACCCATACCAACTGGGCCACCCATAGCCTATCGTTAATTTCTGTCAACATCTTAATGCATGTAATCCTTATGAGCATACAACAAGGTTGTCAGTTTCGGTTTCGGCGTTTCGGCCGCACCCAGTGAAAAGGATAAAAAAGATCAAAATAAATGTAAAAAATCAGAAAAAATTCAAAAAATAGAAATAATCACATAAAAATCAGAAAATTTATTAGACATGCATTTGACTGTAAAGAAATTGGACTAAGTGCAATAAACATGAAGACAAATAGGTTCAAGCAGTACAATAAACGTGATGAAGTAAGCATTGAACATGTTAAACTAATATTGTTGAGTACATATTAAACATGAAATAGGTTCAAGCAGTACAATAAACGTGATCCTTACCTAAATGATGATGCACTAATATGGATAATAACTAGAAGAACCTTCTCCCTCATCGTCTGGCTTTTGATGTTAATACCCATAAAAAGGTTGCATGTATTCTGTATATTCACTATAACCAAACAATGAGGTAGCTAAGTCCTGCATCCCTCTTTGGATCCCTCTTGGAGTGTAAGGTTGGCTTGATTGGAATCCAGAATCAACATAAAGATCTTGAGGAAGAGAAGAGGAACTGGATGGAACTGGAAGTCTGGTTGATGACCCTACCCATAAATGGCTATTTTCTGTTGGCCACCTCCATATCCATAACCTGATGGATGCCCATATTGACTTTGTGAATCATATCCTCGCTCACTGTGACTATATCCTCTATCTGTGTCTGCGTGGAAGGAGGAAGTACCACCATATGTGCCCCCGTCAGTAGTAGCACCTGTAGCTGCACTGGGATGATGATGATGATGATCATCATCATCATCATCAGAACCATAAGCAACCAGTCGTTTTTTAACCTTTGGGGTTATTTTTTTCTGTTTTGATGTGATCATTTCTTCCATCTTTGACATGAGTCCCTTTCCCCTTGGTGTGTGTCTCACGTAAATCTGCTTCAACTGCTCAATTGTCGGGTCCTCTCGAGCAGCAGCACTAGTCCTCTTACTTAGCTCATGGAGTGATGCACTTCTTTTTAGGGATGGAGGTGACTTGACCATTCTAGGAGTCACTGGCCTGCTATCTAATTCTGAGTGTCTAGTTGGCTCAAACTCAGGTTGCTGCTCAGTGTCATGAACAAACAAAGCTGGGTCCCTTCTCTAGTGCGCATGAGTATCTCTGGCCCTCTTTGTTGCTCTTCTGAATTCTGGATCTCTTGGGTCATCTTCATCTAGTATGTCCTCTGCCTAGGTTCTATCATCAATATCAAAAACGGGTTCATCAACCTGCTCTCGTATTTTCACCCAAGATTACAAGGGATTGTCATCATCAAATAAAGCGTTGTTCAACCCAGCAAGTTAGTAAAAAAAAAAAAGTCAAGAGGGAACCCTCCCTCCGGTGGTTTGCAAACCGGAGGGGGTCCTCCGGTGTAGGTTTGACCGGAGGGCCCCTCTGATCCCAGTCAAACCGGAGGGAGCCCCCTCTCCGGTGGTTGGCCAACCGGAGGGGGACCCCCTTCGGTTGCATGTGCTCCGGAGGGGGTCCTCCGGTGTAGGTTTGACTGAAGGGGCCCCTATGGTCCCAGTCAAACCGGAGGGAGCCCCCTCTCCGGTGGTTTGCAAATTGGAGGGGGACCCCCCTCCGGTTGCATGTGCACCGGAGGGGGTACTCCAATGCAGGTGTGACCGGAGGGGGCCCTCTGGTCCCAGTCAAACCGGGCCAATCAGGTTGTTAGACTTCCTCCACAGTTGTCGCTTTATTATCTTCTTCCTTAGCCAGAACCTCTGTCACACTAGGGACCTAGCATCGATTAATTACTATTATATTCAGTCTCGTGTCTGGCGGGATTGCCAAAGAACTGGCTAGCTTTGTGAAAGTATCTGTCTAGCATTCTATCCTCGGTTAATGTGCTTGACTCTGATGAAGTAGAATTTGACAATCAGGCGGAGCGCCAGTTGATGATAAGGGAGGAGTTCCTACGTCTGCACCTCGATCTCTCCTTCCAACTATTTTATAACTAGCAAGGAGTCCCCGAATGCCTCAAGCATCCGAATCCCCATAGACAAGGCAATTTGTAACCCAATAATCAGGGCTTCATACTCTGCCTCGTTATTTGTGCAGGGTTTGCTAATGGAGCACGAAGTGTGCAGCACTTCTCCTTCTAGGGATTTAAGGATGACGTCGGCTCCGGATCTTATTCTAGTGTGTCTAGATGGGGTAGTTTCTATTCTTGAAGCCCCATCAAAATACAATTCCCATGTGGCTTGCTGGACTTCGTCCTCCTCCAGTGTCTCATCTTTGGGCAACTTCATAATTAACGGAGAACCATCAGGCATGGAGTGTGATGCGAGAAAATCTGTGATGGCTTGACCCTTAATGGCCTTCTATGGCATGTAGGTGATGTCAAACTCTATCAACAGCACTACCCATTTGCTGAGGTGACCCTTTAAGGCCGGCTGGAACAGAATGTACTCAACAGGGTTGGCCTTCAATATCAGCCTGACTTCATGTGACAGTATGTAATGCCTCAATTTCTTGGTTGCGAAGACCAGTGCGAGACAGACCTTCTCGATTGGTGAGTACCTCGATTCTGCCTTGACCAGGCTTCGGCTGAGGTAGTAAAGAGCTTTCCCCTTTCCCTCATCTTTGTTCTGGGCGAGAATCACCCCTTGTGAGCATTCAGTGGCAGCTACATATAAGATGAGCGGCCTTCCTTTGACTGGTGCCCCCAACATGAGCGGGGTCTTCAAATATTCTTTTAACTAGTCAAGAGCCTTTGGACACTCTTGATTCCAATAGAAAGGTGCATTCTGATGGGGCATCGGAGCTAGGCCACTAATTTTTTTGGAGTATGTATTTGTTAAGATTGTCATTGGTGTGTATTTATAATTTTGGGTTTCATTTTGGGTCAAGAGAGAGTTAAGTGGCCAAATGT
>JANBPO010000192.1:5404572-5415286 GCA_024336825.1 Amorphophallus titanum
TTTAAGTTTTGGATAGATTTGGGTGTTACATATAGAATTTCATGTCCTTGGTACCTCTCGTCCCCGCAGTGTCGTTAGCTTGTACGCTCCTTTGCCGAGCACTTCTGCCACCATGTATGGTCCTTCCCAGTTTGGTGCTAGTTTTTTCCTGGCTCGCTTGGGGTCTGCTACGCAAGCTCGTCGCAGTACCATGTCTCCGGGGAGGAAGTGTCTTTCTCTGACGCAAGCATTGTAGTACTGGGCCGGGTTCTATTGGTAGGCGATGAGCCTTAACTAGGCACGCTCTCTTTCTTCCTCGAGCAGGTCCAGATTCTCTCGCATCATTTGGTTGTTCCTGGCTTCATTGAACTATCCAACTCATAGAGAGGGGTTGGATATCTCGACTGGTAAGGCCGCCTCTGCCCAATATGCGAGATGAAACAGGGTTTCTCTTGTGGCGGTCCTGGCGGTGGTCCGGTGTGCCCACAAAATGCTTGGGATGGATTCCACCCACGAGTTGCCAGCTTGCCGTAAGTGGGTCTTAATGCCATGAAGAAGCATTCAGTTGGCAGTTTCAACTAAGCCATTTGCATGGGGGTGGCCCACTGATGTATAGTGGTTCCAAATCTCCAGCTCCGAGCACTTTTCTTGAAAGGTTGTGCTTGCGAATTGTCTACCATTATCGGTTGTGAGGACGCGAGGGATCCCGAGCCGACATATGATATTCTGTAGCATGAATTTTCATGTTACTTCGCTTGTGATTTTTCCCAGTGGTTCTGCCTCGACCCATTTGGTGAAGTAGTCTATCGCAACGGTGTGAAATTTTTCCTCCCTTGAGTCTCGGAGAAAGGACCCAGTATGTCCACCCTCCACCAAGCAAATGGGCGAGGCCCCATCAAGGCGTGCAGTTGTGTTGCTGGCTGGTGGTGTAGGTTCACGAACTTCTGGCATTGGGGACACCTGCGTATGTAGTCAAGGCAATCTTGTTGCAGCGTTGGCCACCAGTATCCCTATTGAGTGAGGGTCTGTACGAGTGCTCGCCCCCCTATATGATTTCCGTAGAGCCCCTCGTGTACTTCTTATATTACTTGCTTGACTTCCGTGGGGAACAAGCATTTTAGGAGTGGGGTTGAAAGCGAACGCCTAAATAGGCGGCCATCAACGATGGTGAAGTGTGCTGCAAGTGCTCACGTGCGACGGGCTTCAGCACGGTCATTGGGGAGTTTTTGCCACAAGAGGAAGTCCAGGATCGGGTCCATCTAAGAAGGCTCATAATCTATGGCATTAACCTAGGGCGTCGGCTCTTCTATGCTTGGTGCCTACAGTGCTTCTATCAAGACGGCCCTTGAACTAGAGGTGGTGGTCGATGACGCCAGACGGGACAAGGCGTCTGCTCGGATATTCTCCTCTCTCGGGATATGCACCATCTCGAAGTGGGAGAACTCCAGGGTTACTAGTTTGGCCTTCTCAAGGTATTTGATCATGGATGGCTCTCGAGCTTCGAATTCTCCTTTGACCTAGTTGGCTACGAGCATTGAGTCACTATAGACTCGCAAGTTGGTCGCCCCCTGGTGCTTAGCCATCCACAAGCTCGACAGTAGTGTTTCATACTCGGCCACGTTGTTTGTGGTTGGGAAGTTGAAGCGGAGGGCATACTGTAGCTCTAAGCCCTCCAGTGACAATAAGACCAGTCCCGCCCCATTGCCGGCGACACAGGATGAACCATCAACGTAGAGCTCCCATACGGTTCCCAGAGTTTGCTCGGGAGAGTCCTCTTCAGGCAATGTCCATTCAGCAACAAAGTCGACGATGGGCTTGGGCTTTGATCGCAGTTCTTGGGTGAAAGCTAATATCAAACTCACCAGCTCGATGGCCCACTTGATGAGTCTTCCAGAAGCGTCTGGGTTCTGAAGAATCTAGCACAAAGGTTGATCGGTGAGAACAGCGATTGGGTGCGCCAAGAAATATGGTCACAGCTTACGTGCGGCCGTGACCAAGGCCAGAGAGAACTTCTCAGTCTGCGAATAGCGAAATTTTGGTCCTTGTGGTGCTCAACTTACATAATAGACTGGCTTCATGACATTGCCTTCTTCTCAGGTGAGGACAACACTTAGGGTGCTCGGGGTTACCGACAGATATAGGAGCAGTTTCTCCCCTTTTTATGGTTTGGAAAGCACAGGAGGAGACGTTAAGTACCATTTCAGTTCCTCGAACGCTTGCTCGCACTCCAGGTCCCAGTCGATCTGCCCTTTCTTCTCTGACGCTTTGTTGGCTTGTTTGATGAGTCAGAAGAAGGGTAGGCATCTCTCTGCTACTCGGGACAGGAATCGAGTCAGGGCAGTGACGTGGCCTGTGAGACACTGTACGTCCCTTACTCGTGCGGTCGCTTCATCTCCAGTACTCTTCGGATTTGGTCAGGATTTGCTTTGATCCCTCTGTGGGTCATAAGGAATCCAAGAAATTTACCTGACTTAACTCCAAACGTGCACTTGCTCTGGTTGAGCTTCATGTTGTATCTCCAGAGTGTGGCAAACATCTCCGCCAAGTCGGTGAGGTGGTCGGTCACTTGGAGACTTTTGATAAGCATATCGTCAATATAAACCTCCATGTTGCAGCTGATCTGCACGTCGAACATATAGTTGACCTGGTGTTGATACGTAGCTCCCGCATTCTTCAACCCGAAGGGCATGCGAGTATAGCAATACAAGTCAAGGTTGGTGACGAATGTCGTTTTGCCTTGGTTGGGCTTGTGCATGCTAATCTGGTGGTACCCAGAGTAGGCATCTAGAAAGCTTAGTATTTTGTGCCCCGACTGTGACATCAACCACTTGGTCGATTTGTGGCCAGTCAGGGTAGTAAGTAGATCATAACAGTCCCGAGCATAGTTTCTCGCTCACTTGCTCCCTAATTATAGCTTGTCACTCACGGTTACAGCATCTCCTGCGCTGTTGAACCGGGCGGCAGCTCGGGTCCAGCTTCAGTTGGTGAGTTATTACTTCTGACGGGATTCTGGGAAGCTCATCCTCGGACCAAGCGAAGACATCCTAGTTCACTTCCAGGAACCTTGTGTATGCTTCCTTCTCCTACTCGGGTAATGTAGCTCCGATCCAGAGTGTCCTGCTCGGGTCCTCCCCTACCTGGATAAGGTACAAGTCCTCTGCTGGGGTGCTCACGCTTGGACCCGGGTCTTTGATCCTCGCCTTCTTCTCGGGTGGGGCCTCTTCAGCTTGCCTGTCGCACATGGAGATTAAGTAACATCTCCTTGACTCCCTCTGGTCGCCTTGAACTTCTCCCACCTCGCGAGGGTGGGAAACTTCAACTTTTGATGGTAGGAAGAGGGGATGCCACAGAGGGTGCCAAGGATACCTCGCCCTATGATGGCGTTGTACCCTGTCATCTCGCGTACTATGGTGAAGTCCGCTAGGAACGCCACGTCTCTTGGCGAGGTTCCGAACGTGATTGCCAATGATATACGCCCTTCCGGGAGGACAGTCGTGCCAAAGAAGCCATACAGAGGCATGTGTAGTGGTGCTATTTGTGATAAATCCACACCCATAAGTGTCAGGCAGTCGTAAGAGATAACGTTGGGGCCGCTTCTATTATCCACTAAAATTTGTCGGACTGTACATTGGTTAATGGTGGCCGAGACCACCAAGGCATCGGAGTGTGGAGTGGTTACACCTTCTAGGTCTTTGTCTGAAAAGACGATGGGGTCCTTGAGGTGTTCCGGGGTGGCAGTTTCATGGCGGCTACTATCACCTAGCTCCACGGTGTTGATTGTCGATGCGTACTGCCGGCATCTCCTGGAGCTGTCACCTCCTAAAGTCGGCCCTCCGAAGATCATCATGATCTCTTTCCCATTAGGTCAATTGTCGATAGGAGGCATCCACTCGCACTGTCGCTTCTCCTCGGCCTTGGCGATGAATTTATCGAGGAGTCCTCATTGGACGAAATCCCCGATGGCGTCCTTGAGTTGGATGCAATCAGCAGTATCGTGGCCGTGGTCGTGGTGGAAGCGGTAGTACCTTTTCTTGCTCCTGGTCCTCGGGTCAGACTTCATCTTCGGGGGCCATCAGAGGTAAGGTTACTCACGGATCTCCATGAGGATCTGGTCGGGTGGAGCTGTCAGGGGTGTGTAGTGCCGGTACTGCCTCCTCTCCTTGTTCCCCGGGCGATCGCGGCGATCCCGGTCTCGTCGCTCCCTTTTGCCCCGTCCTTTCGGAGGTGAGTTGACAGACCTTTTGCGGTCGGGTCGATCTGACCTAGTCGTACGGCCGAGGGATGCAGTGTTCTCCTCGCACCTCGCATGTTTTTACGCTAGGGCAAGGAGTTATGTTAGGGTCACCGGGGCCTCAACTCCGAGTGATCGCCAGAGGATAGAGTCTCGGGTTCCCTGGGCAAGGATAGAGTCTCGAGTTCTCTTGAAGGGTCGTGACAAACGCCAAACATTTCACAGCATCCAAGGCCCGGTGGAATACCAAGTTGGACTCGAAGCTATGCATATGGTCGGCTGGGTCAGTGGTGCCATCGTAAAGGGTGAAGGACGGTAGCTGAAGCTTCGGCGGGATGGGGGCCTCTAGGATCTCCTTGGAGAAGGGAGCGTGGAAGTCTAAGTCGTCGTCGATGAGTTCGCGGGTCTTGCCGACGAGCAGGACGTTATCCAAGTAGTGGACCTTGTCTTTGATCTCGTCGATGCGTTGAAGCCACTGGTCCATCTCCAGATTGGAGTGCAACGGACTACACATCCTTAGTGTGGGCGAGCTGCGCGATCACCGAGCTCACGCAGAGGAGGCATGGGAAGCTTCTCGCACTCTGTGGGAATCCACTACGGTCAGAGTCCCCCCGTTCGGAGGCTTTCCAACGGGACACGCTGGGGCCCCGTGGTTCTATTTAGGAGGTCCTGACACAGACCTGTAAGGACTTGGATCTGTTGGCACATCTCCGCAAGTTCATCGGCGGTGACTTCCCGATGCGGTCGGGCAGAGGAGGAGGCCTCCTGTGATTCCCAGCGAGAACTGGGACCTTGGTGAGAACCCCGGCCCCGGTTGCTAGTGTTGTGGTAGCTTCCACGAGGTGCCATTGGTGTAATATCCCAGATTTTTCAGATATTTTTCGGATCGAGATCCGTGGGTTTCAAATCGTTTTCGGGGGTCCCGGAGAGCGTTTTGTAGTTTATGCGTGTTTTTCTCTGACGAGCTTTCGGAACCCTGTACAGGCAAACCGTTGCGTTCTCTGACTCCGGGACGTTGTCAGTGCATTTTTTGAGGATCGTGGGGAATATTTTTCCCTATTTTCTATATTTTCTAGAATTTCTAAAATTTCTATATATAAACCCCCCTCTCTCTCTTCTTCACTCTCATTCTCTCCCTCTCCCCTCTCACATTCTCTCTTTCTCCCCTCTCTTCTCTAACGGCCGATGGAGTGCGGTGGGGGCAAGGCGGAGGCGACGTAGGCGAGGAGCGGCTGAGCATGGGCGAGGATCGAGGGGCGGTGGCTCGCGGTGGAGCTGGTGGCGAGTTTGTGAATGGGCGGGGCTTTTACGATGTTTTCTTGGCGGATCGGCATCCTCGGCGCACAAAATCTTCGGTGGAGGTAGGGGGACTGCTCCCTCGCTCGTGTACTTTATTTCTCGCGAGTTTGGTAGCCCGAGGCGAGTCGAGAGGGTTTATTTCTCTACCTGGATAAAAACATGTGATTTTGGGGTGTAAGCTGGATCTTGCATTTTGATCACGTTTTTGTGGTTTAAATAGGTCCTTTCGATGTTAGAGAGGTTGGGGACTAGTTTTCCCTTGTTTTCTCCTTTACATGGGTGTGAACGGGGCGTGCAATGGAGTTTTCCACCGTGTTCGCCATTTTCACACTCGGGATGAAGTAGTGGTCCTACCAGGAACCGCCACTTATGAGGTGGTCCTCTAGAGACTGCCATCTATCCCTTTAAGTCAGTTCCTGATTGCCGTCTCGCGATGGACCATCACTGTGAGTAGCGGTCTCGAGGAGACCGCCAATCAGCGAGTAGCTATCTGGCGATGACCATTTCTCTGGTGGTAGCGGTCAAGGTTCGGCCACTACCTCGTCGTCTGGGTCCCGTATAGTAGCGACCTTGAGACTGACCACCACCAAATGACGGCAGTCAGTCTCAAGGCCAGGATCACCACTTGGGATTGTGGTCTAGGAGGAGACCGCCCTTCGTCCAGGTGTTCCTGGAGGGTTGCGGTCCTACCCGGTGGTTTACGGTCTCAGGCTAGACTACCACTTGAAGTGACGGTCTGGGGGAAGACCTCCACTTGACTTCCATGTTAGCCGTGTTTCGGTCATGACGTTTTGGCTTCTGGTCGACCCAGTTGTGACCCACTAGTCGACCTTTGGTCTCATGAGAGTCATGGACACCTGTAGATGCTGTGTTCACATTTTTGGGGGTGCTCGGAGGCATCGAGTTACCTCGATTAGCGTGCTTGAGGGTCTTGGGGGTCTGTGTGACCCCATATTTTTCAAGCATTTATGCTTCATTAGATCGAGTCGACGTGAATCAATAGGAGTGCGGAGGGCCTTCCCCGCACGACATGGGTTTCTCCGAAAAGTGTTTCTCGTTTGGGCCAGGTGTGTGGCCTTGGACTGTGAGTCCAGTTACCCAGCCTAGGGCTGGAGGTTTTCGCTTCTCCCTTGGATAGGAGATTAACTCGACGACTTGTGAGCTACCTAGGGAATGGTGCTATTGTGGGTTCAGACGTAGGGATTAGGCTAGATTGACGGTGCCGTGCCATCACGTGTGACGGTCTTAACCCGAGTCTCATGATTCAAGGGCCGTTGGGTTTAGTAGGTCTAGTGGGCTATCTAGAGTCAGGTGGTTCCGAGCCACCTATTACTTCGCGTTACTCACGATGGGTGCATGCGTGGTTTTCAATGTTCACGGTTACTGAGCCCCCACTAGCCATAGCTTTCCTATGCACATGAGTTCAGACCCACTCGGGAGTGGTGGAGAGCCTTCCCAGTGTGACGATTTTTAGGTTGGTTATTGTAGGGCCCCTCACCTTTACAGCTTGAGTCTGGGCTTGGGGAAAAATCAGCTAGAGGATCTGACTTAGAGCGCATAGTCTGTGTGTGCACACGTGGTTAGACACTATAGACCTGTGCTGACGAGCGCGACCCCAGCTAGTCCTTGATCTGTGGTTACTGGTACAATGTCTTAGTTCCCGCTAGGCGGGAGGAAGACACCTGAGGGGTGGACTAAGACATCAGTGGATGCTTCAAGACTTACTTCTGGTGGGCAGGTACTCCCGTCACATGACGTGAGATTCTCCTGACTCGAGGTTCCATTTTCTATCGGTGAGACATAATTTTGCGTGTAGTTTTTGAGTGTTTTTTTGAAGCCGAGGTCTAAGGTTTCTGGTGAGTGTCACTGATGGTTCTCCCTAGATAGTGTAGGGTTCACGACGGCAAGGTCATGACTTTGTTTTTGGACCGTGCGGTTCCGGAGTGGGCCTTTGTGTGTAAGCATAGGCCTCCACAATAGAGGTGTCGTGACGTTTTCCTACTAGCTTTACTGGGGTGGTTCGTAGTCTGGTGGTCCCCTGACCGAGGGATCAGGGTGTCGGTTTCCATTCTGATAGGAGTAGTTGTAGAGGCATGGATTCATCGGTTGGCATGTCTTTGATGTTCATGTACGGCCACACTTTCTGTTGTTGTTGTTGTAGCTACTCCTACTATTTTTGTTATTCTTGTTAGCGCTGCTTATTATCACCGTTGTTTTCGGTTGGGGTTCCGCGGGACCCCTACTGAGCCAGTGAAAGGAGGCTCACCCCTAGTTTTCAGGTGCGGCGGCTCTTCCTCGAGGTCCGAGGGAGCGGCGTGGAGGTTTGTAGTTGCAACTCGTCGGGCCGAGTGTTCACTCGGCATTTGGTACGTTCCTTGCCTTGACTGTACTTTCTGTTGGACTGGACTCTGTTGTAGTTAGATTGTTTATTTCTGTTAATTGTTGAATTATCATGCTTTATTTCTTATTTCTATGTACACCACACCTATCCTTTTAGCCCTTCCGAGCCCTCCCGCTTGTGGGCGGCGGTTCGGGATTCGAATGGTATCGGGTCTTCCCAGTATCCGGATCTCGGGTCGTTACATTCTGGCTCGGGTGTGGGGTCCATTCCTTTGGCCGAGTAGTGGCCGAGCTGTGAGATGAATGACAATTTGTCGACGATGTCGAGACTGGCAGTCGATGAAGATGGGCATCAATTCCCTTATTGGACTTCATCGATACATGATGTGAGACTTTATAAGGGGCATTAAGAGCCTGACTACAAGTTGTGCACAAGTCACAAGACAATTCTGTCATTTATGTCGGTCCCCAAGTCACTGCGTGGTTATGCGAGTATTTCCGCCTTTGTACATAATGTCCTTTTGGAGAACTCGTGACTCGGCAAGATGTCGCTCAAGGGATGTCACATTATATTCCCAATATGGAATGACGGGCCACCCAATCATGAGAAGGCTTACAAGTTCCTTGACGTTCGCCTCTCGAGTGTTGTCGTCTGTTGTCGGGTGTCTTACTAAGCTGGCGGGCACGGCTTGTGCGAAGTAGTCGGGCACGACTCGGAGTGAGTTGTCGGGCACCGGCTCGGGATGAGCTATCGGACATCGGCTCGGGGTAAGCTATCGGGCACCGACTCGGGATGAGCTGTCAGGCACCGTTAAAACTGGGGGCAGTCAGGTACCGTTGAGACTGGGGTAGTCGAGTACCGCTGAGACTGAGGTAGTCGAGTACCGTTGAGACTGGGGGCAACTAGTGCCGTCATGGTTGGAGACTGACGGGCGCCGTTGAGACTAGAGTCAGGACCGGAGTGCATCCTAAATGCATTTTTTGGGCAGGGCACACTCTTCGAGATTGAAGATTAAGCTCCTATGGTGTTTAAATTGGGCACGTTCTTTGAGACAGAAGGTGGGGCCATTGAGTCCCGTAGCGTCGCGTCTGAGTGGGGCACATCCCTCATAAGACTTGTGACTTGTCTCAGCGAGGTGCTATCATGACGTACCCCCGACGTATCATAGACTAAATTCAAAACAAGTCAAATCCTCCTCACGAAGAATCCTTAGACCCATTAGGGGTCCCCCATGGGTGCGCATGGCGTGTGTCTTCTTTTGCTCCCCTGGGGAGTATTTATAGGTGCAAGATAGGCCCAAAGAGGGGGTACTTGGTCCAGGTAGGGGAGCTCCTAGCACTCACTTGGTCCAAGTAGGGGGGCTCCCTGCCCTCACCTTATCAGGGTGAGGGCACTCTCAGCGCTAATTCTATCAAGGTAGGGCCGTTAGCAACAACAGAAGGATTGGGCGCTCCCAGCACCCAATTGGTCAGGGCAGGGGCGCTCGCAGCAGTGACTCTGTCAAAGTGAGGGGCGCTGGCAACAACAGAGAAAAGGCTGGGCGCTGGAAAGCCCAATTCGGTCAAGGTGAGGGTGCTGGCTGCCCTCACCTTGACTAGGTGGGGTCCTTGGGACACTGGAAAGCCCAATTCGGTTAGGGTGAGGGTGCTGGCCGCCCTCACCTTGGCCAGGTGGGGTCCTTGGCAGCGGAGAGAAGGCTGGGCACTGGAAAGCTCAATTCGGTCAGGGTGAGGGCATTGGCTGCCCTCACCTTGACTCGGTGGGGTCCCTGGCAGCGGAGAGAAGGCTGGGGCGCTTGCGGGGTGTTTCTGGTCAGGGTGGGGGCACTGATAGCCCTCACCTTGTCCAGGTGTGACCATAGGCGACAGCAGGAACACGAACGGCACCTTGTCAAGGTGGGGGCACTCCCAACCCGGTAGCCCGCACCTTGTACAAAGTTGGGTTGCTGGTAGGCGGGAGAGGCTAAGGCGCATTGGCGCTGGACCTGGTCTAGGTGGGGGTGCTCCCAACCCTCACCTTGACGACGTGGGCAACGGGAGAGTTGGGTGCTAGCAATGGACACCTGGTCAGGGTGGGGGTGCTCCCAGCCCTCACCTTGTACAAGGTAGGGGTGTTGGCAGCCCTCACCTTGACTACGTGGGCAGCGAGAGAGCTGGATGCTAGCAATGGACACTTGGTTAGTGGGGGGGGCCAACCTTGTGCAAGGTAGGGGTGTTGGCAGCCCCCTCACCTGGTCCGGTGGGTTCTGTCATCTATCGGGGCTGCACTTGAATGCGGTCTTCAAGGAGAGTGCCTTTAGAACGCAAATGTCTGATACACAACGTCCTCACATGATCGCGGAGGACTGGGGAACTGCGACCAGACTGTATCCTGCCAGGGACACCGGAGGCCGAGTTTGACCAGACTGTTGGAGCCATTGGCATTGGGCCACTTGTAGAAAGCACTTTGGGAGTCATACCTCCCACCTTTTTTTATGTTGTGTGCCATCGGGCACGACGTGTTTTCCTAGGTCCCGGGTCAGGCCTATATGCTGTAAGATGGCTAGCGTGGCGCCGCTTGCTAAGCGTTCAGGGTGGTCCCCACTTGGTCTGTTATGCCATAAGACATGGCAAGATGCTTCAGTTTCCACCCTCGACTTGACCGGCAAGGTGCCCTCGGGACTATGCCATCCTAGGTAGTCTGAGACGCGCGTAGGCGCTCGCCTAAGCGTGCCTCAGAGGTGAGGCGCCCCCAGGTCACCTCGCCTCGCCTCACCTCGCTCTGACCACAGTTTGTCTTATTCTCTCTCTATCTCACATAGATACAAAGAATTTGGTTTTTGACAAAGGTTTGTTAAATTCTATGTGAATTTAGTGAGTCATAAT
>JANBPO010000192.1:6194280-6212535 GCA_024336825.1 Amorphophallus titanum
CGGAAAGAATCGGACAATGCAGCGTGTGCGCGAACCCAGTGAACCGAACGAAGAAAAAAACCCATTATTTATATTCCGGAAATATTAATGGCAATCTCTCTCTCTCCCTCGCCGGCATTCGTCATCCTCTTGCTCCTGTGACCGCGTCTTCCCCGTCTCCCTCACAGGTATCGGCCGCCTCCCCTCCCCTCTCCTGTTCTCTCTCTTTCTCTCTCTGTCTTCCTGCCCTCTGTTGCCTCTCAGTGCTGTTTTTACCCCCTCCATGTTTCTTAGTGTTCGATTTTTCTTTTGTAGCATGGGAAATTGTTTGCTTCCGTCTCTTCTTTTTGTGGACAAACAGAAAGGAAGGGAGTATATTTTAATTGATTTATTTGTAATGAAATGTGTTTGATGTCGTCGGGCAGTGCTCTAGCATCACACACCAGTCCTTATTGCCAATAAGATGGAGATGTTAGACGCTTTATGTAAAATACAGATACTAGCCGCCCTGTTGCTGCAGTTTTGCCTCCTCATGTCTCTCTTTCTGCTTACCATGCTTAAGCAGGAAAGATTTCAGAAACCAACTGGTGCCATTCATTTGCCTCTTTTTGCCTGATCATTTCCTTTGTACCGTTTCTGAATAATGCTTGTTGATTTGGCCAAGTAGCTTGCTTAATTACAAAGAAAAATCCACGTTTCTATTTCTTAAATTTCGAATGTCATATCTAAAACTCCCTTTTCAATACTCAACTTTTGTATTTATTCATTAGATATATAATTTTTGCAAGCTGATATTTATGTTTGTGCAATGATTATGTGTTGAATTGAAGAGTAATTTCTGGAGACACTGTGACTAACACTTGTTTTTGAGGTTTCCTCATTTCAAACTAAAGCAAAGCATTTCGAATTTAAATCCTGGTCTATTTTTCAAATGCATCTGTGCAAAATTGATGGGATTCTGTCAGAATCGCAGGTGCTTTTGAAATCCAATTGTGATTTAAAATCACGATTGTGTAACTCCACCTTCTCTTGCTCTCATCTGCTCCTCCTAATCATCTTTTCTCTCACCTTATTCCTCCATATGGAGTGGGAGATGCTGTTGCTGATGAAGCAGGCACTGGTAATGTGCTGATGGATGACTCTCATGAAGCCCCTCTGCCACCATCTCTGGTGCTTTAGCTACTTGCTTGTGTTTTTCCTTTGTTTCCATCCCTCTCCTAACCCACTTTCTTTTCCTTCAATCTGAACTCCACCTCTCTCTCTCTCTCTCTCTCTAATAGTTTCATAATTGTCTCCTTTGTCCTTTTGGTACAGAGATCATTAACATGTTTGTTGCAACTGGTCCACTTAGGGGAACTAACCAGAGAGATCACATGTAGATTTTTACATAAATAACCATTTAGGAGATGGAAGAAACATAATAAAACAGCCTGCATTAGCACCCTCTCTGAAGTTGCCTCTGCAAAAAATAAGAGTCCACTTGATACTCTCAATAGAGAGAAACTAGTATCATAATCATCTCCTTGAACCTTGACGCTTTCAATACAGGAAAATAGCCATTTCTTAGTATTTTGTTAGAGCTTGTCCACTTAAGTAAAAATGTCCTGGGAGATTGCATGTAGAATTTACATGGATAACCATTTGGGAGATGGTATAAACATAAGGGAACAGCTGACATTAGCACCCTCCCCCAAGGTGAAGGTTTCCATGTACAGATATTTAGCTTGCTAGATGGACAGAGTGCAACGATTGCATTTTTAGGGGAAGTAGAGTTTACATTGAGAATATTTCTTTGTACACTTTGTCACTGTTATATTCTTGGTCTCTATTTATTCTTTGTATCTCTGTGGAAGAATGGAGGACTGAATTTCAGCAGAACAATAGCAGTCCTCTTTTAATGTAATTTTCTGATGAGGGAGGAACCTCTCCTTTCCGGTTGTACCTCCTCTATTTATTCTTAATAAAATTGGTGGTACAATCCACTTGTTCGTCAAGGAAAAAAAATGCTACATGGACTTTGGACTTTGAAATATTGCAGTAGCTAGTGGCTTTTGTAAAAATGTCTGCCAATTTAGCCTTCAATAAAATGGAGATGAATCACACTTCCGACATCAAGTAACTATTGAGAAACATGATCTTATACCCCCCCAGAAGTGTTGATTATATCACTTGTTTTATTGCATAAATAGAGGTGGAACAATCAGAAAGTGGTGAGGAAAGGTTCATTAACTCCCTTAACAACCTGCCAAGTCTGCAATATCAACCCTAAGAATAAAACAATACCAATGATACACGGAAGTTGAGGCCATGGTATTAAAAGCTGGCTGAACCAGCTGAACCGGACTGGACCTAGTCTGGTTCTAATATCGAGGTAACTGGCCAGAATCGGCCAGAATCAGCCTTGGAACTGGAGCCAGTCCCAACTGGTTCTATTCCCAGAAATGGTTTTTCAAACCTTGGTTGAGGCTTCAAGACAAATATTCAATGTAATCCGGGATCAAGTTAAAACTTTACATTTTTGTTTCAAGACGTACAAATTTGGGATGTCTCCTTTGAGGTATTGTACCCGCCACACCGGACGGTGACTAGGGTTTTGTCATTTTTTGCTAGTAAAAGGGCGCTTAAAAGAGAAGACTTGGGTCTTGCTTATAAGTACATGCCCATCTTTGTAGTTTCCCATATGGGATCTTTTGACCCCTCTTCTTAGGCCTCTACACTAGCCCCCCCAACAAAGGTGGGCTTTGTACTTATTAGGCCGGGATTCCCACAGATGGCGCCAATGAAGACATACAAATTTGGGGTGTCCCCTTTGAGGTATTGTCCCCACCACACCAGAGGGTGACTAGGATTTTGTCCTTTTTGCTAGTGAAAGGGCCCTCAAAGAAGAAGACTTAGGTCTTGCTTATAAGTTGTTGGCCACGGAATATGGATTTAAAATTTGTTGGTGTTCTTTTTGAAAAGAAACATTTTTTACATAAGGGCTTATTCCGTAGGTGCGCATCGTATCAGACGATTTAGGTTCGAGTGTTGGACCTTTCCCCACTGACCGCAGTCAGTGTTGATTTACATCGACTTAACGTCCGAACATCTTTATGTAACTGTCAAAGAAATCTTAAAGTCCTCTATATAGGTTCTGATGTTGAGGGCATGCTCGCTTGGGTGACTCACAATTACCGCTCATTCACCACCAACAGATTGACGAAACTAGGGTTTCCTCTAAGGCCTCTTAAGTTCAGGCAAAACCTTAGAATTTAGGAGCAATTCTGCAGAAGTCATAGGCATTTTTGAAGTGACGGGAGGTTTCCTGGATCTCGGGAGTATTTTGGTAATTTTACGTTTATAGGGGTATTTTGATAATTTTACCATGTCAGGGGTGTTGCTGAAATTTCTGGGTTGGGAGAAAAGGTAGGATGAGATCCCTGAATTCCCAAGGCGCTGAGGCCATTTGTGGAGGGTTTTAGGAGATAGTAGGCCATTTCTAGGTCATAGGGGTATTTTAGTAATTTTACCAGACCCTCTATAGACCTAGGTTCAAGGTGGCACCCCAATGTCGGACTGAACTGGCAGTGTCCCAGAACCAAAGGGGTGACGAGAGGCTTCGTAGAAGGCGCACATGCGCCAATTTGCAAAGGTAGGGACATGTAGGCAATTTCCCGAAAGTCAGGGTTTTCTTATAGTTTTTTCTCTGACGGGTATGTAAAGAAAATCTGCAAAGTATATTGAATATATTTAGGGCCCAAGTGGGTACGAGGGTTATCGGCGAGTTGTCGATTGTACATCACAGATATCCGCACTAACGCGGGAAATAGGGGCCTAGCCCCAATTATAAAGGATTGTAGGGTAAAACTGCAGATGACAGGACTTTTGTTTCTTGCAATATCGGAAAGGACATTTTCATAATTCTCTCATTATAGGGGCAGAACTACATAATTTAGCCGTCCCGGAATGTAGAAACTCACAAACATGGCCCGCAGAAGGGCATAATTACAAACATAACCCCATAGAGGCGTAAATACAAGACTCATGGATCATCTACCTCTCGAGGGCCAAAACAACGACTTGAAATCTTCAGCTCCTCTCGTCTGTGTTTTTGTCTGTCTCTGTGTGTGTCTGTCTGTCTTTGGCCCAAGGGGCTATTTATAGAAGTGGGAGGACCCAGGTTATCAAAAACGTAAGGATTTGCCTCAATTTTGACAAAAAATAGTTTTAACTCCAATTCTGATAGGATGGGGTGGCCAACCCTTTTTTTTTCTTTTTTTTGGAACACGGACCCTGGGGGAGTCATTTGACTTGTGGGTGGGACCCAGCGGGTGAACGGGGGGGGGTCGCGTTGACCGCGCTGGGGTCCAGCGGGGTCAAATGGCCTAGTCGAGGGTCGTTTGACCCCGTTGGGGGCCCAACGGGCCGATGTGACCCCATGCGGGGCCTGTCGACCCCGCTGGGTCCCAGTCGGGTGACACGACCCCGCGCGGGCTCGGTCGACCCCGCTGGGACCCAGCGGGATGGTCTCGACCCCACCCGGGTCGGTCGGCACTCGCAGGGAGGCCAGCGGGGTCATTTGACCCTGGGGTGGCCTTTTTGGCCCCTCTTCGCGTGTTTTTTGTAATTTTCTGTCGCCCTGTGTGGGAGAGGAGCCGCCGCCCTACATTTATTGCTTCTCGAGACCCACTCTTGTAGCGTGGCAGCAACACGTTGGTGGAGAACCGTGCTGGAGCGAAGGATTGTTCGTTTGTTGTTTGCTTGCGCGCCGCTCGCCTGGAGGGGAGTTTTTGCATCCGTCCGTGCCGTGTGATACATAGTTGTTCGGCCACTCTGGCAGGTGTGCATGTACATTCTCCTCTCAATTTCTCTTGTTGCGACGCCGCTTGCAATGATAAGGTCGGGCCAATAGACCTTAAATCGCAGAGATACTCCACGAACCTTGCTGTCGGTTGCTATGAAATAAAATCCCCGAAATATTTCGAGATAATTACGGGTGCAACATAAGCACATGCCCATCTTTGTAATTTTCGATATGGGATCTTTTGAGCCTCCTTCTTAGGCCTCTACACTGTTTATAAGTTAAAAGTCACTTTAAATTAAGTGTATGCTCCCCTCCTTTTCCTGCTAGGATTGGAAATATTGTATTTTACATGTCTATACAATAAATATTACTATGTTATGTATAAAACACGTTGAGTCTATCAAAATTAGGAGGCAACTATAATTCTATCCATCCTAAAAAAGGAAAACATGTTTTGACAGGCTCCATTAACAACAGATGGATGCTTTGATGAATGATTTTGAGATGTCAAAGACAAGGCTGATAATTTGGTGTCACAATATGACTGAGAACATTGAATGATCAATATGTGCCAGCCGATTTGGATTGGCTTGTATTGTGACTTAAACCAGCTCGTAGAAACGTAAAAAAAACTTCATAAGAGTCTAAATATTTAATAATATGTCTAGTAGACTTTTATTGGGTCGTATCATATCGGCCGACTTGAGAAAAAAACTTGGAAACCCAGAAAATGGATTTGGCTCGTATGAGGAGGACTGATCAGTTCGAGTTGGCAAACAATGCTTGGAACAATGTTACGATATGAATGAGGATCAATGGAAATGCCTACTGGAGAACTGTGACAGGTTTGCTGTGGTACTTAAAAAAGTAAATACTGCTTTATGTCCAACATGTGAGTGCATTATAGATGTGATTTTGCTAACTACTAATTTACTCCCCAACATGTTGGTGAACTGGACATGTTATTTGTGTAAGAAAAAGGATGACCATTATGTATGGGTATTTGATTTCCTAGAAAGTATATAGAGTGCCTAGATGGTTCTTTAGAGCAAAGCGGACATGATGTTATGATTGCTTGCCACCTTTTCCTCATAAGGGGAAAAAAGTGCTATGACTGAAGGATGGATGCAGGTTGCATGGAGACCACTCAACATTCATAGCAAGTTTTTTGTTTTTGGTGATTAGCATTGATGTATGAGGGTTATTTTCATCAGTATCTCATTTCTTTTGTACTAGGGTAATTCTATCTTTGGTTAGATAGGGTCATGGTCAAATTTGCTATCGCTGTGATTTTTGTTATAAAATAAGAGGAGACACCTTAACTACGGCTCTTGATGGTTGGTTTCTGAAAGGTTGTTTTTTCTCCTGGGGTGCAATGCCTTCTGCGGTTTTTCCTCGCATGTGAGCAGCGATGTGAAGTCTATGGTGTGACTACATGTCGAGTGTGAGATTATGTAGTGTGAATGTCCACACAGTGTGGATTGGATATAAGATCAAGTTATTCTCATTTGACACCAAACTCCCAGACGTATAACATGCAAACATGAATGCAGAATATCAGATTACAGATGTGTGTGCATGCATGCATAAGAGGAATATCATGAACTATGCAGAATAAATTTACTGTGTCACAATGCTGATGGAATCACTATATATAGCAAAGCAATTTCGATGTAATCAGTGCAACCAGTGGAGGACCAAGCATCTAGCTGCCCAAGTGATGTTATGCAAATATATCATCATTATATTCACATTTCTTTGTTGGCATCCATGTGCTGTTCTAAGCATATTCCTTTTCGCTTGAATGGCGTGCGTGGATTTACCTTTCTTATTGCAACATAAGGCTTTTTTGATCAGATCATTGGTTAGTTGTATGATGTGTTGTAGGAAGTCTTACCAAGCTAACCATAATTGAAGAAGTTGACCTAATAGAAATGCTCATTTTTGTGAGTTTGTTTTGTAGATATCTTGCTGGAACACTGGAAACATTGTTTTGACTTTTACGATTTGAGAAATGGTATGTACCCATCTTTCTTTCGTTTGTCAAATTTCAAGATTTATTTTGACTTAAAGTTTTTCATATCAGATAATGATGTTGTCCTTTTTTGGGGATAAAAATTCCATTACTATCTAGAATGTTGGCTTTATGTGTGGGGATCAGACATGTCATGGATATGATTTCTTACATATTTCGTGCTCCATTTTTTTAAATCTCCAATGACATTTATGGAAATTCTGATTTCCTAGATGCATGTTTTGTCTACATCTTTAGGACTTATCTTTCAAACAATTGATTAAAGTATCATTCGTAGGGTGAGAGATGCTGACATGATGTAAATATTTAGTTCTTTAATTGTGTCTTGAATTTTGACTCTCTCTCTAGTTGTTTCTAGAGAGAGAAGCTATGAGGAAACTGAACCCCTCGGGGAGGCGGCATGTGTCAGAACCTTAACGGTGCTCCCTCATCTCGGGGTTGAGGCTGGGCCAGTAGGACAAAGATGTCTCCGACAGAGCTCCGGGGCTCTTTGGGGCCGGTTTGCTATCGTTGTGGGAGGAGAGGTCACCTTTAGCACTCCTGCAAGGATCCAGAGAGAAGAGGAAGGCCTAAGGAAATTCATGGGTGGCAGAGGAGAGTCTCCTATGCAGAGGCTATGAAGCAAAGGAAGCCAGCTTTGAATCCTAATGTGGGGAATGGAGAAGGCCTGCATGTCGGAGGCATCTCCTCGGATAGCCTGAGAAGCCAGATGGAGTGGCTCGGCAACTACCTGTGGATCTCCCTAGTTCACGGAGGAATGGATGTGGAGGCAGTGAGGGACCTACTAAATGAAAGATGGGCTTGGGGCGGGCCTTGGGAGATCAGGCGGATGCATAGGGATGGCCTGTTAGCAGTTAAAACTTGTGCGGAAGCGGTGAAACCTGTGGCGGAAGCTAGGGTTTTAATGTGTAGAGGATTGATACTACGAATCCAACCATGGACCTTAGAGAGAGAGACACCTATCCCATCTCGGAAAGGACAACACTCGGGGTTAAATTTGCAGGGTTGTGTATCCTCCTTTGTAATGAAGCCGGACCGGGCGTCCTTTTGAGGGCGTTTGGTAGGGTGAAAGCTAGCACCCTTAGATTGGTACTGGAGGGGAGAGTGAATTGTGTTGAAGTCCTTGTAGAGGTAGCATCCCCTGAAGTAGTCCCACCATTCATCCTCTTCCCCATTTGCGAGGCAGAGTTTGTTGTCAGGGTCTCAGTCTTGCCAACGGTGTAGGAGCGGAGGCGACCATCGTTGGAGCTAGGGCGTCCAACAGGCTGGAGGTTGAAGACGGCCTTGTGGCGGTTGATTCAAATGCGAATTGAACTGCGGCTTGGAAGAGTGCTGGGCTGGTTCGGTGGGCTACGGTGGGCGGGCCGCCTTCTACCTTTAATCCAGTAGGTACAAGAGGAGTGGGTTATCCAACCCAGTGCCACAGTAGTAGAGCGGGGTGTGTTAGGGACCCGATGAAGGACCCGTCAACCCACAACTTACCCAAATCCAAGTATTATGGGGTGCAGACCCATTAAGGGTCTTCCCTGCCGCCCGAAACCTGTGGCGGTTTAGGGGGAACCCCTTCTGAAGCTCTTGGCGATGCAGGTCGGTTGCCTCCCACGGCAGCGCCCCACCCCAGAGCCCTTTTGATGGCGGCGACGACACTGGTGGCCTCCTTCGGGGATCCTCTTTTAGGGAGAACTCTAGTAGTTGGTCGGACATTGGCTCCACTTTGGAGGTACATCTGTTGGTGCCGGTGGATGGTCAGAGAATGGAGGTGGGGGTGGGGCAGATTGAGTCCCCAGCATCCGTGGCCGAGGAGGAATATCTCGACGGCAACACAATCCTTGATCAACATGTACAGGCCGATCCACTTAGGGAACCAGAGCAAGAGCCAGAGGATGATGAAGATGTCTTTCCAGTCTCCATGCCAGAGGCGGGTGGTTGTTTCGGAGGGTACAGAGGGGTGCTGGACCTGTTTTAGCCCATACAACACCTCCTATCGTCTGCTGTTGGTGTACTAGAGACACTAAATAATAAAATATTGATGGGGGAGCAGTGGCTGAGGAAGCTGAGGGGGAGGTCTGGGAGGGGAGGAGTAGACTGGGTAAGCAGGAGATCAAGGAGATGGTGGGAGAGGTGGAGAGGCTGATGGAGGGTCATGTTAGGGAGCTAGTGGATAGGATGTGGTCTCTTTTGTGAGGATGGAGAAGGAGCTGAAAGGGGTTTGCAACAAAATACAGAAGAAATGGTTTATTAATTTAGCGAGAGAGGCTAGGGGAGGGAAATCGCAAAAGAGGGTGGAGAGGTAGGTGGAGAGAGGAGAAAAAGCAAGGGTGAGGTGTTGGAGGAGGGGGGAGGACTCTTATTGTCTCTTTGAGGATCATCCTATGGAATGTGAGAGGGATTTGTAGGGGAGAGAAGAGGAGGGTGGTGAGGGAGACGGTGAGAAGTTGTAAAATTGATATATTATGTATTCAAGAGTCCAAGTGAGAGAGAGATGGGGACTCTATCATGAGGGAGATAGGGGGGACAAGGTTGACAATAGGTGGCCTCTCCAGCTATGGGGAGGTCAGGAGGCATAATGGTTTTGTGGAACCATTTTGAGGCAGAGGAGGTGGAAGTGGATAGACAGGTTGGTAGTGGGGCTATCTCTCTTCAGTTTCGTAATGTTAGTGATGGTTTTTCATGGCATTTCATTGGTGTTTATGGGCCATAGAGCAGAGAAGGAAAAAGAATTCTTTGGGAGGAGTTGTTGCGACATCATTTGCTATTAGGCAGGCCGTGGTGTGTGGCATATGATTTCAGTGTAGTGGTTGTAGAGTGGGAGAGATTAGGGGGACACCACACAGGGGAAATGGAGGACTTTACTACTTTTATTGCAGATGCGGCATTGATTGATAGACCACCTAATGCTCTATTTACATGGTCTAATATTAGGGATGACCCTATTTGCTCTCACTTGGTAAGATTCTTGGTATTTATTGAATGGGTGGACTATTTCCCCTATGCACACTCTTGTTGCTTGGCTAGGTCGGCTTCCGACCACAAGCCCTTGTTGTTGAGGACTTCTAGCAGAATGAGAGCGAAGCCCATGTTTAGGTTGGAAAGAGAAATGGATTCCATGAAGACTGTTAGTCAGGTATGGAATACTCCAAGACAAAAGCAGTCGACAATGGCTACATTTGTAAGTAAGATGAAGCACTTGGCGCAGGTCCTCAAGTAGTGGGGGGCATTCAAAGTGTTACCTGAAAAAGTTGCTAAAGATAGGATTCTAGGTCAGTTGAAGGGCCTGGATTGCTTGGAGGAGGTTGGATTGTTAGATGAACTAGATAGACAACTGAGGGACACCAAGGGCAAAATTTGAGGAGATACTTGTTAGGGAGGAGATCTACTGGAAGTAAAAATCTAGGGAGAAATAGCTTAAAGAAGGGGACATGAACACTACATATTTTCAGCGTATAGTTTCAGGGAGAAGAATGATAAACTCTATCAGATGCATCAAGGTTAGGGACTAGTTGTTCTTCAATGATGTGGACATTAGGCGGGAGGCCAGGGCATTCCTTTTTCGTCTCTTCATAGAGGAGGCTATGATTAGACCATGTGTTGCTGATGATCTTCTCCCACATATCTCAGAGGAGAAGAGTGTGGCTCTTGTTTGACCTTTCTCGGAGGAAGAGGTCCGCAATGTGGTCTTCTCTCTTGCAGGTGACAAAGCTCTAATGCTAGACGCATTTCCTATGTCATTTCAGAAATGCTGGGATATCATTAAAGCAGACCTCCTTGGTGCAGTGTAGGAGTTCTAGGAGGGGAGACATTTATGGGTATCAATAAGACCACCTTAATCCTCATTTCGAAGAAGCAAGGTGCGCAGGAATTTCGGGACTTCTGGTCAATTAGCCTCTTGAATGACACATAAAAAATTATCTTCAAGCTATTGGCCATGAGATTTGATAGTGTGATTAATGGGGTAGTGAGTGGATATCAAGGGGTTTTCATCAGAGGCCGTCATATAGAGGAGAATTTTCTGGTTGCTCATGAATGCCTAACATGCCATGAAGACTCAGGGAAAGAAGGAATGATCCTCAAGTTGGATTTTGAGAAAGTATATGATGGAGATAATTAGAGCTGTCTATTTGATGTCCTGAGAAGATGGGTTTCATGATCAGTGGATTAGTTGGCTTCAAGTCTGTGTTTCATCAGCCAAGTTTGCAATCTTAATTAATGGGCAATCTTCATCATATTTTCTTAATGGTGGGGGTCTTCGACAGGGAGCCCCTACTGTTTGTTTTGGTTGCACATATCCTTAGTAGGATGTGGATGAGAGTAGAGTCGCACATGTTGATCAAGGGATTCCAAGTTACATAGACCAATCCTCACATTACACACTTGCAATATGTTGATGATACCATACTCTTTTAAGCAGAGGGAGAGAGACACCTTTATATCACTAGACTTATGCTGGAGCTTCTGGAGACTATCAATGGGTTAAAAGTTAACTTTAATAAGAGGCAAATTGTGGGGATCAACTTGGAGGATAGACATTTGTGGAGAGTAGTTTTCATTCTAGGCTGTAAAATAGGTGATTTTCCTATCTCCTATTTGGGCCTTCCACTCTCTCCAGGGCCCATACATTGCAGAGATTGGGACAATGTGATCCAGAGATATGAGACCAGATTGGTAGGGTGGAGGGCGAGGCTTCTCTCATGTGGAGGAAGGTTGGTGCTCTGCAAATCGGTGCTCAATTGCCTCCCCATGTACTATCGTTCCATCTTCTAGATTCCGAGGATAGTGGTGTGAAAGCTTGACTTTATCCAAGTTAGATTCTTTTGGCATGTCAGTGGAGATCAGAATTAGGGGTTGCATGATGTAGCTTGGGGCAGAATTTGCAAAAGAAAGGAGGAGGGCGGCCTGGGCCTTAGAAACATTAGGGATTTCAATATGGCTCTACTTTGCAAGTGGTTATGGAAGCTAGTTTCTACTAAGAGTGGGCTATGGCTGCAAGTCATTCGGCATAGATATTGTTGGAGGGTGAGAGACTGGGAGCTAGCCCTAGCCTTTTATATAATATTTCACCGATTTGGAGGGGTATATTACAGTGTGTAGATATCATGCGAGTCAGTGCTCGCATTCGTTTGGGTGACGATCAGAGATGTATGTTCTTAGTGGATAGGTGGTGTGGGGACTTCACCTTTCTGGAGAGGTTCCCTCAGCTCTTTGCCATTGCATCTTCACAGGCAGTAGCAATCTTCTAGGTCTTTGAGCCTCAACTTTCAGGAGGCACTTGGAGTCTGACCTTTTGAAGAAACTTGTGGGTGGAGGAGATTGATCAACTCCAGGAGCTCCTTTCCTTCCTCCTTGACCTTACACTAGTAGCCATCGTGCTGATAGCTGGTGGTGGCGATGGTAGAAAAGTGGAGAATTTTCAGTCAGATATATGAGCTTATCTTTGATGGAGGTGTAAGACATGAGTTGGCATCACACATTTGGAACCCTAAGAGCCCACTTAAGCTGAAAGTGCTGATGTGGAGAATTTCACATGCTCGGCTTCCTACTTGTGATAGGCTGGTCTCTTTCGTGTCAGGTATTCCCACTTAGGCTGGGGATGAGGGGGAGTCTCTGGACCACCTTTTTGTAGGATGTTCCTTCTTGCAGGAGGTATGGACCAAGATGACTTGCAGGTTCCTAGGTGTCGGGTTGATGCAGGACAGTGTACATCTTCTCATCCGGCAATGACACGGGCGGTGGCAGCTGAAGGGGGATTGTCACATTTGATGGTTCATCCTACATGCTATCCTTTGAGCTTTTTGGGGAGAAAGAAACAATAGGTTCTTCAGGAGGGAAGCCAGGGCAGTGGACAGAATGGTGCCTTTTGTTTGGAGAGACCGAGGGAATGGGCTGTGACCTTACGTATTATGAACTCACAAAACTCTTCCTTTTTGGCTTTGTTGGGGGGATAAGGGGTACCACACCTCCTTGGTGTGGTCATTTTGTACATGGATTTTTTGAGAGCTCACAGTTCATACTTGCATATACCTTCTTTTACTTTTAACATACTCGTGGTACCAACCACTTTCCAAAAAAAATGTGTCTTGAATTTTGAAGAAACCTGTGCTACATTCCTATTTCTTTGTCAGCACTTCGGATTAATAATATTAAGTACTGTAGAATCCTGTTGGACTGTTGTTTTAACAGTTTTGTGATCATTGTGAATCAAGTGCAAAATAGTTGCTTTCATGGCCTGAATGATGCATATTATTACTTTATAAAGTGATCTCCGTGCTATCATCATTGCAATTTTGTCTGTTTGGACAGTTTAACTACATTGACATGGGACTGCATTGGATCACTAAGCCTCATGGATGACGAAGTATAGTGGAGACATGAGCTTCAATAATTAGATAATCTCTCTTGCACACTAAGGTTCCAAACAAAAGTATGGGGGAACATCAAATTGGAATGGAAATTTGATTTCTTTATGGTGCAAAGGAAATGTGTTTGTAGTAGAGGAGCTTCACCTCTTTTTGGTTAGAATACTCTTCATTGTGCCAGTCGCACCAAAGCCTTTTGTTAAAAGTTGATTTCTTTACACAAACATTTTTTCTTTTAAGGCCCTTTGTGCTGTTTCTTTAATCTGCCATTAAGTGCAACTAAACCAGTGGTCCAATTTTCCGAATAATTTTCTACTGCTTACATGTTCTATGCATTGGTTTGAGCATTAAATGACTAAAGTATGGCTGATATAGTTTGTAAACTGATGAATTTCAGAGGAAGAATAGATGAAGAAATGAAGAGAGGAAGAAGGAGAGAGAAGGATTAACTGTGGCCATATAAGCCCGCGGCCTCTCCTCACCTTGTATATTATTAAAATTAGGGCAATTTGAAAATGACAAAAAATCCCTCATAATAGGGAGAAATAACTTGACTATCCTGATAACTAATAACAAGAGGGAAAACATAAAACAATGACTAAAATGCCCCTCTATCCTTCATCGCGACTACACTCTCCCTCAAGCTGAGTGTAGATATCAAGCATACTCTACTTGCCTAGACAAAGTTGAAATTGAGAAGCGGATTGTCCTTTTGTGAAGATATCTGTCACCTGGTCTTGAGACTTCACATAAGACAAATTTCTTCTGAGTCAAGCTTCTACCTTATGAAGTGACGATCAATTTCAATATGTTTCATGCGATCATGCTAGACTGGATTATTTGCAATGTTGATAGTAGCCTTGTTGTCGCAGTAGAGCTTCATTGGTAGACAAACACAAATGCCGAGGTCCATTAAGAATATCTTCAACCAGACCATGTCTGTAACACAGTTGGCTATGGCCCGATATTCAGCTTCAGCACTGGACCTCACATAAATTATCTATTTCTTACTCTTCCACGCAATGAGGTTACCTCCTAAGAACAAGCAATACCCAATAGTTGATCTTCTATCATCTTTAGAATGTGCCTAGTCAGCATCCGAATAACTTTCAATTAAAAGATTGTGACACTTGGAGAATTGGAGTGCCTTGCCAAGACAAGACTTGATGTACCGAAGTATCCTGTCAATAGCCTTCATATGAGGTACTCTGGGTGCATGTGTATACTGACTGACCACACTAATAGCATATGTCAAGTTTGGATGGATGAGTCCCACATAAAGAAAGCGACCAACCAGTCTCTGATATTTCTCCTCTTCTGAATCAGATAGGAGATCACCATCAGTGTCATTAAGACCATGATTGGATTCAATAGGGGTGTTAGGTGGTTTGCAACCAAGCTTCCCTATCTCCTCCAATAAATCCAGAACATACTTCCTCTGACAAATATAGATACCTTGTTGGGATTGGGTAACTTCAATGCTGAGGAAATATTTGAGTTTTCCCAAGTCTTTAATATCAAATACCTGTGCAACATTGTGTTTCAGCTTTTCAATTTTATGAACATTATCACCTGTGATGATCATATCGTCCACATAGACCAATAAAATAACCACCTTACCACCCTGCCATTTAGTAAAAAGAGTGTGGTCAGAATTGCCTTGATAATAGCCAAAACTCAACATAGCTTTGCGGAGCCGATCAAACCATGCCTTAGGTGATTGCTTCTGCCCATAAAGAGCTTTGTTGAGTTTACATATTCTCCCCTTTACATCAAGTCTAGAGGGGGCTGCATATACACTTCTTCCTACAAATCACCATTCAAGAAGACATGTTTGACATCAAATTGATATAGAGGCCAAGAGAAGTGAACCGCAAGAGCTAGAACCACACGCACAGATTTAAAATGAGCAATAGGAGTAAAAGTCTTTGAATAATCAATGCCGTAGGTTTGTGTGAAACCACGAACAACCAGCCGTGCCTTATAGCGCTCAATAGAGCCATCAGCTTGAAATTTAATAGTATAGACTCATTTGGAACCAACCAGAGTATGTCCCTTAGGGGGATCCACCAGAGTCCAGGTACCATTATACTAGTTCCTCATTCATTGCCTGCACCCACTTTGGATCTTTCACTGCCTCAGAGTAAGAATTAGGTATGTGATAAGAAGAAATAGTTGACAAGAAAGAATAGTAACCAGGTGATAGGTGAGAATAAGAAACAAAACGAGAAATAGGGTGATGAGTATAAGCTATGGAACCCTTCGAGTGCAATGGGAAGGTTAGAGGGAGAGAGAGGGTCACCAGAGAGAGGACAAGTGAGCCCAACCGGCGCTGAGGGTGGTGGCTAGTGGAAGATCCCTTCTTATGCCAGGTGCCTCGGGAATACTGTTGTATAGGAATATTTGTAGCATTCTCAATAGATGCAAATGACAAAGGATCAACAGGCAACACCAAAGGCAGTGGAAGAGAAGACAGAGTGGGACTATCCTCCCCATGAGCCTGAGTGGATGGATAATAGGACTAGTTTTCAGAGAATGTAACATCCTTATGAACATATTTCTTACCAGTAAGAGGATCCAAACACTTGTAGCCCTTTTGGGTAGGAGAAATCCCCAAGAAAATTCCTCGAACAACTTGAGGATCAAACTTAGTACCACTAGGCGCCAGACAATGAATAAAACACAGACACCCAAATACACGATGTGGCAAAGAGAACAAGGGTTCAGATGGACGAAGAATGAGAGAAGGAACTCGGTTGTCTAGTGTACGAGATGGCATCTGATTTATAAGATGGGAGGCATGAAGAATAACTGCCGCCCAAAACTTCTCGGGTAGATCCTGGTGGAAAAGAAGTGCTCGAGATACTTCTAGGAGATGACGATTTTTCTACTTAGCCACACCATTTTGTTGAGGGATGTAGGCACACGATGATTCATGAATAATTCCTATATCTTCCAGGAAGATATTTAGATTTTTTTTGAAGTACTCCCGAGTATTATCGAGCTGGAAAATCTTCACCCTCTTGTCAAACTGAGTTTCCACCATTTTGCAAAACACTTGGACAATCCGAGGAACCTCCTCTCGAGAACGCAAGAGGTAGAGCTAACAATAATAGGAATAATCATCAATAAAAGTGATAAAATATCGATGACCATCTATAGAGAGAACAGGAGGACACCAAACATCATAATGAACTTGATCAGAACTCCTTTTCATTGAATCTGGAAAAGTTGTTCTACAATGTTTGGCAAAGTGACACACTTGACACTGAAGAGACTCCATTGACTCAGAAGTAAATAAATGAGGAAAAAGAATCCTAAGAGACCTAAAAGAGAGGTGACCAAGTCGGGAATGCCAGAAGTAGACATCTTTAAGCGGCTGATTTGTCTTGCTACAAATTGAAGATTGAGAAGTAGCAATTCCACCGGGCTCGAAATGATAGAGACCATCCACTTCACAACCACCCCCAATCATCTGTTGCGTTCGTAAGTCCTGAAAAACACAATAGGTAGGAAAATGCCACTAAACAATTTAGAGATTTTGTGATAGTACCCACAGAAAGAAGATTAGTCGATAGAGAGGATGCATGAAGAGCAGTTGGAAGGACTAAGTGACCATTCAGACGAATAGAACACTTGCCTGCAATAGTGGCTTGGGTGCCATCAACAATGGTCACGTTGTCCTGCCCAGAAGACCAAGAATAGGAGGTGAAGTGAGTGGAGATACCAGCCATATAGTCTGTAGCCCTTGAGTCAATGACCCAAGGGTTAGACTGAAGATGAGTAGTGCTAGCACTAAGTGTGTCCTGATAATACCTAAAGAAGAAGTACTCATCTGACCAAACTGAGACAAGATCCTTTGTAGACAGGCAATGTCGGAAGTAGAAAGCGATGGCGCCTGAGATCTAGTGGAGCTACCCTCAGAGGGAGTCGTCGGGGTAGTACCATTGGGCTGAGATGCAACAACATTTTCTTTAGTAGCACGACGTCTCTTGCCCTCAGAGCCACTAGTCTTGACTTTTTCTGGCTTCTTCTCAGGATAGAGCTCCCAGTAAAAATTGACGTCGTGGTTGTCCCGATTGCAATGTGTGCAGTGCTTTGTACCTTTGCTGTCACGCCCCGAGCGCGGAAGATTACCCGGATGTGTCATGACGAGTCTATATCGATCATGTCAATCAGAGCGTAGTGCATTCAACACAAAGACAGAGCGCGCAATATAACAATAACCCAATCCTTTATTTAAATAATCATATTTCTTCCAAATAGTATGACGACTAAATAAGAAGAAATTTATAATGTTTGACTCAAGAAAATAAAAAGTAGATAAGACTATGAAACTCTCGACACTTGGATGGCTCTAGACTTCACTCGTGCTTATCCCCATCCGTGTTAGTCTCATCCTCATCGGACTTACCTGAAAAAGAGGGGAAAACTTTATGAGCGAGAGCTCAGTAGGGCTAAATCTCAAATACTAGCATTGCTTTAAGTAGATTACAATTTATCATGAAATGCAATAAGCTATGCATGCTCGCATGAAACGACTAGAGAGAGAATGTATAATCGTATTCAAGAGATGATATCAATAGATTTCTTAATGAACAAGTATGTCAAGCATGTATTCAAGATAATATTGTCAAGACGTTCAAGCAAGTAATATATCAAGTCATGTCATGTCAAGTTATTTCGATTCAAGAACTCGTGGAATGTCTCGAGAAAATGAGTACTTTGGTGCAATGCCACACCTGATCATTCAACTCCCTCGGGCACAAGTACTTTCGGGTGCTCCCCCCAGGACCAGATCGGGCCCCATAAATGCCAGGCATTGAACATGTAGTGCGACATCCACTATAGAGTTTCAAGGAATATCCATGTAGGAAATTAAGGTAGATCTTTGAGACTAGAATTTCAAGGTTGAACAAGATACGTCGGCGATAATAACGGTATAATCACGATTCTGGTAAATCTAGGTAGAATATGGCTCCTTAACTAGGTGCCAAGATAATTAAGAATAAGCATCCATATACAATGGGTACTCGTTCTTTGACATGATCAAGCTGAATGAATTAGTGTCCAAGACACATAACTCTTTAAGGATATTAATGGTA
>JANBPO010000192.1:7480245-7491167 GCA_024336825.1 Amorphophallus titanum
CGACGTTACACATAGGATTAAGGCAGGCTGGCTAAGATGGAGAAGTGCATCAGGAGTCCTTTGTGATCGTCGTATGCTTGTGAAACTCAAAGGGAGATTTTATAGAACAGCTATGAGACCTACTTTGTTATATGGTACCGAGTGTTGGGTAATATGAAAAGAATACATTCAGAAAATATGTGTAGCAGAGATAAGAATGTTGAGATGGATGTGTGGCAAAACTAAGAAAGTCAAGATTCGAAATAAGTATATATGTAAGGACTTAGGGATAGCCCCAATTGATAGTACAATAAGAGAAAATAGACTTAGGTGGTTTGGACATGTATTTCGTCACCTTAACTCAGCGCCAGTTAAAAGATGTGACCGAATCTTAGTGGATGCTAATAAAAGAGCTTGAGGGAGGCCTAAAATGAGATGGTGCGATGTTATTAGGAATGATATTAATTTCTTGGGTTTAAATATGAATTTAGCACTTGATAGAAACTTTTGACAGAACAGAATTCATGTAGCTGACTCCAAATAATTGGGATAAGGCTCTGATGATGATGATGATGATGATGATGAAGATCTTCATACTTCTATGTTTCTACTTATGGTATATTGAAATTCTATCGATATACGACATTAATGTGAACGATTCTAGTGTGACATGTCACGAGTCAACCCGAATGTTTAAACCATTGACCGATGCCCCACTAACTTATTCGATTCAAGAAAGGGGTTGGGTTTTATGGCATTGGGTAGATCAGTTCAATAAACTCACTTTTATATAAAGCACCAATATATAAATCTTAGTCTCCCCATACCAGTGGCAATAAGATTAATCACCCTCACCATCAGAGGATATCATATGCACGACTTTATTTAGATTCTTTATTGTCTTGTCTTAGAGAACCTATGATTGGAAATATTTCAAACGCATATATGTAAATGGTTGATCTTCTTATCATAATCACATGATGATTTAACTTTTATTTCATGTATTCAATGTCTTCATTATGTTGAATGATAATACACATAAATTAATAAGATATAATAGAGGAATTATCATCAATTTATTTATCTAATGAGAATGTAGATGAAATGATACCATCATTCACAAATAATTGGCTTGCAATGCGCACTTTTTTTTATGGACACTTCAGCGAAACCCAACATGTGTTGCATATTGATCACCTGATCAAAACTCAGTAAGTTTCGGTGTACTGGGCACATGATTAAAACCTAGTTGTTTGTGAGGTAAGGCACTTGATCAAAACTCAACATGTGCACTTCTTGTGAGAAGTAGTGAAATCTTAAACATTGGTCTAGGTATTGGACGGGTCATCGAGTGGGTTTCCAAACTAGTGTACAATTCTACATCTCCCTTGTTTTGTCTGTGCACTTGATGGAATGTTCTATTCGAATCGTTAATCTTTTTAAGCTAAAAATTTAGTTTTAAATTGTAATCTTTATCCACCACCATTCATTCTTCCCCCTCTAGAGCTTGTATTCTCCAAGAATATGTTTAACGACCAGAAGCAAAGATCTAGAGAAACAAGTAAAAATGGCCTCCATACAAGGGCAATCCATTAAGTAGAAGCCCCCACTGTCCAACAACATTGACCACCTTAATCAGAACCCAACATGTGCACTTCTCGTAAGGAATAGTGAAATCTTAGACGGCGGTCTAGGTAGTAGAGGTAGGTCCCCGAGTGAGTTTCTAGACTAGTATAAAATTTTACATCTCCTTTATTTGGTCTGTGCGCTTGATCGTTATGTTCTATTCAAATCGTTAACTTTTTTTAGTAACAAAATTTAGTTTTAAATCGTAATCTTTGTCCGTCACCTTTCATTCTCCCCCCTCCGGATGATGTTTTGCTACTAA
Source organism: Amorphophallus titanum (assembly GCA_024336825.1). NCBI lineage: Eukaryota > Viridiplantae > Streptophyta > Magnoliopsida > Alismatales > Araceae > Amorphophallus > Amorphophallus titanum. The sequence continues at coordinate 7,482,113 of JANBPO010000192.1, forward strand.
CCAGTGGTATTAGAGCTTTAGGAATCTATTTAAATGACTGGGAGCAAATATCTAGAGAAGCAAAGTAAAAATGGCTTCCACAAAAGGACAGGCTATATATCAAGAAGTCCCCACTGCCAAATGACACTGGCTACCGTTATTGAAAATCTAGGATGATGGCTTACGTGAAAGGGACAGATTATGACGCCTAGATGGTTATTGAAGATAGGCGATGGACCTATCAAGTAAGAAGCTCAATTAAGGAAGGATGGAGTGAGCTAGGAAAAGATACAACCTCACTTAAATGCCTGAGCATGCAGTCTTATGCTCTTTGCCTTACCAAGAGAAGAATTCAACGTAGTGCATGCTTGTGCTCGATGGCAAAGGAGATGTTGGATAAGTTAGAGCTCACACGTAAAGAAACATCCTAGGCAGAGGAGACAAAAATAAATACCTTCAGTTGTTTAATACGAGATGTTCAAGATGGAAGCGCGTGAATCCATTTAAGATATTTTCGCAAGATTCACAAAAGTAGTGAATGGATTGAGAAGGATCAACAAAATATATTCTGAAGTTGAAATGGTGAGAAAAATAATTCTAAGATCTGCTATGGAGTATGCCCCATTGTGAGCTACATTTAATTTGTTCCTCGTCCTTTCCTTTTTCGGGATGTGTTCATGAGAAGGGATACGTAATTTTCAGTTATAAATTCTACTTTATAATATATGGTTTTTTGTTTATCATTATATTATAAGATTAAAATTAATCATTGAAGGTGTTGCAATATTCTTGTAAACATTCATGTATTCTTCTGAGTTTTGGCACAAGCAAGGATTTGTGGTGTCTTGATTCCTTTTGAGGCCAGAGATTCTGATTTGCTACAGTTGGCATTAGCGTTGCTCCGGCCAAATATTTGAGAAACAACACTAACTGGAGATAGTCCAAGTCCGTAAGTACGGTGATATGGCGTCTCGACAGGTAGACAGACAGACAGATAGTAGGTACATTAATGGGTCTTGTTGACTCGAGTGGGTAGTGATGCTGGTCTTGTTTAATCGAGCATGGAAAACACAAACATCGCACATGATTTGGATGTCAACGATGAGCTATATATGACATCTTTTATTTACTAGAGCATGGGAAAACACAAACATCTACACATATCTTGGATGCCAAACGATTTCATACGACATCCTGGATCCTCTGGAGCAAGGCAAGGGAAACACAACATCACACTTGACCGTGGACGTCAATGAGTGATATATATATATATATATATATATATAGTTTGCATGTGTGTGACGTCCTTTATTTTTAGACACACTTCATGAAATACAAAGGAGCGTACTAATTAATTAGGCCCCAAATACGCTCCGACGGCATCAACATAATTTCCGCCGCGCCCAAAGAAGTTGGCAATCTTGCCGTCGGCAACCGGAAGGGAGAAGGGAGTTCCACCACCTCCTCCATATGGGCCATATGTATTCCCCTTGTTATTGGCAAAAGAGAGTTGAGTTACACAAGCACTGACCGGGCCGTAGGCATTGACATATCCAGACATGGAGGTGAGGTATTCTCCATCGGCGAGATTAATCTGCAAAGCCAATATCAGGTAATAATAAAGTTAGAAATTGAGCCAATGTTCTTGACTTTGCAGAAAATACAGGCATAGATAATTAAGATACTGTTGATTAATTAACACGGAGGAGGAGGTGGAGGAGGAGGAGTGATCCAATTAATTAAGGGGACTTGCCTTTGATTCAGTGCCGCCGGTGCCTCCGATGACCAGGTCGAAGAGCGTCCCGTCGACGATGTAGTATACCCTCATGCCGTCGACTACATCCCCGGAACGAACGAGGATGCTTTGGATTCTGGAAGCAGATCCGACGTCCACGGAAGTCCCTCCGTTCCCTCCCCATGGCCCGACCTTGACCACTCCAGCCTGGGCCGGCCCACGCACATGCAAAACTTAATTAATTAACATACAACAGCATTGCAGATATGTATCATATCAACCAGACCCAAAATTATGAAGTTAAGCAACTCGAGAGGAACAGGAGCTGCTCTGCTGCTGCTGCTGCTGCCGTAAGATAATAACATTTAAAAATTTTAATTATGTATATATATATACATATATATATATATATATATATCCCACCATCAGCGAGAGATAGGTAGCTATCAACTTTCTGTCCCACGACACAGCGCACGACGAAGGTGGAGGTTTAATATGCACAACACACACTTGGAGTGGGGAGATGGGAGACGTGGAGTGGGGGGTATTTATAGAAGACGAGTGAAGAGGGTACGCCTCCCTGGACACTCCGTGGACGGGCGGGCTGGGGAAGGGGGCGGGGCGGTGACCTTGGACATCGTCTTCTAGACGTGACGTAGAACGACCATTGGTCGGCGGGAATCGCGGAAGCGTCGGATTGGGCATTTGGTCGTCACGTGAGGTTAGAAAGAGTTCACAATTATAATGCTCATAGTGTGGGGGCTGGACGACTACCTGTTGTTATAATTGAGCGAGTCCCACGCCCCCCCTCCCCCCACCCGTCGTTATTACTGTACTCAACCCAAAAAAATTAATTAAGCACGCGATACTTGCCTGTCACTCTAAGATGACATGATTAATGAAGGTGCAGATTGAAATCTCATCCCTATAAAAATAAATCTACGATGAGACGGAAGCCACGTACCCAACTTCCATTGTCTTATTTAATTGTCACGTTCCGTCCGTTACACACCTCCTCACACCTTCAAGCCATTATTGATCACGTTGTAACACAGTTGCTTCCGTTGGAGGTTCGATTTATTTACTATTCAATCATGTCGAACCCAGGCACCACGCCGCTCCGTAAGATGACCATGATTACAAGTTCCTCGCATGAGTGTTAATAGACACAGGTGCTTCTCACTTTCCTGCCCAAGCTGCAGTAATATTTGATAAACATCTTCCACAGAATGAAGAAGAGCTCCTGACCGATATGCTTGTTGCCCCTAGGCCCTCAGACGACAATATCATCTCTTAGAACTTCATCTGTAGACCACAATTCCCTTGGCAGATAGGAAGGAATGCTATATCGTAAGATTCTTGACATAACAAAGCTTCTTGATATATATCCTTCATGAATAAAACATGTCGACCTGTGGGGGTTCATCTCTCTGCATGGGAAGCTTCAAAGTGTTCGATGACGGAGCCACCCGCCCCTTGCGTGGAAATTCCAACGTCGATGAAATAATTACGGTGCCAAGAACTTCCATCAACGATCGATAGCCCAAACCTGCCTTTGAATGTAGCACTAATCGTAGCCTTGACAACATCATTTTTTAAGTGCCAAACTTGTAACGCACCCCTTCTTCTGGCCAGTTATCTGAACTAGATCTGAGCCAGGAGTGATCAAAGCATCAACGGTGGTTTCCTTAATAAATAGCGTGATGGCCACCGACCTTGCTTTTGTGGCAACTAGTTTCAAATCTCGAGGGCCCTTCTTCACTATAATCCTTGGCGATGAAAATTTGACTTCCTCAACTATTCCCTTGATAAGAACTCGGACCGCCATGCGGCTAACACAATCACAAATCTTGAATAGCATCGTTGGAACCAAGTTTTCCTCTTCTTGTTCTCGGGAATCAGCTTTCCAACATTCAATGAAAGACATACACCCTCTCCGAAGGGTGATAGAGAATGGTGAAATGCGGATGGTAGGCTCAAGGAATAATTAGGGAGTGGAGATAGGTTTGGGCACGGCAAGCTTTGCCCCTTGCTCCGAAGTGGGCCAGGTTGGCTCGGGTGTAGAAATGGATGGCACCTGCTCAAGCTCAGGTGCAAGTAGGATCGGAAAGGTCTGCATGGTGGAGGTGATTGGTTTAGGTAACTCATCGGCATATGATGGAGATGAAGGCTCAGGTGGTTCAATGGTGGGAGGGTTGGAGGGTGTAATGGGTGTACGACAAGTGGAGGTTGGAGGTATGGCAGTTGGGGGGTGGATGACTGCAGGTTTGGAGTTGAACCGTCTAGATTTGGTTAGTGGGGGAGAGGGTTTTGGTAGTGGAAAGTCAAGGGGAGAAGGTTGCATAGAAGTTTGCGGGTGTGTCGAGGTGAGCATCGACTCATCATCAAAGCACCGGGTGGTTTGGGCGGCAGGGGTGATGGTGATGGACCCAACCTGAGCAAGGGGTACTTGTGGCTGTGGAGGAGGAAGAGGTGGTTGTTGGGTTAACGGCCAAAGGAGCCTTGGAGTAAGTGCAACTTGTGGCATGGGAACATTAGCTCGCCACCGCTCATTATGAATTGTATGTGGATGCCGAGGTGGAAGTGTACTATTGGCATGTGAAGCATGGTAACACGGATAATTTTGTGGATATGGAGGTGGTGGGCCATATGGATAAGTGGGATGGCTAGGTGGCGTGTGGACGTCGTCCATTTGTTCACTAGCTCCAAAGCTTGGAAGACCAACTTATTCAAAAGCATTTATAAAAGGAGAGTCTTGAAATTGGTCCTGAATGTAACGAGTCCTCTCATAAAGGTCTTCAATGGTATCAATTTTGTTCATGGATAAACTATGCAGGAATCTAGGTGCAGAATTAAAAATCATCATTTTTACCTGCTCAGAGTCCAACAATGTGCCCCTTAATCGCTTGGCCATGACTCTCCATCTATCAGTGAATTGAAATTCATCTTATCAACCAATAACTCAGTGATGGAAACAGATGGATGAACACAGTTCCTATACCTTTTGAGGAATTTTCTTTTACCAATTTCAACATCTGCTGCTTCATTTGGCTCTAATGAATACAACCACTCCAAGGTAGAGCCATCCAAGAATTTTGTAAACAAATACCCAAGGGCTCTCTTATCATTCTGCCAATAAGCTGAGTCATACTTGAAATCCTTAATGTGTAAGAAAGGGTTGCATTTTCCATTATAAATGGGGTACGTGGGCACTTGTGAAGGAGAAATATAATATGATGGAGCAGTGGCATAGAAACTTCCAGGACATTTTGTACATTTCTCATTTTCCTCAATTGACCCTTAGAAGAAGGTGCAGGACGGCCATACAAGGATTGGGCCGAATAAGGAGGGGAAAGAGCAGAGGAATTAGGTTGGATATTCAAGTGAGTGGCTAAACTATCCAATAAGGAAGAGTGATCGGTAGGAGGGAAAGATTCCCCGGGAGTAGCTTGAACATGAGGGGGATCAAGAGTTTGATTAGTGTCCATGGCATTGACATAACCATAGGAAGTCGATGCGCGGTGATGACCCTCATAAGAGTGACGAGAGGCATAAGATCGAGGACTATAGGATAAATTAGGTTGACTACCCTCTTAATCATGGAAAGCATAGGCTGACATCTCATTAAAACACGACATCATACACTATCAATCAAACCAAAGGTTTTTCAATCAAATGCAAGGTTAAATAATCAATTAAGATGATCACATTTTATTTGTGATTCCTTATATGAGATTAATGATTTTCAATAGATTCACTCAATCAAGGGTTGGACCCTAGTTTGCCAACTAAGGGTCACACAATCTCACCGCGTGGCTAGCTAACTCCAAGGTGCTGCAATAGAACAACCAGTCTAGTGTCCATGTGGGATTTCATGACTCGCGAGGACTTACAGGGGCCCCTTGGATGAGTCTTCTTGTTGGGCACAAGAAATATGTAGCCGAGAGGGATACACTCACCAAGAGAGGGGGGTAATGGATAGCAAGGGTGTAGAGAGAGGAGATCTCTCAACCAAAATGCCTTAGGTGCATTAGAGTGCATGCAAATTCTTGTCAAAATCTAGAAGACAATATGAAGAATATGATGGCAAAACAATTACAGAACAATATACGAGAAATATACAAGATGCAACTAGAGGATATCAATGAGAAACCCGATGAATCATATAACAAAAGAGCTCTTGGGTGCGGACTCGCCTAAACGCAGTGTCCACAGAGGGCGCGACCAAAACGCGGTCACTGGGTCGACCACGTTCCACCAGGGATACAAAATGACTAAAAATTAAATGCAAAAACCACTGGAAATGAGGAACAATAGAAGACAGAGAAGACTATAAACGCGGTCTGCAAAGGGGCCGTGTTCAAATGAGCGCGTCCTCTATAAAAGCGTGTTTAAGGTAGAGACCGAGAACAACAAAAATAATAGAAAAACAAGAATGAAGGCCTGAATGCAGTCTATATAGGGGCCATAGTTAAATGAATATGGCCTCTGGAGAGGTCACGTTTAAGGCAAGAACCCGAAGCAGATAGAGAAATAGATGGGGAGAAATCACAAAAATAACTATCAACCATATACAAAATCTGAGCACACAAGCAGGTAGAAGAACGAACGTGATGAGCACAAAGTTTCCCATTATGATCGCCCAAAGATGTAGATCATAAAAATAACACACCCACATTAATCAATCAAAATGATTATAAGTGTGATAATAAAGGGGTGGGGGCATGCGATGAAAGGTAAGGAAATAAGATCTGTGATCGCCACCGAAGCTTATATCATGCAAATAATATGGAACTAAGGAGGGTGCATGCGACATACCTCAGAATGAAAAGGGAGGCTGAAGAACAGCCTAGAGTTGAATGCGGTCACCTTGAGGGCTGCCTTCAGGGTCGCAGTTTCTATCGTGACCGCAATCTGGAACGGCATGGTGACTGTTAACGTCACGTTCAATAACGAGTGCGGGATGATGTGGAATCTTTCTTCCTTGCTCCAAGACTGGCCAAAGTGCAAGGGCTTCACATCATTATGCAGCTCATGCTAGCAAAATCAACAACCAAAGAAAGAAAAGCCCATTAGATCTTGATTAAAGATTGTATCTATCAATGGATTTAATAAGAACATGCAAATGGAGGGGAAGATACCTAATTTGGTTTTAAACCCCTATGGAAGGGCAAAAACTAGGTTTAGTTGTGCATGTGTGTGTGTGTGTGATTGACAAATGAGTGATTTTTGAAGATAATATGCAATTTATGCGATGATTAAAATCGGATTGAAGAGGAAATAGGAGTGAACTCAAGAGAAGCTATGAAGAACATAGAAGAACAAAGGACAAAAAAAGTAGCCCTAATCTAACTCTGTGGACAATCAATGGACGAAGAGGAAGCAGCCCTCAACACGACAAAGTCTCCCCTCCTCCTTGTGGTCGCATCCCCAGGTTGCATCCATCTCGAGCCATTAGCAGAGGATGTCAATTTATAGAGAAAAGGGAGCCCAAAAATCCTAGCTCAGGCATAAGAGGAATCGATAGATTGGCGGCCTAAATCGAGGAAAACTTGCCATAGATTGAAGGAGGAAGAATCCTAATAGGATTAGGAAGCTTCCAAGAGTTGATTCGGGCATCGAAACCCTTCCAAATCGAGTTATAGAAAGATCAAAAAATGGAAAGAAAGAGTTTCAGTTGGATAAGGTTTCTGACTAAGAATGCGGCCATCACAGTGGTCGCAACCATCAGGAACGCATCCATACAATACGCCGCGTTTAGGGTTGACAGGTCAAAACATTTAAAGTTGACTTTTTATAAACGCGATTTAGGTTCGAATCGTGATCTAAAGGATGCAGTCGTTACCCAGGCTATGTTCAGACCGAGCTAGCCCACAATGTCAATTTGACGTCCAGGGCATGGAAATTGAACTCAAGGACTGGAAATAGATTGAAGGGGCTCACAATAGGCCAAAAAATCAATAAATTAATGACAAATTGAGGCATTAGCAAGGAGAATACGAGAATGGCTCAACTTGTGGGCTGAAAATGAGTGTCTACAAATGATCCTTTGTTGACCATTAAATCACCTTCGTATGCTTTACACCATACCTAAGTGCTTGACTATACTAGACCTACGGTAATTTCTATGGAGTAAATGCCAAAGCATAGTGGTCCACATAGTTGGTGTCTTTGATGTCTCAGGTCTAAGGATATATCACACCATAGTGACTTGGAGTCTCCTAATTGGTATATAGATATCATTACACATGTAAGAACTATGTGGTAGATCCATTATTTTTAAACCTAGACCGGACAGTCTAGTCTTACCAATTGACCCAGGACCCAGTCTTAAAATAGGGTTGATAACATATTGGACCAGCCAACACATAAAACTCAATCAAACCCAATTAACTCAGGCAGGTCTGATATAAGTCACTCAACCCAACAATGCCCATGTTACCTAGCTGAGTCTAGTCCTATTTCATATTTTTACTTTTGCTATCATTATTTTAGGTTTTTATAAGGAGTCTTTCACTAATCATGCAACGAAACACAAAAGGTGAGGACTAATGTTTAAAATTCTAGCCCTTATCATTTAATAATATTAACACTAAGTTTTGGAAGTTGAAAAGAGTGTACTCTAGATTCTAAAGCCTTTCTTATTTATGCTTAAAAAAGGAAAACCTAAGAGATCAATTCCTTATCATTTTATAGTATTAATGACAATTCTATATGTTTTAAAAAAGGAAAATCTAATAGAAGGTTTCACGAGGTGCTAATTCTAGTTGTTAAATCATCACTTGCACTGTTTATTTAATATAGCTTTTCTTCCTTTTTTAGACCATCATTGTTAGTGGTTGTTTAGTGCACATTTTTATTTTAAAATATATGTTACAATGTATCTTCATACTTCTAACTCTGCCATGGCCGGTCCAAAGCCCGGATGAGAAAGGAGGGGGGTTTGTGTTAGGTTGACAGCCAGCAGTAAAATTTTGTCATATCTCTCACATGAATTTCGATCTAAATACTTTTTGTGCTAATGCTAGGGCATCCTCCGGAAGTGACGCGTTACATCGGAACCCGGATAGAATGACAAGTGAGCAAGGGCTAGCTAGGATGTTCCCAGTAAGCGACGCGCCGTAGTGGCGCCCGACTGTGGTGTCAAATGGGCAAGGGTTCCCGTGTGGGGTTGGATGTACACGGGTAAAGAAGCTAGTCCAAAAATATAGGATTCGTCTAGCTACTTGGAATATAGAAAATTTAACGGGTAAGGGTTTAGAACTAGTTAAGTTAATGAAGGACAGGAGGGTTAACATAGCGTGCCTACAAGAAACTAGGTGGAAAGGACATAAAGCTAAA
>JANBPO010000192.1:10830651-10840840 GCA_024336825.1 Amorphophallus titanum
GGAGTTAATCTTGTCCATTCCCTTCCCCAAACCTAGATCTAAGGGTGGATATTGAGTTTTGTGAGTGGCATATATAAACTTGTAATTTCATTTGTTAAATCAATGGAAATTCATTTGGAAGCAAATCCCTTGGAGCTTGGTGCGCCCCTCTCTCCTCCTCTCTTCTTCCTCCTCTGATTCCAGGGCTTAAGCCCCTTCTATCATCCCCTCTATCTCCCTTCTTTCTATCACAACTGCCGCCGCCGCCGATCGTGCCGTCGTCGAGCCACCGCATCCGTGTTTCCGAGTTACCAACTTTTCGCCCGAGGTGAACGAGTAGAAACTGCTGGAGAACCTTGATTTGGTGAGTGAGATCCGAGAGATTGCCAGCATCCGAGCCACTGAATACCAGCAGTGCCTCACTCAATACTACAATGCCTGAGTCCGAGATAGACACTTCCTGCCAGGAGACTTCATCCTAAGGAAAGCCGAAGCCTCTCGACCACTGGAGGTGGTGGGCAAGCTGGCCCCTAACTAGGAAGGCCCCTACCGAGTGGTCGAGACACTCGGGAAAGGAGCATACCGGATATCTACTATGGAAGGAACACCCATCTCTCGAACTTGGAACGCGACAACATTGCGAAAGTTCTATTTCTGAGCTCTTTCTATACGTGTAAGAAATAAATTATGATAGCAACTCTTATTTTTATTGCATTAACATCTTTGTACATCAGATAGGCCATAGCCAGTACAATATGTTTAAAAAGAAAAATTGATACAACACGAACTGATATCTCGATGCGGATGAGGTCGGCAGCTCCAAATCGAGCCATTTACTCCACCTAGTGTGGAAACTGGCTCGGGTAGTAGGAGAGCTGACTTTGTCTGCTCGAGAAGTTTGGAAGAGATGGTATCAGTAAAAAAAAAAGAAAGAAAGAAAGAATGTCTTGCCCGGACGTCAACTTCGTAGAAAATAAGAGAAGGCTTCCACTCCCAACTCCCTAGGAAATAAGCATAATGAAGCCATTAAGAATTAATGGCGCAGGCAAGAAGACGCAGGAAATAGAAAGCAAGCATCCTCCAAGTGGTGCGAGCAAGGACAAGAAAAATAAAATGGCACCCTCCAAAGAGTGAGGGCAAGAAGAAACATGACTAAAGAAAAACAAGAAGAGTAGAAGAGGGAGAAAGAGTTGTACACTCCCCTGGAGGGAGTGGGAGAGGAGGAGCGAGGATGAAAGAGAGGTGAGGACATGGTGTTGAATGTCTTTCTCTCTCAACCATCCCCTCCTCCGGGTGTGGCAGCGGTCCATAAGTCAGGAGGGAGCCTGTCGCCTTGCGCCCCCCATTCTTCTACGCCATTCGCCCGGTCGCCCCCATTCTTCTACACTGAAGCAACTTGGATGCTCCAACCACCGCCAAAGTCGTCGTCTTCAGAGCCGCCCTCCATGCCTCGCCAGAGGACGATCACAGAGAAGGAGACGGTCTCTTCTCAAGAAAGGGAGGAAGAAACAGAGACTGCAAGAGAAGCCTTAAATGGCGTGAAGAGGAGGAGGCGCCCTTTAGGACCTTTTATAGGTTGAAGGGGGAGATTTCTACCTTAATTGATCCTCCCCTATAAATGACGCAAGAGGCAGACATCCTTTCCTAGGAGCAGTTACGCTACCTTCCCGTGGGAATACGCGAAACGGTAAGTCATTCAAAGCGTAGAAAGATGAAAGGGCACCAGCTCAACATCAATGGTTCGGCCGATCGACACGCAGCCTATTTTTCGGCAAGAGATCGTGCAAGATCTCTGATGTACTGGCGTCCGGAGATACGGTAAATCATACCCGGTCAAAGGCGGTAAGGAGCAGTCAATTGCGCTTTGAACATCATTACCATAATATAGAAAGAAAATCATTGCATAGCGAAGTTCCAGGTGGAGATCGTAAAAAAAAAAAAAGAGGAGAAGAGAGCCAGTAAGGCAAGTACAATCCTTCCTAATCTATGGAAATAAGAGAACTTGGGGAAGTCTGTGACCCCTCTTGAAGCTCGACAGGCAAAGGACCCTCGGCGCTCGGCGATTCGCCCCTGGCTCCCTTGGCGACGACCGGCCCAGGCACTGACCCCACTTGTGTGGGAACTGCCTCGACCATGAGCTCTCTCGAGGCAGCTGGAGTTGGTGATCTCTCCTCTATGGAAGCAGAGGCATCCTCACTCCCCCCTCCACCGCTCGACGTTGAGGAAGGAGAATCCGAGCTGTCCTCATCTGAGTCGTAGCGTTGCCCGGGGTCGAAGATAAACTCGTCGAGAACCTGCGCCTGGGCCAGCCCGACTGCCTGCCTGAAGCCTTGGGCAAAACCCTTCCACAACTCTTGTCGGCAGTCCAGCTCATAATAGGTGAAGGGGGTCTGCTTCAGAGCTTCGTGGTACTCTTCTGTGCTCCGATAGCACTCAACTGCCTCCTCCCGAGCTCCTGATGCCTTCTCCTCGAGCTCGACCACCTTCGCTTCGGCCTCAGTCAGCTTCACCTCAGCTTCAGCCCGTGCTGCTTCGGCCTCCCTCTTGGCCCGCTCGGCCTCCTGGACCCGGGCCCTGAGCTCCTCTCGCTCGGTCGCCCATTGTCCTGAGCATGCCGCATGGGCCTAATGCTCCTCTTCCAGGAGCTTACTCTTAAGCTCGGCCGTATACTGAGCTTGGGAAAATTGTTTGGCCAGTGACCGAGGTTCCTCCTGGCTCGCCCGATCACGTGCCCGGAGTGAGGCCACCTCCCGTCGAAGGAACCCAAGCTCGAAGGTCAACCGACCAATCCTCTGGTCAGACTCAGCGCGAACCTGGGACTAGGCCCTCCCCTCGCTCTCCAGTTGCACCATGAAGTCTATTATCTCGGCCCCTAGCTGAGCCATGAACAAGCCTCCCTCCATGACCCTTTCGAGAAGCATGGGGGGGAGCAACGCTAGAATTCCTCCCGAACAGATGAAGGTGCCAGAGCTCGGCACCTATTGTGCAGGGAGGCTTGGACGATGAACCGCCCATGCTGCTAGAGAGAAGCCCTCTCTGGAGGAGTCAAGGCTAGGGCATCCTCCCCAGATGTCCCTAAGCTTGGGACGGCGACGCTCGGCTCGGCCTGGATCCGTGCCTCGACATCCTCCTCCTCACCGTGCGCCCCGGTCGCCTCGACCAGGATTTCGAAGCCAACCTCCTCCCCTTGCGCTCCTGTAGGCTCAGTAGAGGTCCTCTCAACTATTGCGGGTACCTCTAGCTCTGTCGTCGGGAGGCTCGGGTGACGAACATCCTCAGTTGGGAGCTCCTCAGTTGGGCGGGTGGTCTTCACCTTCTTCAACCACCTCTTCTCGGCGGTCAGAGCCTTCATCGAGGATAGCATCAACTGCTCCCCGGGGTCCTTGCGATTAGGCCCCCTTCACCCTGGATCATCTTCTCGAGCAATTCGCTTGCCCTTATCCGGGGCAGAAGAAGGAGCCTTCCCTAGTCACTCTCAACAGCCACTGGGAGCACAGCAGCCATGACCGTTGGGCCCGAGGTGAGCACAGGAGCGGCGGGAGCCATGCAAGCAGCATCGGGCGTAAGGCGGGGCGCCACGCGAGTGTAATCCGGAGCTGAGAGCGCCTGATCAGGCAAGTCAGGAGTCGGAGCAGAAGAAGCCCCGCAGAGGCTGCCAACGAGCGGTCCATCTTCTGTCTCTCCGCCAGCTCCACCGCGGGTGTCTCCTTCTGTAGAGACTCCTCCCCCGTCTCCTGAGGATCGCATCCAGTATCCTCTGATCATCCGGGCGCTCACTGTGCCTGGTCTCGAATCGTCTGCGGGCCCACCCTGCTCTACGGCCGCCCATGTGGCATTCGTGGGCCCCCACCGTCTGCCCGTGGCCTCGCCTACGTCTGCTCCTCCGACTGCTATAGAACGTATCCAACTGCCAAGGCTAATCGAACCTCTCATCATTCCCAACGTTGATCGGCCCCTCGCCGGCCCTTTCTACATCGCTGCTCATGTTAATTTCGTCGGTCGTGGCCGATCGCCGCACAAGCCCGATTCTGTGACCCCTCGTCGGTCGCACCGTCATAATCACTCTTCTTCACCGAGTCGTGAATACATGCCACCTTGAGTTGTGACTCCTTCTTTTTCACGCTTTCTTTTGATATATGTACCTACCTGTGTAGGCTGGTGTTTTGGGCCCGGCCCGGCTCTGTTCTATCATCTTCTGCTTGTGCCTCCCCTTCCCCCCGGACCTCGTTGTCCTTTGTATCCCCCCCTTCCTTCTTTGCATCCTTTATATATAAATTTTTCTTGTATGGTGGCCGGGGTCGAGTATCTCCCCTTGCTCTGTACAAGTATGACTTTAGTAAAAAAAAAAAGCTCGAGGCGCGCTCGGAGCGGTCGCCTCCTCTAGCTCGATGACTTCCTGCTCTGATGGTCACTCCTCATCATCACCGCGCCTCGTTTCTACCCATCAGGAGACAAGCCGTCAACGAAGACTCGACCAAGCAAAAGTGGAGCCCTCAAGATCCTTACCTCGGGGAAGCAGTGCGTGGTGGGGATAATCATCAATGTTGGCTGAAGTCATCAGCTCAACAGTCGATCGATGCTTCTCCTGTAGAATTCTAATCTCCTCCTCCAGCTCCGAGGAGATCACCGGTTGGTTCGGGGGGAATACCGACTAGAAGTTTGGCTTGTTAGGGAAGCCCCAACTGGTAGCACCCTTGGTAAACCCTACCCAGAAAAATTGGGTTTTTCACCCCTTGAGCGAGGAATCCCAAGAGGAGAGGGCCACACAACTACTTCCCCTCCTTGTCCAGAGATAGAAGAAACCCTTTCTGGTGTGGGTTTGCTCCTTCAGCTCAAAAAAGGCGTGAAAGAGGTCTAAAGATGTGGCAACGCCACACGAGCGGCAGAAGGCGATGAAGGAGAAGATGAAGGTATATGAGTTGGAAACCAACTGGACAGGAACCAGTTGGTAGAATCTCAGCAGTTGCTCAACAAAGGGGTGGAGAGGAAGACGGATGCCGCACTTCCAACCCAAAAGAAAAATACAGAAAAGGCCCGAACGAGTATCCAGGCTGGACTCATGGGGCTTGGCCGGAGAGAAGTAGTACAGCCATGGCAACTTGTAGCGTATCTCAATCTCTTTTATCCCGGCCTCGCCCAGCTCACTAAGCAGAGGATGGCTAGGCGTCGGTGCCGAACTCCCCACGCCTTGTTCAGACTCTTGGATCTCAACCTCGGTGTCGTGCTCTGCCATGGAGGAATGAGAAGAACAAGAAGGAGAGGAAGTGGTGGCGGAGTCAGAAGACTCAGGGGGAGGAGGAAGCTGACGAATCACCACCGCCGTAGTCTCTGCCAACTCCGCAAAGGCCTTTGTGACTCTTCGCTCCCTCTGGTCACTCCCACGGCACATGTACTCTCTCAAAATGCGAATGCGATGAAGGAAAAAGCCCTAAACGGAGGAGACATGAGACGTAAGCATACGAAATATTTATACCCCCCAGCAATCCTGTGCGAAAGCGTCGCGACGTTTCGAACTCCAAGAAGTGCCTCCCCTCGCCAACTCGAGGGAACCACCATCGCGGACATGCCCCCAGGACAGCTACATTAAATGGCCCATGCAGGCAAAATATATCCCCCATTTGAGCCACCAATACGACCCCTTTATGCTCTACTCTCCGAGCCCAAACTTTGGCTCGGGAATAGGGAGGGGGAAAGTGGAGAGGGGTAAATCCACAGCCCAAAAAGACATGCGACATAGGACGGCCCAACCAGGCTGAATTCTCAAAGTGACAGCCCCATGAACGGGCCCATTAATCTTGAAGCCCCAAAAATGCTCGGACCAACCCTTCCTAGGCAGCCTTCTGGCCCAGAAGACCGAGTAACGGACGCTCGGGAAGAGCCCAAGTGGGGCCCCAGCATAACTGGCTGATGTTGCCCCCATCGCTCGGGAAAAGCCTAAGCACCCCTAAGACGGTGTCCTATGCTTGGCACAGAAGATATCCCCTAAGGGATGACCGAGATCGGTTCACCACACAAAGTCCCTCCAATAATGAGGGTAGATTTCTCTCAACAGGGTGTTTATCCCGGTGAAAGTCTCGTTGCCGCTCAGAGGCGGGAAGCTCAAAAAGATAGGGAAGAGTAAGAGTCCTTTAAAGGTGGAGAGCCCTCCTCCAGGACATGACGCCCTCCAGTCCCTCCGGCTACCCTACCTCTGTCCAGGAGAGTAAGCAGCTATATAAACTCAAGAACACCCTTCGAAAAGATAAGGTGATCCTGAGTACTCAACACCACACTCACTGGTGGAGAGCAATCTCGTGCTCCTCACTTTTTCTCCTCCTGCATCCCTTCCACCTACGCTCTATCAGCTTGCTGACTTAAGCATCGGAGGCTTTTCCTCGGGATTCTAACCCTGGACTCCTCTGATCTGTTTCCTGTCTTGTAGATCCTTCAACTGTGGTGGCGATGACAAGGGGTAATCCAGGATCGTGCAGCTCAGGATCCAGCGCGAGATCACCCCTCTTCATAGGGTCCAGTGTTTGATAGATGCAACAATGAGAAGAGTGCGGATAGTGGTCATATGGGTCACAGGTGCAAAAGTCGGGACTAGTCAACGCCATAGTCTCTTCGTAGTCTTGATTTTATAAACCCACTTGCTTCCCACCACATTTTTTAGGAGGTAACTCAACAAGATCCCAATTATGGGTGTTATGAAGAGCTTGTTACTCTTCATTCATAGTTGTCTGCCATTCAGGAAGGAGGTATGCCTCTTTGTAGGACTTGGGTTCATGATGAGTTAGAATGGAGCTTAAGTAACAATGATAATCTTGTAAGTAGGCTGGAGGATGCCTCGGACAAGGAGGCAAGCATTTGGATGATGTACTGGTTGGACCGCTTATCGGTAAAACATGGTTGCCACCGAGTTGAGTATGGTCCCCATTTCTATCAACAAGATGATCTTCAGTAGGAGGCGTGGATTGAGTTGCTTCATTGATTGGGAAAGGATCAAGACGAGGTGTCTCAGGAGAAGATGAGTGATTCTTAGGAAGATTATAAAACAGAATTTTTTTCCAAAAAATACAATGATGAGAAATACGAAGCTTTTAAGCAACTCGGTCATAGCACCAGTATCCCTTTTGTTATATTCCATAGCCCAAGAAGACACAAATGTAGGTTTTTTGAGCCAACTTGTTACATTATCTTTTTGGAAGTAGCACGAAACAAGTTGAGCTAAAAACACGAAGCTTGGAATAGTCAGGGGAGACATGGAAGATATGTTCATAGGGTGTTACCCATGCAATGACTTGAGAAGGGACATGATTAATGAGATAAACAGTAGTATTAATTCATTGCTTCTCCCCAAAACTTTGTTGGAATGGAAGAAGAAAGAAGAAGAGTATGAGTTGTTTCAACAATGTGGCGATGCTTACGTTCGGAGACACCATTTGCTGAGTTTCCACACAAGGTAGTCCGGCCAAAGTTCCTTGAGTTTTCAAATAGTCTGACATTGAATAAGAGAGATATTCTCCACAGAATCAGACCCCCAATATTTTCATTAGGAACTCTATCTAAATTGAGCAATGGTAAGAAGTCGGGAAACAAATAAAGATGGGGAGAAAAAATAAAGAGAGAGTTGACTAAAGAGTAGGCTAGTCATTTTCCCTCTCATAACTCATCATGAGTTACAATCCAGTGACAACAAGGGTATGGTGCGACGTTCATAAAGATTTAAGGAATATTCTGATAAATATGGTAAAATAAGGGGTATGGTGATTATTTTAAAAGATTTTAAAAGTGTAAGGATAATTTTCCCTTATGGGGTGTTTGGATGCATTTTTTGGTTGATTTCTCTCTTAAAATAAAAAATAAGGAGATGTTAGAGTCTTATAGTTGTTTGGTAATATTTTTCCTAATTTTTAAGGAGTAGTTTGTTCCTTCTTTAACTTTCCTCAAAATAAAACAACTTCTGAGTAATTTTTGAACATTTTTTTAAGCAGCTCGCACGTCTTCCTTCTCGTAATCCCCTTCCCCTTCTCTTCATCGCCATATTCCTCCTCTCCTAGGCCTCTTGCGTCATGTACCCACCTATAGTAAAGCGTCACCTGCGATGCCGGCCACGATGGCAGCAGCGTCACCTGTGACATTGGCCACGATGACAACCTTGTTCTCTAAGTAGGAGGCTACAGTGTGCCCTGGAGAGATGGCTCGGGTCATGGCAATGACGGCCTTCTCCTGCCACACTCCTTCCCCTCCACCTCACCACTCGCATCCTCCCTCCTCCATTGTTAGTGTTGCCGAACAGATGTGCCCTATCACTACCAGTGCTGATTGGGATAGCGACATGCGGAGGAAGAGAATGGGTCTCGCTGCCACTGCCAGCTATTTCTGAGAGGAATCCATGCTCCCGACCTCACCCCATCTCCGGTAGTTACTGTCTTATCACTGTTCGTGGCAACAACACGGGAATGAAGGCCTTGGGTCATCATGCAGGGTGACCGTCTGCTACAGAGGAATGGGAGGGGGTGCACGACTGGAAGCCGAATAGGTGGAGGTGGATGACCAGGACAAAGATCCGAGGATCTTGGCCCTCAAGGCAGAGATCCCCGGAACTCTTAAACCTCTTTGGGTCGACAGTAGTGGCGTCACCTGCGACCACGACAACAACAGTGTCATCTTCAGCCTCAACCTCTCCTCCTCCTCCCTCACCGGCTCTATCTCCCCCTTGCTTGACCTGCTTTTCGGGATCATCTCCCTCGACCTCTCCGGCAATTGCCTCACCGACACGATCCCCCTGGAACTCTTCGACCTCTCCAGGCCCCTGTCTGTACTCCTCCTTCAGAGTTCTAGGGCCATCAGTGTTCAGGCTTCCAGATTGTTCTACCAAACAACTCCATACAAAATTTAAAAATTATGACATTTTTGTCAAACAAATAAGTATCCATTTTTGTCAATGTCAAAAATTAAGTTGAAACTTGACATAACATAATCTTTTAGGTAGAAAGAATTTTTTAAAAAAAATACTCCCAAACACCCTATTAGTTATTTTTCATGTGTACATGTCACCTAGGTTTTTGATTACGTAGCCTATGGGTAGGCCATATGATAACAAATAACAACTAATTAGATAGTAGAAAATAGGAATATGAGATCCACCCAACCCTATTTGGTGTTCCTTTCCTGTTAGGGAGAGAATCACACTCCGTTAAAATCTATTTCTAAATAAAAATAACTCTCCACTATTTTTTATGAGGACACAGACTCTCTCATCGCAGGACCATCGAATCAAG
The DNA here is from genome assembly GCA_024336825.1 of Amorphophallus titanum. NCBI lineage: Eukaryota > Viridiplantae > Streptophyta > Magnoliopsida > Alismatales > Araceae > Amorphophallus > Amorphophallus titanum. The sequence goes on from JANBPO010000192.1 coordinate 10,839,894, forward strand.
CGGACGATCAATGCGAGCGCTTGGGTTCTCCCTCAAGAGAAACTTCTCCATGAAGGTATGTTCCTCCCTTGTCTCTTCCAACGGCCACTATTCTCCCTTACCAGCGTTAATCCTCTTCTATCCTCTTCATCTCGTTCTTCGATCTTCCCCTCTCCTAGTGACCCCGTATCCTCTTCTTCTCCTCCTCCCTCTTTTCTTCTCCCTGGTCTCTGACATCGGGGCTATCGCTGCGTCTCTAACTGCGTCTCCGTATCTCCCCTACACCCCTCACCCTCCCTAACTGGCATCCCCCCTCCCTCTCCCTCCCCTCTTCTGGCCTATTTTCTCCTTCTTCTCCTTGCCCAGTGCCTCTTCTCCTCCTCCTCCTCCTTCCACTTTTCTTCTCCTTGGTCTCTGGCAGCGAGGCTACCATTGCATCTCTGGCTGACAGGCCTGTGGCCCTTCTCCCTCAAAAAATAAAAAACACCATCATCTTCCCAAAATTAGCTCTCCTTATCTGTTGCGTTCATCTCTTCCCCGAGGATCGCCCTACCTCTGCTTCTCCTCGTTCTCTGCCACGTCACTAGTGAGCAAGTCCTCCCTCACTATCTCCTCCAACACCATGTCATTCACTGCCACCAGGTTGGGCTCACGGGCCCCCACCACTGGTGACTCACCCCGCACGCCGCGTCTCCATGCTGCTCGCCGCGTTGTCCATGGTGCTCAGTAGCGTCTCCCCTCTCCCTCCCCTCTTCCGACACAGCGCAACCACCCCCACTTCCCCACTGCTACTCCGGCCATGCTGCCCCTCCACTGTTCACCCATCTATCATATGAGGCAGCAGTCTATTTGTGTGTGAATATGTGTATATGTGTGTGCAATTTTATGTTTGAATTTTGTGACTTTAGCATTAATTAATTTATGTATGCATTAAGTTGTCTTTTGAGCATAAATCAATTTTGAGCATG
>JANBPO010000192.1:14450046-14460643 GCA_024336825.1 Amorphophallus titanum
GAGGGAGACATACTGGAAGGGGGGACAGGGGGGTGCTATGCTTCCTTACTAACTCTAACAGGTTTGCCACTTTGAATCTGCTTGTTTCCCAATCCTCGGATCAAGGTGTGTCACATTAGTCACAAGGGAGCTGCTCTGACTCAACTCACGTGTATAGCAACAGTGCTGGTTGTGCCAAACCAGTCATAAGAGATTGGGATGAGACAGGCTAGCCAAAATTGATTTGACAATGCTAAATGAACCTATTAACTTCTAAAACTTGTTTAATGGTACTGAGAAATCATTCGTGAGTTGTTTTCCTTTTCTTTTCCTGAGCAGCATAGAGAAAATATTCCAATGGTCACAATAACACATCTTCTTAACAGAACAGTGAGAATGGCATTCACGTACCCCTGGGAGGAGGCGGCCCTCGCCGGGCCTTCCCCGGCAGTGCTTCGTACATGGTAGTTGTAGGGAAGGTAGGTGGAGGTGGAGGAAAGGCAAAGTCACGATTTCCAGTGGGTTATAAGGGTCCTCTGGTCCCCGTCTACTTCCGCTGCAGAATCAGGGGTCACCCGCAGTGATCCTGCAGCGAGTCGAAGGGAGGAAAGGAGCCAGAAGTGGTGGGGTGCGAGGGAGTTCCCCTTCAAGGGCTCATTTGCGGATGCCGTCAGACACAACAAGCCAGTCGTGCCGGTCCAGAGGGGGAGGTGAGATTGTCCTGATATCGGAAGCAACCCACCCAAGCTTCTCCTTGGCCGGATGGAATGGCTCCAGCGGCGTTTATGGTTGACCCCCTTAGAAGGACGGGTGGACCTAGAGGTGGTTGGGCGTGTGTTGAACAAGCAGTGGGAAGGGGAAGGCCAATGGGCAGTTAAACAAGGTCGCAGGAGTGGACTCCTAGCTATCGGTAGTTGCGCAGAGGTGGTGACAGCAGTGGTGGAAGCGGGTTTCCTAGTGGCCGGCAGCTCCTACCATGTCCAACCTTGGACCCTGGTGAGAGGAGCTTATCCTAGCCCGGAGAAGATCATGCTCCACATCAAGCTTGCAGGGTTACCCCATATCCTCTATGACGACGATGGAATTGCTTTCTTGGCCAAGAACTTTGGGTGGGTGGAGACCGACAGCCCATGGTTTGTCCCAGATGAGACACCAAACACCATGAGAGCCACTGTCAAGGTTTCAAACGTTGCAGTGGTGCCTCCGGCCCTTGCCTTCTCCATCGGGGAGGAGGACTTCGTTGTCCAGGTGTCCGCCCAATCGGAGTTGCAGGAGCGGCGGTGGCGGCAATAGGAAAATTTAGGGCAAAACCCATCAAGCTGGAGGAGGAAGACGAAGGGGTATGTGGCCCCCCCTAAAGCCCCCAATTCAAATTTGAATAAAGATGCATCTTTGACCAGGCCAATTTTTGGGCCCGCTGGACCTATTCCTAGTGCTGGGTTGGGGCCCAAGTCCCTCCATGGTCCTATCAGTAGCAGGCTGGGTGGTTCGTGGGAAGCTCGCTATAGACATGGGCCGGACATGGACTACAAAGGTAGGGAGGGCGGCACATCAGTGAGCTTGGCCCACTACCGAGAGCGGAACCCGTCTGCCCATGACTTATCCGAATCCGAGAATCATAGGGATACGAGTGCTCGTAGACCCAATAAGGGTCTTCCCCTCCACACAATTCCTACTATAGGGCCTGAGGGTCTATGTCTAGTAGGTGTCCTTTATCCCAGCGAAGGGCAGTCATCAGCATCTGTCCCAGAGAGGGCTTGTTCGATCAACCCTATCTGGCAACCCCTTCCGTAGGAGGAGTTAACTCCGGTGGCTATGGCCTTGTATCCGAAAGTCGACGAACTACTTCAACATCCCGTGTTTGCTAACGGTGGCCTCTTTCAAGTGGTCGTGGCCACCGGTCAGTCGTGTCACCCCCCTAGGGGGCACCAATCAGGGGTGACCGAGCAAATCTTGCAGGTCCCCTAACAAGCTAGAGAAATCAAACTTCTGCCTCTGTGTTCCCTTGGGTGCAGAGGGTGGATCCCCGGTCAGCAGGCCCATGCTTCCTCTCGAAGATGTCTGACATCTGTCCCAAGGAGTGTTGACGGCGCCAAAGAGGTCCCGGTTGAAGGGGAAGAGTCGGCATCGGAGGGTGAGGATATCATCCTTGAGACATTGGGAGGGGCAGGGAGTTGGAAGGGGGGATTCTGACAAGGAGGGCCTGTCAGATAGGTGCAATCTGGGAAGGGAGGGGGTGAAGGAGCTGGTTGGGGTGGTGGAGAGACTAACGGAGGCACAAGTGAGGGAGCTAGCGGACAAGGTGGGAATATCCTTTGCAGGCTGTAAAGAGACCTGAAGGGGAGTTCATCAAGGTACAAAAGAGGTGGTTGATTAGCATGACAAGGAAGACTAAGGGAGGAAAATCTCATAGAAGGGGGCTACAGAAGAGTGGGGGAAGAGAGGAGGAGCGGGCCAAAGGAGGAGAGAGGCAAGAACATCCCATTATCCACATGAGGACCATCTCGTGGAACGTGAGAGAAATTTGGGGGGGACTGAGGGAGAGAAGAGGAGGATGGTGAAGGAGTCGGTCAGAAGACACAAGATTGACATTTTGTGTTTGCAAGAATGTGAGCAGGATGGAGTGTATCATGAGAGAGATTGGAAGAACCAAACTATCCAAAGGTGTGGCCTCCCTGACGAAGGGGAGGTCTGGGGGAATAATGATCTTCTGGAATCAGTTTGAGATATAAGAGGTGGAAGAAGACAGGCATGTCAATCGAGGGGCTATTTCTCTACATTTTCAGAATGTAAGGTATGGATTCTCTTGAAACTTCTTACGGGTTTATGGCCCTCAAAGTAGCGAAGCGAAGAGACTTCTTTGACAAGAGTTGATCATGTACCACCACAACTCAAGCTGGCCTTGGTGTGTGGGTGGTGATTTTAATGCAGTTGTTGCACCATGGGAGAGAATTAGCGATCACCCTTTTTCGGGGGAGATGGACGACTTCACAAACTTCATTGAGAAGGCTGCACTGATTGATATCAGATTGTCAAATGCTCAATTTACTTGGTCAAATTTGAGGGCAAACCCCCTTTCTCCATGCTAGATAGGTTTCTAGTGTCTGTTAACTGGAAGAACCATTACCCTCATGTATAGGCGCCTTGTTTGACTAGATCCGCGTCGGACCACAAACAAATTTTATTTAAGACTAATCACATACATGTGGGGAGGCAAAAATTTAGACTTGAAAGATACTAGTTCAGAGAGGTTGATTTTATGGACGTTGTTAAGTGGGCCTGGAATGTGTAGAGGCATGAACTGTCTTCTATGGCTACGTTGCTGGACAAAGTGAAGTATGTGACTTAAGTGCTTAAGAAGTGGGGTGCACATAGAACCCTACCTGGTAAAGCTGCTAAGGACAAGATTCTTCAAGAAATCAAAGGGCTGGACTGTTTGGAGGAGGTAGGGCTGCTGGATGAATCAAACAAAATGCTCAGGGGCAGTCCCAGGTTAGAATTTGAAGAGATTCTCACAAGGGAAGAGATCGATTAGAAGCAGAGATCGAGAAAAAAATAACTCAAAGAAGAGGACAAGAACACTTCTTATTTTTAGTGTATTGCCTCTGGAAGAAGAAAAATCAACTCCATTACATGTATCAAAGTGGGTGAGCAACTCTTTTTAAGGGAGGAGGATATCAGGGTGCAAGTGAAAGACTTTTAATCTAAACTTTTCATTGAGGATAATTTCCTTAGACAGGTTTTGCTATGGATCTCCTGCCCAATCTCTCTCTTGAGGAAAGTGAAGCACTCTCCCAACCCTTCTCAGAGGAAGAAGTCCAATAAACAGTATTCTCTCTTGCAAGTGATACAGCTCTAGGTCCAGACAGCTTCCCATTAGATTTCTTTTAGAAGTGTTGGAATATTATCAAGAATGACTTCATGCTAGAAATAGGGGAGTTTCAGGATGAAAGGGCACATTTGAGGGGTATAAACAAAATTCTCTTAGTCCACATCCACAAAAAACAAGGTGCTCAATGCTTCTTGACTTTCAAACCCATTAACCTTCTGAATATAACATGTAACATCATAACCAAGTTGCTGACGAGGAGAATAAACAGAGTAATTGGCATAATGGTTAGTGAATTCCAAAGGTTATCAGAGGAAAGCACATTCAGGAAAACTTTTAGTAGCCCAAGAATGTTTGTATGCCATGAAGACTCGGAGGAAGAAAGGGGTAGTCATGAAACTAAATTTTGAAAAAGTATATGATTGGGTCAAGTGACAATGTTTGTTAGATGTCCTTGAAAAGATGGACTTTGGTGATAGATAGATTTAATAGATCCATGCTTATGTTTCGTCGGCCACATTTGTAGTTTTAGTCAATGGGAAGTCCACCTCTTCTTTCCATAGTGACAGAGGGCTCTGTCAGGGAGATCCCACATCCTCTCTTCTGTTTGTACCGATAGCTCATATATTGATCAGGCTGTGATTAAGAGCCGAAGATGTAAGGTTGCTTAGAGACTCCCAGGTTGGGACAGACAATGTCTAAATCACCCATCTACAGTATATTGATGATACCATCTTATTTCAAGTAGAGAATGAGAGTCAGCTTTATATTGCCAAACTGATGCTAGAGTTGCTGGAACAAGGTCTCTTAGTGGGAGTGAGTATGGAAGATAAGGCTCTCTTGAGAGCAGCGTTCATCTTAGGCTGTCGAATAGGAGTCTTCCCTTTCTCTTGGTTGGGTCTCCTGCTATCTCCAAAGATCTTACATTGTAGTGATTGGCAGAATATGATGCAAAGGTGTGAATCCAAACTAGCAGGATGAAAGGTGAGGCTCCTCTCTTACGGTGGGAGAATAGTGTTACGCACAGTAACCTACCTATCTATTTTTTGTCCATCTTCTGGATTCCAAAGACAATTGCCAAAAACTAGAGTCTATTCAAGCAAAAAAAAATTGGCATGACAGTGGTGACAGGTGCATGGGCCGGCATGATATCATCTAGGGCAGAGTCTGCACAAGCAAGAACATAGGAGGTGTAAGCATAAAAAATATCATATTTCAACCTACTTCTCTTGTGCAAGAGGTTGTGGAAGTTTGGGGCAGACGAGAGCGGACTATGATTATAGATCATCAGGCAGAGGTATTATGGCAAAGCAAGGGATTGGGATCTGATCCCACCTTCACAACATAATATTTCACCCATTTGGAGAGGTATTTTGCAGTGCAGAAACATTATTATCTCTAGCATCCAACTGAGTAGCAGCCATAAGTGTCAATTATGGAAAAATAGATGGTGTGGAGACCTTGCCCTAGAGAAAACCTTCCCGAAGCTCTATACAATTTCACCAACTCTTGTGGCATTAGTCTCACAGACTTTTGACTAACAACTAGCAGGGAGAATTTGGACCTCGTTCTTTAGGAGGAATCTCAGGACAAAGGAGATGGATCAACTAGAGGGACTCCTTTCCCTTCTAGACTATGCTCCAAAGCCAGGCAAAATCAACCAATGGTGGTGGAGGTGGAAAAAAGAGGGATGCTTCTCAATCAGATCAGCATATACCTTCATTTCCGATGGTAGGGTGCACCCTTGCTTCGCCTTGTAGGTTTGGACACCCAAGAGTCTCTTAAAAGTGAAGCTTGTTATATAAAGGATTTCGCATGGCCGACTGTCGACTTGTGATAAGCTTGCTCCTTTTCTACAAGACATACCTACCCTCTACTGCTTGTGTGGAGAGGAGAAAGAGACCTTGAATCACCTCTTTGCAGGATGTACTTACTCGCAAGAGGTTTGGGTTAAGATTGCCAACAAGAATTAATGTGACATCGGCTCTCATGAAAGTGTGCAACATCTGAGTGAGCAATGACACAGAAAGTGGACCCTTAAATCTGGTCACTTATCCTTCATGCCACCCTATGGGCCTTATGGGAAGAAAGAAACAACAAAGTTTTCAAGGTGAAGTTAGAGCCATGGATAAGATTGTTTCTTTCATTTATGAGAAAGTGAGAGAGTGGACTGATCATCTTTGTACGATGGACCACACAACTCTTCTGTTTTTGTCTTGTTGGGGGGGTTAGTGTGGGTCACACCACCTAGGTGTGGAGTGTTGGTTGTACAAGGATCTTTTGAGATCACATTGATTATATTTGTACGTCCCTCCTTTCACGTTTACTTTTAATACAATAGTGGTACCACCCGCTTTCAAAAAAAAATATTTAACACATCTTCAACAATGAAGGCACAAATAAGCTCTTCACGCATTGCAACAAATCCCCCAAAAAAGGATCTCCAAATGCTAATCAAATTGCATTCAAATAGATTATTCAAACAAACAACCAGGCAATAAGAAGAGAATGTGGGGTGCATTTTGTTTTTCGTAAAGGGAGTGCCGATGGGAAAGGTCCCGATGTTCGCCTTCGGGGCGAATCGTGTCCCATTGGGGAGCTCAGGCCGTCAGAACTCTAGTGGAGTTGCCATGGCTCGCCCACGGGGGGTTCTGCCGATGGTTCCCCCTGGCAGGGTTGCTGGTCAGCCTAAGGGGCTAGGAGCTCCAGTGGTTCCTACGTGCTATGGGTGTGGTCGGAGAGGCGATCTCTGGGAGTATATGCTGAGACATGCCTACTATCTCGGTGACGGCGCAGCTAGTCCATCGGAGCGGCTATTCATTCGCCGACATCGTCCAGGGTGCCCCTCCTCAATCTACTACCAGGGGGAAGAGGTGGTGTGACGTTGGGGTGTTTCCTTCGGAGCTCTTGCAAGTCAGTTTGAATGGTTGTCCAGATGCTTAGCCGCCTATCCTCTGGAAGGAGCGGTGAAGGCCTTGGATGTGCAGCGGAGGATGTCAGGGGTGTCTAGGGGAATATGGGAGGCGTTGCGGGTGTCCGACGGCTCCTTCCTGGCAGTGGGCCAAGATGTGGAGGAGCTGGTGCGTATGACAGAGACAAGGCTTCTCGCAGTGGGTGGTGTGATCCTACAGATTCAACGATGGTCGTAGTGGAACAGGACCTTCCCTAATCCGCCACGGAGGCGTTTCAGGGTGATCATTAAGGGGATCCCCATTCTCCTATGTGACAAATGGGCGATCGGCTTCATCGTTCGGAGCTTTTTGGAAAATCAAGCGTGGTTCCTTAGGATTCTCTCTGGTGGGCTCTAGGACAACTGTGGTTGTGAGCTTGCAGGTGGCCTCTCCAGTGGCCATACCAGTGGTGCTTTCAGCAGAGCTAGTTGGCGCCGCCGTTGTCCTCCGTTTGTGGGTGAAGGACAAGTTGTGCAAGGTGTCGCCACCTGTGTTAAGGCATCAGGGTGGGCAGACGAAGATTGCATACATATGGCTCCCTGAACTGTGCACGGGCAATTCAAATTTGAACCCCCCGAGCGGCTCGGGAAGGGGACCGAGTCCGGAAGTGTGTCCGAAGACGGTTCAGGTTGGTGGTTCGGCTTCTACAGGGTCGAGTAGGGACTCCGAGTCTGCTTCTCTGGCCCATCGCTTACTCGTTACTGAATCTCCGTTGCGTATTGGGTCTCCAAGACCCGGTAAAAGTCTTCTTCTTCACTCGATCACCTGGGGCTGATTGAGGCCTCAGCTAGGCATCTCTCCGACGGTAGTGGCTCCCCCGCGGATGTCGGCTACTACCTCACCGGTGGTCGACGGGCTTATTCAGTAAGTAGATTCCCCTCCAATTGCCCTATAGTGGAAGGGGGCCTCATCGTCGCGACCTCAGGCCAGAGGTGACATCGGAAAGGGGAAGCAGATCTTCCAGGTCCCATTGCCGTATCAGGTGGATCCTGTGGAGGACCTAGATTCTTCCTCCCCCCTCCCCGAAGCTTGGCTATTTGCCCTCGTCCGGTCCCTGAGCTAGACCGGTGCAAAGGGGGACGCCTTGAGACGATTGTCAACTCAAAGACCGTTGATGGGGAGGGCCTCCAAGTAGTGCGGAAGCCGGTGTAAAGTCAGCCTCCCCACGTGGAAGATGTGGCAACTACCTTCCCCCTTCCCTGGAGATTGACTGAATGCTCTCCCTGAGCCCCTGAGCTAGGCCGCTGCGAAGGGGGATGCCAGAAGATGACTGAAGTTGCGGAGGCTGTTGGTGGGGAGGGCCTTCAAGCAGTGGAGAAGCCAAGTGCAAAGTCACCAGCATTTGCCTCCAGGGAGCAGGAGGCGCGTGCAGAGGCAGTCCTGGTCCAAGAGTCTATCCTCAATGGGCTGCAACGTTTGCTGGATGAAGATGCTAGTAGGTTGGGAGGAGATGCGCAGATAAGGGGGAGGCGGTCAAAGGGAGAAGCAGGTTTGGGGTAGAGGAAGTCTGGGAGTTGCTTCGGGAAGTTGAATCATGAACCACAGAGCATACTAAAGGGGTGGCAGACTTGGTGGGGATTCCCTTCGCCGCGGCAGAGAAGGATCTAAGGGGGATATTTTCTAAAATCAATAAGCGATGGAGTGCAAGCAACTGAGATGGGGAACGGTCACAGTCGAGGATGGGAAGGGATGGTGAAGAGGGAGGAGTGGGGAGGGATACCTCTAGTCAGCAATGAAGATTGTCTCTTGGAATGTGAGGGGGTTGGATGGAGCAGAGAAGAGGAGGGTTGTTAGGGAGCTGATTAGTTGGTGTAAAACTGATATTCTTTATATTCAGGAGACGAAGTGTGAGGGGGACGACACTGCTCTCTTGAGGGAGATTGGAGGGACCCGTCTTTCCAAGGGGGTTGCCTCACCGGCAGTCGGTAGGTCTGGAGGCATTATGATCCTCTTAGACCGGTACAAGGTGGAGGAGGTGATGCAAGACAGGGTGGTTAGTAGATGAGCTATTTCTTTGCACTTCAAGAATATCAAGAATGGCTTCTTCTGGGACTTCAGTGGGGTGTATAGCCCCCAGCCCAGGGAGGAGAAGCGGTTGCTGTGAGACGACTTGTTTCAACACCACCTCTCTTCTGGATGGCCTTGGTGTGTTGAAGGAGACTTTAATGCGGTGGCAGCACCGTGGGAGAGGACAGGAGATGTTGCTAATGTGGGAGACATGGAGGACTTCTATGCCTTCATCCAAGAGGCAATGTTGGTGGATATTGGCATGGCCCAGGATTACTTCACTTGGTCCAACATGAGAGCAGACGCTTCTTGCTCTAGGTTGGACAAATTTCTGGTTTCTGTTAACTGGGAGGATCATTTCCCTCATGTGCAAGTGGTAGGGTTGGCGAGATGAGTTTCTAACCACAAGTCCATCCTTCTGAAGATCAACCGGGTCTTCCTAAGGAGCTACAGGTTCAAGTTTGAGCAAATTTGGTTCAGAGAGACCGGCTTCATGGAGCCTGTCACAAGTGCTTGGCAGGTTGAGACTGCGGGGTCCTCTACTACGAGTACTTTGGTGAAGAGATTGAGGCATACTTATGTTTTAAGGCAGGGGAGCCGATAAAACCCTCCTTGGAGGGTAGCGAAGGACAGGATTCTTCCGCATCTAGAGGGCCTTGACTATTTGAAAGAGGCAAGTCTTATGGATGACGAGGACAGGGCACTTAGGGATACCTTGAAGGAGCAGTATGATGACATACTCACTAGAGGAGATCTTTTGGAGATAGAGATCGAGAGACAGGTGGATTAAAGAGAGAGATAGGAGCACAAGTTATTTTCAGCATATTGCTTCCAAGAGGAGGAGGGTCAACTCCATCTCTTGCATCAAGGTGGGTGACATTTCCTTCTCAGGTGAGGAGATTAGAGACCAGGCGAGAGAGTTATACTCTACATTGTTCACAGAGGATGAGTTTTGCAGGCTGAGAATTATAGTTGATCTTCTACCTTGCCACTCCCCTGAAAAGAGGGACGCTATCTCTCTGCATGTTTCAGAGGAGATCCACCAGGCAATGTTTTCTCTTACAGGTGATAGAGCCCCTGGCCCAGACGGCTTCCCCCTCGGCTTCTTTCAAAGGAGTTGGGGGGTTATCAAAGATGATCTTCTATCAGTATTGAGTGAGTTTCAAGAGGGGAGGGCGCACTTGGGAGGCATTCACAAGCCCTTCTTGGTGCTCATCCCTAAGAAGGCAGGTGCCTAAGAATTTCGGGATTTTAGGCCCATCAACTTGCATGATCAGGTATGGAGACCGAAGAGGCCCTTGAAGATGAAGATCTTGGTTTAGAAGATTTCTCGTGAGAGGTTTCCGACTCGAGACAAGTTGATCCGATTCCTTCCAAATATTTTGCCGACCAGCTCTCTTTGTGGAGAGGATGACAAGTCTCTTGATCACCTGTTTGTAAGTTGCTCCTACTCACAGAGATTGTGGAGGGAGATTGCTCGGAAGACGAGCTCCATTTTTGGCCAATATAAGGATGTTCACCACCTGCTGTTGCATTGGAAAAGGCCTTGCCCCCTCAGGACGGACAGGACGGTGTGGTGGCTTATCCTTCACGCACACTATGGACGTTGTGGGAGGAGCAGAACAATCGGATCTTCAGAAGGGAGTCTCGAGATGAGGACACAGTTGTTTCCTTTATTTGTGATAGAGTTAGGGAATGGGCAGCCATTCTTTGTAATATGAATTCCCTTATTTCTCCTCTTTTTGCTGTTTGGGGGACTAGGTTGATCCACACAATCTTTGGTGGGGTTCACTTGTGTAGAATTTTTGGGGTTGTGGCAGCCTATACTTGT
>JANBPO010000192.1:15403721-15415058 GCA_024336825.1 Amorphophallus titanum
GGCCTGCTCGGCCTGTCGCCTTAACCTTCTGTTCAAATTCTTCCTTCTATTCTTCTCCTGCTTCTTTGCTTGTGCTATTTCGGCAGGAGAAGGAGTGTAAATCTTTACAGACGGTCGAGGAATGCCCCCAGCTTTGGAGCTATGGAATCCATCCTTTCTCCTCAATGGCCCGGGATGGTTGCGCTTCTTCGGGGTTACATTAACCCAGGCACCTTCTTCTTGAGTCTCCTGGAACGTAGCATTAATGGCTTGGCTGATGATTTCGGGTGGGAGTTCTTGAAATTCGGCCATGTAAAGACTGGTGCTTTGAGGTAGCGTTGCCATGGAAGGCTCTTCAGGCGATGGATTTTGCTTTATGTCAGACTTCCTCACAAGGGATTCTATTTTGACTTGATCCTTTTTGCTTAGAGATTTGTGACTTCTTTTCTGGGGGTCACCATCCGGGCCTTGCTTGGCATGCACGTTGGGACTCACTAAGGGGATCTGACCTTGTTGAGTTGACTGGGTAGCAACGTCAAGATTTTCATCTAGCCGTTTCCTTGCAAGAACTTGCTTATCACTTGTCTCGAACTGTTTCTACCGAGACTTTCCCTTCTTTGTAAAGGCCACTTCTTATGATTGGGGGAGTTCCCGAGCTGCCGCTTGGGATACCTGCTCCTTATGGCTGGGGAGTGAGGCAGATGAACCATGATGATTGTTGGAGTGGCCTTGTGGCGGGTCCCTCACCAAGATTTCTTTTCCCCCAAAGAGGATCTCGAGTAGTTTCTGAGTTTCTTTCTTTGGAAAAGGCAAGGATTCTAGGTCCTGCCATGGGCGCCACTCGGGATTTCCCTGGGTGGCTTGACTTGAACTGGAGCCAGCCTCTTGCTTCTTGGCTCCGGTTAGGGTGCGGGAGGTTGATGCATGTATGACATTCACCGAGAAAATCGACAGGTCTTGTTGAAAAGGCCTTGGGGCTCTTCGAGGAGGATTGTCTATATTTATCACCCGACGGGAAATGAGGTCCTCCGCAATGTCCTTGAACACGGAGTAGTCATAAATGACGTGACCCACTGCGCGATGGTAGAGGCAATAGTGGTGTTGATATACCATCGAAGCGTTAGGGTCATTGCCAGGCGCAGGGAGCCGAATCAGCCCTTCTCTGCGACACATATGGAATATCTCCAAGGTTCTATGCCGAGGGAAGGAGTATAGCTTCCGCAGAGTATGATTGCTGGGAGGATTTGCTGAATTATCGGACAACCATCCTCCAGTCCTCTGCATCCTTCGAGGCTCTACCGTATTTTTTGAATTTCGGGTAGAGACTGAGACGGAGGGCCGCGGTAAAGGGGCCGGAGCTTGTGCTGACAGCCTGTCTTCAATTCGCTCCACAAGCCGAAGTAAATCCTGCTGATTGCGTCGTAGGCGACGGACTTCCCTTTTAATTTTTCTGACTGTCCTCTGAATGGCGAAACATTCAGACATCACGAGGGGTATGCCCCTCTGTCGTGCTTCTTGCGGCCTGGCGGAGAGGCGTGGTTGATACTCCTTTATTGGAGACCTTGCCCGGTTCTTCCCCGAGATTTTGTGAATTACATTTACAGAAAAGTTGGACTTCCCTCGGGTAGGAGATGGAGGCGGGCTTTCTATATCAGGAGGTTGGCTTAAAGTCCGCTCAATAGCTTTCCGCAGACGTATTCGCGTCATAGTTTCCCCATGGATATCAATCTCACCCCTTTGAATGAGAACTTCGATGAGGTCCCGTACCTCCTCGCACTTCCCAATGGGATGGGATATTATGGCATGGTACTCACAGTACCGAGGATGCCTTTTCTCGACATCGGTGTAACCCAGTGGCGGGTCGTGCACCAAGATTCTCCCATCTTCGAGTAGGCGATCAAATATCTTCTTGGTATTTTCCTTTGGGAAGGAACATTGATGGGACAACCTCCAGCATGGATACCACAATGTGGGTCTTGCTTGGCTAGGATCGGCCTCTGATGCTTCTGGGTCGGGGAAAACGAACGCTGCAGCCCTGAAACTCCTGTTATCTGAATGGTTAATTACGTTGGCTGAGCGTGTGGGTCGATCCCAAGCATGGGGTTGCGGAGGGTCCACCAAATTACTCTTCATCGTAATAAGTTGATTTTGGATCATCTTCTCTGCTTCGTCTTTAAAGACGTAACAATTTTCAATGGTATGACCCAATATGCGATGATACACGCAATAATTGGGGTCATCAGTTTTATTGGCATCCTCTGGCTTCTTTGGCTCTGGAAGGGATATAAGCTTATTCTTGAGGCATAAGTTAAAAAGGCGCCTGGTATGCTCCTTTTTGAAGGAATAAGGAGTCTTCATACGTTCGGACAACCTTGTTGATGCCTTCCCTTCAGGCTTCTTGCCAGACTCCTTCGGGGTCGCAACTTCATCTGACCCATTGGTGGGGGAGAAGTCAACGGCGTTCGCCTCTTTAGTCTCCTTGCTGACGGCACCCCGCTCCTTAGGGGATTTTCCTTTTGAGGGGGTAAATGTCGGGTTGTCTGCAAAAAACATTTCTATTTCCGCGACGACCGAATTTAACTGGTCGAAACCCTTGACGTTTGCCCCCAGGAGCTTCTCGCTGACTTCTGCTGACAAGCCCCTGCGACATATGGTTATGGCATCCTCCTGGGAAGGAGGGTTGTCGCACCTCATGCTTAAATCTCTCCAGCGCTTGATGAAATCAAGCGCGGTTTCGCCTCTTTTTTGCTTAAGTGAACATAGTTCGGCAAGAGAGACCTTTCTTTCCGCTGCCTGGAAGCGATCAATAAACTTCTTCTGCAGGTCGGCCCAGTCAGCAATAGAATTGGGCTTCAGCCTTGAGTACCACTGAAAGGCACTGCCCGTGAGAGAAGTTGCAAAATAGCGGAGGAGATATGACTCCTCAAGTGCTAATTCGCCCATGGCCGTTATATAATAGGCCAAGTGCTCATGCGGGGATCCTTGGCCGTTGAATTTTTGTAACTTCGGTGCCTTTGGGCAATCTGGTGGAAGCTTTCTGAACTGGTGATGGATAGGGTAAGGCACACTGTATAAATCAACAGTGGCAGTACCCTCGCCACGCTGGGCGAACTTGTCTTCCACGATCTTTTCGATCAAACGCCGCTGAGCAACCACATCTTCAGCTGCGAGAATTTGAGAAGATTGGACATTGGGTGGTGGACGGATTGGTTCCGTTTCTGCCTCAACAGCCACATTGTGAGGTGTAACTGCCTGCCGGTTGACCATAATGGGGTTGACAGGCCGTTGTTCTCGCCGGGGATTTTGATTATGCCCTGGTGTCAAAGACCTTTGGGCATTCAGATTCAGGTGTCGCTTCATCTCAAGCATTAGATTAGTCATCTCTATGTGCCAACGCTGCATGGTTTCAAACTTAGCATCGTCAGACATTGCTTGGAAGGCGGCTCTTGTGGGCGGTTGAAATACCAGGTTAACATCTCCACCCATGGGTTGGGCCCCTCCTTCCCCATGGGTGCTAAGAATTTCGTCAGGATTATTTTCTTCTTGGTGCAAATCTTCTTCTTGGAGCAAGGCCTGCTCTTGAACTTGACCTTGATATTGACCCTGGCTAGAGGTCCCCGCCTGGCCACTAAATTGGCCTTGGAGGCTTCTTCTGGCGGCATTTCGGGTGTTAAGATACACCGCATCTACTGTAGGATTCTCAGCTGGGTCATTGGGGTTGATTGGGTTGCCAGCGGCCTCGATCGGCTCCCGACCAGAGACATAGCAGGTATGCACCTTCAGGCTGCCCCCAGCCTCAGATATTTGAACCACCCTCCTTTTTCTTGGTGGTTGGAGTGTCGGATGGACTGGTGCCCCCAGTCTGTCAAAGACTGAGATGCGCGTTGTCGGGACGTCGGCACGCGCGATCTGTCCTGCCCGGCCTGAGGCTGAGGCTTTGGTAAAATTGGGCTTACGGTAGGCCCCTTTTCTTTTCTGTCCCCGGGGGCACGATGGCTTGATATCCCGGGATGATGAGGAAGGGTCTCCCTGCGATTCCTGAACTTGATCGGGCTTAGTCGCCCTAGTTCGTTTGAGGGCGCGGGCCTCCTGTTTGGTGACCCACATCTGTTTCATCTTCAAAGGGCGCTCCTTGGTTGTGTTGCCCTTGTAATAGACCTTGGAACTCTTTTTGTAATAGGGTTTGTCCTCGCGCACTTTTTGGAGGGGCGCGAAACGATTGGAGGTTGGGATGGTTGGGACTGGATTGTCCCGTGGGATTATCGGCTCGCCACCATCGAGGCGAACTCGCATGCTCCCGACGAGAACCGTCTTACCGGAGCGAGAAACAATCGCTGCAGGCTTCTTGCTTTGGCGGCCCCGACAGCCCCCCCGTTTAGTAGGGGCAGAGCCATGTGAGACTGTATGGACCGAGAAAACTCGGCCTTGTAAGAGGCAGGGCTCCACTCCCCTAGCTAGCATAGTGTCGGCCAGAATGACCGACTCTTCTTGCGGAGCCTGGACAACCCCTAAGAAGAAAGGGGAGCCCACAACTGGGGGAAAATCTCCGAAGGCAATTGGAGTCGCCAAATAGCCACATCTGGCATGGGTGGCGACAACGAGCGGTCCGTACGTCACAGCGGCCATTGAGGAAAGAAGATTACTTTCGTCCAAAATTAGTGGCGAAGTCGAAAATGCTCGCACTTCCTCCTCCTGCATGGACAAACGAGGGGACATGAGCGTCTCCCCAAAAGCAGTGAAAGATCCCTTGACAGAAAGATGAAAGGTAGGAAAGGTCCCACCGGGCGTGCCAGTCTGTTTACACGCGAAAATTTCTTGCATCCATTTCGTTGGATAAACATGCATATATTTAAACTAATTAGCATGCACATTATGATTTCCGCGCGCGTGATCTATCAGACGATTTAGGATTCGTGTACAAGGACCTTTCCTCACCGACAAGAGTCGGTGTTAATTTACATCGGACGAAATCCGAATACCTTTGATTAACTGCCTGGGATCTCCTTTTTGTCTTTTTAGTATCAGCTATGATGCAAATTTTAACCCCGTGGAAGGATTCCCTTGTCTTAAGGTCAGGGTCTTAGGGCTCATTTGTAATTGTGCCTTTACAGAGACTACTTGAATCTTTTTCCCCTTTAGCGAGGGTTTATCTATCAACCAGGATTTTATTTATAATTCTTCTCAACTAGGGGTTTCTTTGTAATTTTCCCCAACTTGGGGGTTTATTCGTAATTTTCCCTGAACTGGGAATGTTTCTGTAATTTTTCCTGAACTGGGGGTATTTCTGTAATTTTCCCTGCACTGGGGGTATTTCTGCAATTTTCCCTCAATCGTAGGTTTATTTGCAATTTTCTCTCAATCAGAGGTTTATTTGCAATTTTCCCACATGTGTTCTCATATTTCACACATTCTTCTATTTTTTATAAAATTGTACATAGGCAATAAACACACACTTTCTTTTCTCACGTTTTACTCTCATGTTACTGCACAAAGGGCAAAAGGCACAAGGTTTCCTTTTGACTCCCTCCAGGAATAGAGAGCTGAGATGGCAGTGAGGTTCCCCTTTTCAAGCTCCATCGACCAAGAATACCAGGGCATTTATTCCCCTTTTTAAACAGGTCCAGGTGGCAGTGGGCTCATCCCCTCAGCAGTATTCCATCGGATAGAAGAAGGGAGAGGGACAGCCACCTCCTATACCTCCACCGGTCAAGGCTTGTAGGGCCTGACTGATAACTGATGGTTTTAAGAGGGAATTCAATGTCCTTATGGAATTAGTTAAATGCATTTATTGCCCCTTTAAGGGGGGAGAATGGGTGCACAGGTTTTGTTCTGCAAGGGTGCTAACTACATTTACTCCACCACATGAATTAAGGCATCTATTGTCAACCTGCTGGTGTACGTAGAGGAGAGGAAGAGGCAGCATGAGGCTCCCTACTTTTAACCATAATTTTCAGACATTTTGTTCATCAATCCATACAGTCATATGGCTATTTTTTACACATAATACCCTTGGTGGGTTTCTTCCTCCATGATTTGTTTCCTAATAAACATCAATTAGGATTTTTAGGATCCACATATACATAGGAACATACTCTTAATGGGATTTACCCATCAAGCAAACAAAGCTCCAGCTTCATTTGTAGACTCTTCCACAATTTTCTTACATGAACTTCTGCAGTTTCTTCCAGAATTTACATTCAAGTGCAAGAACGCTCAAATCCCCACTAAAATGGGAATTTTGAGATCAAATATACATCTTGGGGGCTGAGCCTCACCCAATTCCTACAATTCCTCAAGTTTTCTTGAGGTTCTTGAAGAACAAGTACCTTGGAGTTCCTTGCGCACTCTGCCCTGTGAGCTTGTAATCCTCTTGCCTTCTGAGCTTTTTTCTTCTCCTTCGTTCTTCTGCTCCTTTTATAGGAGGGTGCAACCAGGTGGGGGAACTCCCTGGGCATTAATGGCATTAATCATCCCTTGGGTTCCCCCTCCACCAATTGAGTGGTAGGAGTCAGCATGAGGCTCCACCGGTGGTAACTCCATGTGGGTTCCCCCACTAATGAGACAAAGGGAGGTAAGGTCACCCCTCATTTAAACCCCACTGATTTACTTCCCCCATTTATTTGCTTCTTTCTTTTGTCTTTTCTTCTCCCTTTCCTTTTTGTCTTTCTCATTTTTTTTTGGAAGGTGAGAGCAGAAAGAGAGGAGGGCAGCGGTTCCACCGGTAGTACTGGGTGGTGGCGCCCAGGCCAGGGGTCCCACCAGTGCCACCCGGCGGTGGAACCCCCCCTTGGGCTCCCCCGGTTGAGGCAGGTGGTGGGAGTGGACCCTTGGTTCCCCCAGTGGTATTAAATGGAGGAACAATAACCCCCCAGCCCTTCACTGCTTGTGCACAGGTGAGAGGACAGACCGTCCCCTTTTTCCTGTGGAGGTGGGACTGCATCCCCTCTATTCCCACCAGTAGCCTGCATAGGTGGAGAGAATAGAAGTGGAGGAGGCCCCGCTGGGTTCCCCCAGTGACCTGCACACAGGTGGGACTGCACCCCCTCTATTCCCACCAGTAGCCTGCATAGGTGGAGAGGACAGAAGTGGAGGAGGCCCCGCTGGGTTCCCCCAGTGGCCTGACACAGGTGGGGGTGCAGAGGAAGAAAAGGAGATCACCCCTGGGTTCCCCCGGTCCTTGTGCACAGTTGGGAGAGGAGGTAAGGGTTCTCTCTCCCCTTGTCTTCTTTTTTCTCCCTCTCTCTCCTTTCTTTGGCTGTGCCACCGGTGGAAGGGACCTTGGGTTCCACCCAACACACTGCAGGGGTGGGACCGGCCTTTCCCTGCTCCCACCAGTGGTCTGCGCAGGTGGAGAGGGGCGGCTGTTTTCACAACTTGCTGCAGCAGGCCCCATGGGCTATAAAAGGAGGCTTTGACTCATTCTTTTCTGTTCCTTTTGTCGTCTTCTGCTGGACAGTGCAGGGCAGGCCGTGCACGTGGAGCTCTGGTGTTCGTGTGGTGCCGGGTGTCATTTGCTGTCCTGACAGGGACCATCCGTCGTGGAGCAGCAAGATCATTGTCCGGGTAACCACATGTAACTGTTAAACAGTCATATACAAGGGAGTTATGGACTGTTTGAAGAGTTTGTGACTGCATTCTCCTCATGAAGTATTTAAGATAACATTCACACATAATCTGCACTTTTAAAACTGTGCACCAATAGGTGCTCGACAGAATGTCAGTGTGTATAGCGCCTTGAGCCTGCACACTCTGTGGGTATTTGATGAAATGCCGGCATATAGAATGCCTTGAGCACATGCACTTGTAGGTGTTTGGCATAACGCCGGTGATATAATAGCAATGATTCAATGTCATCTTTCGCCGTTGCGAGACTGATTTATCTTCTTCTTTTGTTGTGATCTAGGCATGCAAATTGTGGAGGCCAACAAGAATACATCTGGAAAGTCTCTGACAATATCGATATCTGAGGTCGGTAGGCCAAAGCGGACAATACCTTGATGGTATAGAATACAGGGCATGACACCTCTTGAGCTGGGATAATGGTTGGTTTAGATCATCGGACTGCATTTCGGGTTGCTGACCAGTGGTATAGCACGCGAACACCCGAACAACGTCGTTGATGAGCCGCACCGTCTGCTTCCTCTTAGGATGTTTCCCGGAGTGGACTAGTGCCCCCAGCCTATTGAAGACTGAGACCCTCTGGGGTGTATCCTCCATCATGTGACTGGTAGCTGTCCGAGAAGAACTCGGAACTGCCTGTTGGCAGAGCTCAGTATGAGCCCCTCTTTGCTTCTGCCTGTCTAAGCGAGGAGGACTGGCTAGCTGATTGTTACCGGGCTGGGCCGATGATGACTTAGCAACATCTCGAGCAATGTGACGCTTGGGCGTGTGGAGGGCCTTTTTGGAGTGACCTAGATTCTTCTCAAGCAAACCTGTCGCTCTACCTTATCACTGCTTCTTCAATTGGACTTAGGAGCCTTGGTGCCGGACTGATGTAACTGCCCCCGATGCGATACTGAAGTGCTAGTTTTCTTTAGTTCCGCTTTATCCTCTCTCGTATGCCGCAGGAGGCTGAAGCAGTTGGAATTAGGAACCATCGGAAAGTTCTGGTCCCAAGGAATGATCGGCCCACCTCCATCGAGCTAAATCCTGAGGTCACCACCAAGGATAGTCTTATTGGAGTTGTTGGGAGCGGTAGTAGGTCGCATGTTCCTGCGGCTACGATGGCGTTTCTTCTGTGGATTTGATGAGGACTCAACTTCGAGATGGTAGACCGAGAAGACCCGACCTATCGTCGCCGGAGGCGTGACACTTTCGGCGAACATCGTTGCGATTGGTCCCAGGGCATGGTGCCCATATTAGGAGTCGGAAGCTGGGTGGCCCAAGTATTGAAGCCTACACGAGCCAGAGGAAATGTGGTCGACACTCGGGGTTGTAGACCCGCGTTGAGGGCCGATCCTGCAGAGATCTGGGGCAGGATGCCCCCCTTGAGAACTGGAACGCCGAGAACTCGGGGCTGGTAGCCCATGTAGGGAGCCAGTATGGTTGGGGTCTGGGACGGAAGGCTTGCGCCGGGCACTGGAGCTGCCGCACCTCGGGGCGGAAAGCCCGTATCAGAGGTTGGCGTTGCTGGAATTGGGGGCTGTGAGCCCTGTTGAAGTGCTGGGGTGTGGGGAACCAAGGGCAAAATGCCCGTGTTGGGAATCGGCCTTGTTGGGACTCGGGGTTGTGAGCCCAGGTGAGTAGTTGGAGAGACGACCGAGACTCGGGGCGTGATACTTGTGTTTGGGGTTGGTCGGATGTGGACCCAGGAATTGATAGCAGCCCAGATTGTTGTAGATGTGGGACCCCTGCGGGGGCCAACAGTGGAGACCCTAGGCCTGGTGCCCACATGGGTTATTGGTGCTGGAGTAGAGCGCGACAGATTGACTACACGAGCATGAACTGGGATTGGCTGAGGGGTGGCAGCCACTGTAATCATGCCTAGGAAGTAGGGCGAGTCAATGATGGGGGCAAAGTCACCAAAAGCGATCGGCATCACTAAAGCCTACCCGAGCGTGGGTGGTGATGACGATGGGGCCATATGTCACGGCTGCCATTGTTGCTGGATTGTTGGATGCCGGTGGATGGGATGGTCGAGACAGTCACTGGGCACGATTCGACTGTTGGAGTGCGGACTAGCAGCTTCAGGGGATGCTTCTCTACCTCTCTTGCAAGGACAGGGAAAGGACATCACGACTTCAGAGCGGGCACTGACTCTTCTTCAGAAGAAAGAAGAAAGATAGGAGATGTCCCACTAGGCGTGCCAACTTGTTGGCTCGTGGAAAAAAATAAATTCTTATTTTTTCCACGACGTGACACATAATGGCCTTTCGAAAGGTCGAGGTGAGTCGGCTCGGCACACGGGGATTCCGGGAGTAGCAATGGGGGAACATGAAGAACGATAGAAACGCATGGATGGCATATGGTTAATTGTTCCAGGAGCGCACTGATTGGGCTAGTGATAGCTGGGTGAAATGCGGGCGTGCCAATCAATTTCTCGACGATCACCTACGGAACTAAGTTTTCAACCGGGGATGTGCCACCAGGGCACGACACGTGGGCACGGGATTTCAGGCGACACGTGGAGAGGAGGACGTTCCACTGGTACGAGTGGAGACGATTGTGGAGGCTCGTGTGTTGGATGTCTTCCCTATTGACCGCAAGCGATCGATGTTTGTTTTACATCGGATTGAATCTGAACACCTTTGTTTCTACTACTGAAAGAAGGCCAGAGTACCCTTGTAGCTGTGACATGAGGAGAGTAGAGTTCTCGCTACAACTGGGATGCAGCCACTAGGTCCAGCAGGTTGGGTTAGAGACACTGGTTAGTAGAAATAGGGGGGCCGCGGACATTGGCTTGGCAAGGAGCAGGCAGGTACTGGCCCAAGGGACATAGTGGCTGACACTGGCTGGATAAGGAGCATGCAAGTACTTACCCGGGAGACGGAGCTATTGACTCTGGCTCAACAAGGAGCAAGCAGGTATTGGCTCGAATACTGGTCGAAACGAGGTATGCGGGGGATGTGAAGCCCGAAGGTTGAGTTGGAAAAGGCCGGATTTCTAGTTACACTTCTTTATAGATCCCGTGAAGGCTTTACAGGAGGGCACTGAAGGTCAGAGTACAACTAGTGCAAGCCACGGGACAAAGCCGATGTAAATATCGGCCCCCAGGTCATTGCAGGGTAAAGTGGATATCTGCGTTTATGCAGAGGATTCCCGATACAAGTGTAGTGGAGCGATCGGGACTAGACTGTACGCCGTGTGCTGGTATTGATTTGCGCGAGGGAGACTGGGTGCCACTCGAGGTGAGCAGTCGGGCACCGGCGCCGGGGCCGAGCATTGGCATGTCCGGAAGTTAAATCCGGACTCGAGAGTGCTACTTTCAGGCCGTGGTCCATCTAACTCGAGTCAGCGGACAGGATAGTCGGTTGTCGATTCGGAAGGAGCAGTCGACAAGTTGTCCCGCGTGACGATGGGGGAACCTGGCGTGCGGGTGTGATCGCCATTACTATAACGCCCCATACGCAACGATGGGGAGGTTTGTGTGAGTCGACTAGACGCCATATGCAAGGTGTTCATTCGTCATACCCTCGGTGTGTGTTAAGCCGAACAAGCCAAACAACCAAAGCCTTCATTGCACACCTTGCTCCTTATGTCGTGCTGGGTGTCCTTCGTATGTTGCGTGCTTTGTCTACTGTGTGTGCATTGTCTATGCCCTTCGGGATCCTCAAAGGGGGGATTTATCGAAGAAGTTGAAGGGTCAGAGAGGTTTGCGTGGACCAAGCTGACCCCCTCAGCTTGGTCCGTGTAAAGCAC
>JANBPO010000192.1:16566974-16578830 GCA_024336825.1 Amorphophallus titanum
AAGTGGTAAGACTCCATGGCATACCAGTCAATATTGTGTCCGATAGAGACCCTAGATTTACTTCACATTTCTGGAAAAGATTACAAGAGTCCTTGGGTACTCGTCTGAATTTCAGTACTGCTTTTCATCCACAGACGGATGGACAGACTGAAAGAACCAACCAGATAGTGGGTATTTGTAATTGTGCCCCTCTGCAGGCCATGTTTGTAAGTTTCTACGCCCTCAGGATGGCTAAATTATGTAGTTCTGCGCCTGGGAGAATTACGAAAACGTCCTCCCCAGGACTGCGAGAAACATAAATCCTGTTATTTGCAGTTTTACCCTGTAATCTTTTATAATTGGGGCTACATCCCTACTTCCCGCGTTGGTGTAGATCCCTTCGATGTACAGTCGACAACTCACCGACAACCATTGTACTCACTTGGATCATAAATATATTCAAATGTACCCTGCAGATCTTTTTATTACACACTAGTCAAGAAAAATTATAAGAGAACTCTCGACTTCTGGGAAATTGTATACATACCCCTCCCTTTGTGAATCAACACACGTGCGCCTTCTATGAAGTCTCTCGTTGTCCCTTTCGCTTAAGGATATTGTCAGCTCAGTCTTATACTCAAGTGCCACCTCAGACCTAGGTCCGCGGGAGGGCTAGTAAAATTACTAAAATACCCATATGACCTAGAAACAGCCTAGGAGTCTTCAAAACTCTCCAAAAATGGCCTCAGCACCTCGAAGAGTCAGAGATTCTATCGTACCTTCTCTCCAACCCAAAAATTCTAGAAATGGCCCTTGGTCTTATAAAATTACCATAATACCCCTAGAAACCCCAAATCACCAAAATATCTCTGGAGTCTAGAAAACCTCCTAACACTTCAAAATGCCTACGGCTTCGGCAGATTTGCATCCATACTCCTAAATTATAGGCAACTTAAGAGGCTTTTGATAAAGCCCTAGTTCTATCAGTCTGCCGGTGGTGAATGAGTGGTAACTGTGAGCCGCCCAAGCAAGCAGGCCCTCAGCATCAGAACCTATGGAGGGGATTTTAAAGTTTCTTTGATAGATAAACAAAGGTGTTTGGACGTTAGGCCGATATAAATCAACATTGACTGCGGTCAGTGGGGAAAGGTCCAGCATCCGAACCTAAATCGTCTGATATGATGCGCATTCATGGAATAAACCCTTACATAAAATATTTCTTTCCAAAAAAAATCATAAATATATTCTGTGACCAACAGACCGGCACGCCCGGTGGGACCTTTTCCATCTTTCTTCTTTATATCAAAGAAATCCTCAAACCTTCTTTAAGGTTTTGATTGCCGACGGGAAGAGGAGGGCATTCCCTTGCTCACTTGAGGGCTCTTTGTGCATTTGCATGCTACTTCATTCGTGCTGCGCACAACCACCACCGACAGCAACAAGAGGACGATGGCAGCCATCACATACAACCCCCAGGTCATCGCCAACCACCCCAGATTCAGATACATGGCAACTCCCATCGTCTTCGGCGACTTCCCAACAGTCGTCGATTCGCCCTTCTTTTTGGGCGTCATACATGTGGCTGAAACCAGTATAGCCACACTTGCGGCAACAACTACTGAGGGTATCAGGCCCTCTACTCCAACAATCGGCCGAGTCCACTCGATCAACACCACAACTACTGAGCGTGTCAGGTCCTCTACTTCAACAACCAGCCGAGTTCCCCCGATCAACAAAGCAACTGTTGGGGGTGTCAGGCCCTTGGCTCCAACAACTGGCCGAGTGCACTTGGTCAACAAACCAACTATTGGGGGTGTCAGGCCCTCTGCTCCAGCGCCCGACTGGGCTCGCCCGATGAATTCTTCACCGACCAAGGGTGTCAGGCCCTTCGTCTCAGCATCCGGCCGAGTTCGCTCAGCTGCCATGACAATGGCCGAACGTGTCAGGCCTTCCGCCCAAGCAAATGGCTGAGTTTTCTCGGTCAACCAAGTTATTGTCGGCGCCGCTCCCACTCAACGGGGGCAATGCCGCCGCAGCAACGGCACAGCGGCCACTCAGAGGTGCTACTCCTGCTCAACAGGGGCAGCGTCGTCATCTCAATGGCGCCATGCCTACGACAGGCGTCACCAACGCTGCTGCTGCTCAACGGGGACAGCATCACAGTCGCAAGGACACCAAACCCATAGTGGCAACATCTCGCTCCGACAAGACTATAATCATCGGAGACTTGAGCATCCGGCTCGATGGAGGCAAGCTGATTTTGCCTCGGGACCAATACATCCCGACCATCTTCACCTCCAATCGCTTCGAGCTTCTTCGGCAAGCCAAGGAAGACGGAGTGAAATTGAAGAAGCTCGTCATACCAATGGCAAATCAGGGTCCGGTGTAGCGACCCAAACTAGTGGTTCCCCGACCAAAGTCAGGGGGCAACCCAATGGAGGAGCATCAGCTCCACCTAAAAAAGATATGGGTCACCAAGGAAGAGGCCCGAATTATGAAGCGGGCAAGGGCAAAAGGGCCCTTCCGTACATCGGACCTACAACAGATGCGGAGTTCGGCAAGCTTTGAGACCTCGACATCATCGAAGTCCGCAACTTAGCCCCCACGTGGGCAGAAACGCCAAGGAGCCACAAGAAGGTACGACAGACCTCTCCGTGGGCCAGTTCAATGCACACGAACGAGGATTGTTCGGCACAGGCTTCTACGTCCCGAGTGTCTCTTTTTGACAGACTAAGGATGGCACCTAAGCCCACTAGACAACCACTCAGGAAGAAACGGGTGGCTCAGGTGACCAACAACACCATCAAGGTATTCACCTGCTACACAACCTCCGCCGATAAGCAACCGGAGGATATCTCGAGAGAATTAAACTAGCCTCTACAAATTAAGGAGGTCAAGGCCCATCTCCCGAGTTCTTGCACAGATGTAGCAAACGCCGAATGCCGGAACATCTCAGCCCAAGTCGGCACGACAAGAAGGGCATCAAGAAGACATTCAGAGTGTCGACGGGGACAGCAACCCCGGGCATAAGGAAGACCTTGCAAGAGAGGTTCAAACCCTTGCATTGGAAGAGCTCCGACATGAAAATCAAGAACTTAAGAACCTCTTGCAAGCATTATTGCGTGAAAAGGAGATTCATGTTCAGCCTCAAGCGGTGCCCACTAGGATGGAACAATAGCCTCCTCCCGTCCCAGTCATGGCCAACGCCTCTATTACTGCTGCAAAGTTACCAATGCCAGTGGAGTTTGAAGCGCCACAACATGAAGCCAATGCCCGGTCCTCTACCACTCCTGCCGCAGAAACTCTCATGGCGCAAAGACAGATGATCGAGCGAATTGTGGAGGCAAAATTTGCTCAACATGGTGAGGGTGTGGCCACCGTTGATTTGTACAGCGTGCCCTATCCCCTTCACCATCAGTTCAAGAAACTTCAGCCCGATTGTCCGAAGGCCCCAAAACTCCAGAAGTTCAATGGGCAGGGCTCGCCACATGAACACCTAGCCTATTAAATGACGGCCATGAGTGAACTAGCGCTGGAAGAGTCATATCTGTTGCGGTACTTTGCCACGTCCCTGACAGGCACCGCCTTCTAGTGGTATTCCAGACTGAAGCCCAATTCAGTGGCTGATTGGGCTGATATGCAGAAGAAGTTTGTGGACCGTTTCTAGACGGCCGAACGTAAAGTCTCTC
Organism: Amorphophallus titanum; assembly: GCA_024336825.1. Lineage (NCBI taxonomy): Eukaryota > Viridiplantae > Streptophyta > Magnoliopsida > Alismatales > Araceae > Amorphophallus > Amorphophallus titanum. The sequence goes on from JANBPO010000192.1 coordinate 16,570,643, forward strand.
TTGCGAAACTCTGTGCCCTTAGACAGAGAAAAGGTGAGACCGCATTGGACTTCATCAAGCGGTAGAGGGATGTCAGCATGCACTGCGATAATTCTCCAACGCTCGAAGATGCAATCACCATATGTCGCAGGGGTCTATCGACAGAAGTTAGTGAAAAGTTTTTGGGCTTAAACATCAGAAGCTTCGACCAGCTAAACACGGTGGTGGCAGAGATTGAGATGTTCTTCGCTGATCACCCGACACATGCTTCTGCCAAAGACAAATCCTCCAAAGACCGCCTAGCCAGTGGCAAAGAGGTAAATTTTGTGGACTTCTCCCAGACAAATGGAGATAAGGGGGAAGGAAAATCAAAAGGTAATGACAAAAAGCCCGATGCCAAGACGAATGCGGCTTTGTTAGAGAAGCGTATGAAGGCACCTTACTCCTTTCAAAAAGAGCATACAAAGATGCTCTTTGATTTATGTACGAAAGAAAAGCTTATCACCCTACCTGATCCACAAAAGCCCTCGGAGGTGGATAAAATGGACAACCCTACTTATTGTGTGTATCACCGAAGGTTGGGTCACACCGTCGGGGACTGTTATGTCTTCAAGAACATAACAGAAGAGCTCCTTCAAAAAGGCTTGATAAATATGTTGGGGCACACGGTCGACCCGCCACAGCCCCATGTCTGGAGTCGACCGAACCGGTCGACCAATGTGGTTTATATGGTGGCGACAACTTCGAGTTCCAATGTACCAAAAGTTGGGTCATTAAGTCAACAGCCCAATGCCGACCGTGGAGCCGTTCCTTCCTCTCTCCCTGAATACCTAGCGCTGCGGAGGACTACTTGGAAGATCTGAGGGGAGATCCGACAGCTGTAGCTAGAACAAAGCCGTCTATTATAATTCTTGAGAAGCATCGATGAGCAGTTGGCCACCTTCCCCTTTGGGCCTTTTGCCAGGGGACTAGCTCCAAAACATATGAGGGAGGCGAGTGTATCACCCACTGCCGGGGCTCCTCTCAGGTCAGGGGGTTGGCTCTCTGAGGAATCCTCTAATTCGTCTGAAGACGAGGAACCAGAGAAGTTAAATTCCTTTCCCCGCGAGATGACTTCGCAAATCTTCTTCGCGTGCCGCCGAGAAGGGCTACTAAACCTCCCGATGTCAAGCAGCAGGCGCCACATTACATCAGGGCTATTACCCATACCACGAGGTGATAGACCATATTATCCATGATTGCCAGGCCTTCAAGGACCTCGCCGAAGACTTGATCAGGCGAGGAGTGATTGATATGGGTGACTTCTTGACATGGGCGACTTCTTGGTCGACCCACCGCAACCACATAGATGGGAGAGCTTGAATTTCTCCGTCAACGTCATACATGCCTCGGCTGCTTTTCAACTCTCGGAGCCGAGAGAAGAAAGGGTCAGTTCCCAACTGCCCAAGTCCACATTGTGGTATCCAGCATGGCGACCCTCTCATTAGTGTTCTTTCCCCAAGGAGGAAGATTTTCGACAAGCTCTTAGAAGAAGGTCAAGTAATGGCGCGTGATCCGCCGTCCTACTACAATGAAACGGCCAGGAGCCATCCCCGCTACTACAAATATCATGCCATGATGTCCCACCCCACTAGGGAATGCCCGAAGGTTCAAGATTGCATTGAAGTCCTCATCCAAAAAGGGGAGATCGATGTGCAAGGGAATTCGACAGTGATGCGACATCTTAAAGGGGTCGCTGAGAAGATTCTCCGGCAAGCTCAACAGGAGCAGGTCAAGTCACGAGAGACCAAGCCCACCTCTCAACAGGTCTAGCAGGGCAAGTCTACAGGTAGCAACTCTTAGCCAAACCCTAAAGGCAAGACTACGTATGAGGGGCCTAAGGCCCAGTGCCTGAAAAGCCAAGCCATGGGAAGAAGCTCCAAGCCCCATTCCAAGCTGAGTCACCCTGGCAACGCTATAGTGGGGAATCCTCGGCCAGATAATAAAGGCAAAGCCAGGGTTGAGAAGTCCAAAGCTAAGCCCTGTGTCGAGCCAACAAGGTCGTCAATTGTAGAAAGACCTCAACAGCTCGGACAGGCAAAATTGTCGACTAAAGCAAAACCGGTGGAATTACAAAGCCCCCAAGTTCTCCATTGTGGCCTGGCAGAGTTCCAGGAGCTACTGCCGGAAATAATTGCTCAGGCAATCAATACCACTTTCTAGGTGCAACTGGAGGAGGCCAACTGCACTAAGATTACTCCCAGAAAGAGCTTCAGGAAGCTCTCAGCCACGTGTCAGAATCTCAACGCTTAGTTATCCACATGGCAACTTCTTCCAATAATGATCTGCCTTGGATCACGTGTCAGTTACTTGCTCTGTTGTTCTCACGTGCTCTTGTTCTTATGTTCCTCATGAGTTTGATACTCAGGTGCACATAAGATGCTTGAACCATGGCTGTCCTCAATTGATCATTTGCGTGCTTAAGTCCCATATAAATGCATGCACCGACTTAGTTTGCTGTCTTGAGGAAAGTTTGCGTCGAGTTACTTCACACGTTGCACCGAGCTTGTTCTCTCGAGACCAGACATTGCACTGACCTAGTCATGCTGGCGAAGGCATTGCACCAACTTGCTTGAACTTTCCACCATACGTCCACTAACTTCAATCACTGTGCTGAGAAGGGATGCTTCGACTTTGGTCTTGTGAGTGATAACGTACTCGAACCTTTGCTTCAGTAGTTGCACAGAGCTTGAATGAATTATGCATCGACTTCGAAACTCATCCATATGAAAATCTGCACAGACCTCGATAACAAAGTACACAGACTTAGTTATGCAAGGAATCATGAGTGTGCTTAGACATTTGAGCACAGATGAACGGACTAACTTGTTCACACAGTAGTCAACTGCACAGACTTAATAAGGGGTGTAAGCTAGTACGCACGAACTCAGCAGGTGTTGTTCAAGAGAGCATCCACAGACATAAACTGAATGCAGAGATAAGAAATGCACAAACTATGTGTGAACAAGGCGAGGAATGCATTAATGCTATGTATGTTGAGTACAGGCTCTGCACATACTGAAAGTGCAATGAGCAATAATGCACCGACATTGAGAATGCAAAAAATGAGGAATGCACAGCCATGACAGCGCGTGCCTAAGCTAGCACGGACTCAAAACATATATACCCCTCATGCACTGACGTGCCAGATCCATTTGCATTGACAATATGCACTCGGTGGAAGAGATGCACCGACTCAAATGCATGCAGCAGCGCATGATGCACCGATTACGTGAATACATGAGGTGCACGATGCACCGAGTTCAAGCGCGCACACGCTAAGAATGCACCGACTGCAATCTCCATAGATTACCTAACAACCATGCGATACCTAGATTGCACCGACCTAACTAGCCTGCAACACAAAGGATGCATCGACATGATGCCAGCCCATCATACGGATTGCACTGACCTTGCTTAGATGAAATGCACAGACTTAGATATGCGAGCAAAGCATTGCACCGACTAGCAGTTGCCAAGGCAGCGTGCACGAACTAAAACGCACAGACCAAGATGCACATGAACAATAACATGCACTGAGTTTGTTGTGCAGCCTGACTGACATATATGCACGAACCTTAGCCTTAGACAATGAATTAACCACTCAAGTGCATTGACATAACCGATGCATGCATGCATAGACATTATTTCCATGAGGTGCAATATATGCACTAACACAACTTGATATGAAATTGCACTAAGATGAACCAGATGTGATACTGTCATTCAATTCATGAACTAGTTTTAACCATGCATTCTCATGTGATGACTCATTGTATTGCTATCATCAAAACACAGTTGCTATTATAAAAACGTAGGGACACAATAATATGGTAGTCTAACTGGGCATCCGCGGGATGTCCAAAATTAGACATCTACAGTGGAGTTTGGTGATGATGAGGTGGTAAGATTTCGAGATAGGCTATATGTCCCAGCTAAAGAATAGGTAAGGAAGGCTATTTTACAGGAGGCGCATGGTTCTCGTTATGCTGTGCTTCCCGGAGCAACCAAGTCGTATTGCAATTTGAAGAGACAATTCTGATGGCTAGGTATGATGAAAGTTGTTGCTGAGTTCGTGGCTAGGTGTTTAACATGTCAACAGGTGAAGGTGAAGTATCAGTGGCCCGGTAGCATTTTGCAGCCTTTAAAGATTCCTACATGGAAATGGGATGATGTGACTATAGATTTTGTGGTTGGTTTGTCGAGCACTTAGGGTGGCCATGATGGTATATGGTTGCTAGTTGACAGGTTGACTAAGACTACCAGATTTTTGCTAGTTAAGGTAAGTTGGGGAGTCCACAGATTAGCCAGATTGTATGTGGAGCTGATCATTCCCTGGCATGGCATTCCTATTTCTATTGTGTCCAATCGAGATTCCCGTTTCACTTCTGATTTCTAGAGGAGTTTTCAGAAGGCCTTGGGAACAGAGTTAGCTTTTAGCTCAACTTATCACCCTCAGTCCGATGGGCCATCGAAGAGAACAATCCAAACCCTGGAAGATATGTTGAGAGCTAGTTGCCTTGAGTGGCAAGGGTCGTGGATTCATCATTTGTCGTTGGTCGAATTCACTTACAACAATAGGTAAGATTCCTATTTGGGCATGGCGCCTTATGAGGCCTTGTCTGGGCCACCATGTCATACTCTGCATGACTGGTTTGAGATTGGTGAGTGAGTGATGACAGGACCAGAGTTGGCATAACAGTGTGTGGAAGTGGTATAGCTCATCAGGTAGAGATTACAGGCAGCCCAAAGCTGATAGAAGAGTTATGTAGATTGGCAAAGGAGACCTCTTACCTTTGAGGTGGGAGACCGAGTGATTTTAAAAGTTTTCCCTTTGAAGGGTGTGGGCGGGAGGATCTGTTGTACACAAAAATGTAAACTAACTTGCTAACCAACGTGCCTGATCAGTGTAGAATGCAAACACTAAAGGGTAGGTTTCACAATAGAAATACCATTGCATTTAACTAAAGTGAAGCAGGTGGAAAGCCAGATTTGTCATGGAAAGATGTTATTCCATGCCACATGAGCTGAAGGGGATGCAGAGATCCAAAAGGTGAAACAAAATTGATAGTATCAGGGAAGAGCATGTCTGCAATTGGTTTATCGGTCCGCACGAACCATGATTTGCAGAGTTGGCTGCCCGGCATTGAAGGGTTTTACATCGAAACCCATCAATTCACTGATAAAGGCATGGGGAAGCAGCATGAAAATGTGCTTCCTCTGGAAGTTTAACTCTTTGGAGGTAGGACATGTGCAGACCAAGGCATCATGTCATAGCCCCGACAAAATGCTCGTGCCCAAAACCATCAGAGATTGTTTACAGAAATGAATATCTGCTAGGGAACTGTGAGGGAAGAAAATACAGTCCCAGCATCCATCACTCCCTCCAAACAAAGTATGGCAGGTACTAAATTTGGTGTTGGGTCTTATGATCCAGGCTCAGGCCCTGGGAAGATAGTTTTGATCTGTTTTCCGCAAGATGATCTAGGGGCTAGAATGGATCGAGTAGATGTCAAATGGGAACCGTAAAGAAGTGGAGTCAAATACTGTCAAGAAAACCAGAAAGGCCTTCATGGCCTAAGACAGAAAAGGGAAGTTGGAAGGAAAACAACACCAAATGAGTTTATATTGGAATATTGGTGGAAGAGTGGACAACAAAGTTTGCAGAGAATAATCTATCAGGAGGAATTTGTCTTAAGGCAACAACCATGAGGGGAACAGACAAAAACTGCCATTTCTACAAATTTTTCACAGTTGCAGCCCATAAAACAGATGATTGATGCCTCTAAACATTGTACAATGTGTCATTTGTTTCCTGAAACCAAGGAGAGATAAAACAATACTGAAATCCAGAAGGCAGGGGAATTGGCATGACTTACATCCAGTGTTATGTAGAAGACAAAGTGCTAAGGTTAGTAGGTACTCAATGGAAGTTTTATCCATTTAACAATAAATGGACAAGGAGTAAGTGTTAAGGCTACAAAATATACAGCAGCCAATGGATACAAAGTAGTTTATGAGGATACATAATGGTTGGAGAATAAACACACTCAAGAAACCTTAAATGGATATTTCACACTGATAAATTCATAATCATAGCTAAAACAAATGAGAAACGACGTGAAAAGTTGCAAGATTCTTCTAGCATGGCAATGGAGATAGTTGTAGGGTTGGCATGACATCTCATGGGACAAAGTTGGCAAGAGCAAGGACATAGGAGACGTGGACAGCAAGAACATCAGAGACTTCTACCTGACACTACTATGTAAATGGTTGTGGAGACTTGGAGTTGAAGATAGCGGGCTATGGCTGCAACTTGTCAGGCAAAGGTACAATAGCAGGGTCAGAGGGTGGGACTTGACATTGGCATCTCTACCCAATGTCTCGCCCATTAGGAAAGGCATCCTTCGATGCGGTGAAATCGTCAATCGAGTGTTCGTGTCCGTTTGGGCAATAGACAGAAGTGCTTGTTTTGGAAGGACAAATAGTGTGAAGACTTCACCCTAGTAGAAACCTTCCTAAAGTTGTTTGCAATTTTAACTGCACCCATGACATCAGTGACCCACACTTTTGACACAACTCTCGGGGGGAACATAGGCACCCATTTTCAGGAGAAATCTTACACCCAAGGAGATGCATCAACTGGAGGGGCTCCTTTCTTTCCTCCTAGACTATAATCTGGTGGAAAGCACAACTGATAGATGGCTGTGGAGATGGGAGGAGGGTTGCTTCTCAGTCGCGTTTGCATACTCACTCATATCGGATGGGAGAATGCACCACTGGTTTGCACAACATATTTGGACCCCTAAGAGCCCACTTAAAGTGAAGTTGTTGATATGGAGGATAACACATGGCCAATTGCCCACATGCGATCGGATTGTCCTTCTCCCACAGAATATACTCACCATTTCTTGTTTATATGGGGAGGTGAAGGAAAACTTAAATCATCTGTTCACAGGATGCTCTTTCATCAGGAAGGTATGGGCAAAGATATAGATCAACATCCACCACAACATTGGCCCATATGAAAGTGTGCGCCAACTTCTTGTCAAATGGCATAAGAAGTGGAACCAGAAGAGGGATAGACTCACCTGATGGCTCATCCTCCATGCTACATTATGGACAATGTGGGGAGAGAGAAACAACAGAAACTTCAAAGGTGAAGCAAGAATTGAGAATAGGCTTGTCTCCTTTGTCTGTGAGAGAGGAAGAGAATAGGTTGAACATTTATGTAAAGTGAAGTCACACAACTCTTCTCTTTTAATTTTGTTGGGGAGATAGTGACAAGTACACGACCTCAATGTGAAGTTTTTGTATAGGCATTTTTTGAGAGTGGTTTGACTATACTTGTACATCCCACTTACTTTTACAATTAATACAATTGTGGTAGCATTCACTTCTCCAAAAACAATGTGAAAAGTTGACATGCCAAATTCCTAATGATGGAATAAGGAGGAAGGTCATTCGTAAGATGATACTATTAACATGGTAAAGGCCAATTTCTGAATGTTGAAGAGTTAGATTTGATACATGACTGTGTTTCCCCTTTCGCATAACTACAATACAAGTGAGGAGACGATGTCTAAGGGACTCGTTAGTTCTAAATTGCATGTGTATTCCTAACTCTTTATGCATGAAAATATTCTTAAAGATGACTACATTAGTCCTGAATCACGTGGAAAATTGCATATGGTATAGGATTTGAATGTGTTAAGAATAGTGCACATCAAGTGGAGACCAAAATAAATTAAGAATATAATGTGGGCTACTCTCCACTCAAAACCTTAAGGGGTGCTTTGCTAACTGGGCAGGGTTAGCACAAGCGACACCTGGGGGTCGATTGCGCTAACCGACCCCGATTAGCCTTCACGTGTGTGACGAGAGCAGTGGAGCCCACCAACTCTCTCATCCGCTCCCCCACCCTACCCCACTATCAAATCAGCCCTAAGATTTTGAGTTGGATGGCAATCCAACAAGTTCAACATTGTATCAGAGCCCATAATTATGATACGGACTACACACACTACTTTGGTAGTCCGTAGTCCACATGATAGAGTCTAAATCGGCCTACACGGGAGAGGGTGTGTTAGAATAATCCCACATCAAAAAAGGGACAAAATAAAATATGTTTAAAATAGTGGAGCCCTCTGCACTCAACAGTCAACATCTT
>JANBPO010000192.1:16648643-16659986 GCA_024336825.1 Amorphophallus titanum
CTTTCTCTTTTTCTTTGGCAACCCCGGAAAGGGAATACACTGCTAAGTGCCCTCAGAGGAATTGAAGTTTCCTGCGAAGGTTGATTGTTTTGCTACTCTCTTTTCACATGGGTGACCCGTTAGGGATCTAGAGGGGGTGCGCATATTCTCTTCGGGAGTTATGGCCGTGCCTGGCCGCATTGCTATGAAACATCTCCCGTAGTGGGCAGGAATTCGATGGGCTACAGTTGCATCTTGTTGGGTCTTTTCATTTGGAGGGAGCATCTACCGATTTTCTTCAATAGCTTCACCATGCTGCTACCAGCCTCAACATTGGCCGTATTTGTTTATTCAGTTGTGACCTGTTGGGCATCATTCTGCACTAACTAGTGGCGTCAATTCACAAGGCGATTTGTTCTTCTGCTTCTTTTATATTTATTCGGTCTTGTTATGTCTGCTCAGTTGACTCTTGGTTCATAGAGGCTCAGTGAATGAGCAAATGCTTTTCTTGCTTCCCTTCACTGCCGTGTATGACTCCGAGGCTACTTCTTTCTTCTTCTTTGTTTATTCTTCTTTTCACCTTTTTTTGCCTTCTTTTTCTGTATAACAGACCAAGGTTGGTATGCAGGAGAGCGCTCACCCTCTCAGGGAGGGGATGAGTGGTTCGCTCCACCACACCAATCCCACAATGGTAGTCATTATTCAGCATGGGTCTCGAAAAAAATGTTTTCTCTCTCTACTTTCTAGAGTGAGAAGCTCTGGTTCTTCTTCCCACCTCTATTTTCTCCCCGTCGTCGTCGAGCTTGCCTCCCTGCCGGCCATGGATGGCCTGGTAGGGGAGGCCAAATCTTCTCTGATCGACAGAGCAGAAGCTGCTGTAGATGCGGTGGAGGCTCCTCGAAAGTCCTACGCTCAGACCTTGATGCAATTTCGCCAGATCCCTCGAGTTCATATTCAGGTGAAATCCCCCGCATTAACTGCTCAAGGTGAACCTGCGGTTTATTTTTCGCAGGAGGATGTTCAAAGATCGTGTGATCTCCTCCAGCACGCGATTATTGCAAAGTGCTCCTATGGCCGGCCCTCAATCCCAGATATTAAAAGTTTTCTGATTCAGCGACTGCAACTCGGGGCTGATCTGGTTATTAGCCGTATGAACCCTAGACATATTCTAATCCGTCTGGGGAATGAATCAGATTTCCTCCGTGTTCTCTTGCAGCAAAACCTTCTTATCAAGGGCTTCTTGTTTAGATTTTTTAAATGGCAGCAGGACTTTGATTTTGAATCAGATCCGCCGGTCATTCCCGCATGGATTGGTTTCCCTGCTCTTCCCGTTAATTTTTACCAAGAAGATATGCTGCGTTCTATAGCTGGCAGCGTTGGTCATGTCCTCCGTATTCATGATACCACTATTGCAATGACGAACACTTCGGAAGCTCTGGTCTGTGTAGAGATTAACTTGGATATGCAAAGGAAAGACAGAGTCTGGATTGGTACTGGTAGCGGTGGCTTTTGGCAGTCGATCAATTATCATAGAGTTCCGCATTTATGCTCATTTTGTCATAAGATCGGGCATCTGGAAAAAGATTGTAAAAAGAAGCAAGGAAGATTAGTCCGGACATCCCAGGGGCTTAATACTAAGCATGGAGTTATAAAAGGCATCAGACAGGAATACAAGCAGAAGAAAGTTATTTCAGAAGCTCCAAATATTGCCGATGTTAATAGATTTTCTGTATTGAGTCAGGGCTGTGAGGGGGAGGAATCGGATGTTATGAACATTCTAGGATATCAGGCTTCTGGCGATAGTCTTGATCCCGGAATCTGCATGAGTAAATCTGTACATCCCTCTATTACATTACAAGATGGCATTATGAGGGATCCGGAAAACATTGGTTCTACATTTCCTGTATGTCATAAAGACAAAGTTCAAAAAGAGCTGCCTTCAATCCATTCTCCAAATGATGCTCTTCAAGATGTTACATTGGTCCACTTGCAACCAATTCAAACAACAGACCAGGGTATGTCATTGACTGTTGGTTCAGAGGTTATTTCTAAATTGTCAGCGGCAGAGAACAATAGAATGCTGTGTCAGTTCAATGAGGCTAATATGAGTAAACCCCCGGATCTGAAGTCTGATAAAGTTTCTCTACTGCCTGGTATTATTTTTAGTGATGCCCGTCTTACAAGGGCCAAGGCCAAGGTACTGGCTACCTTTCCTGCATCTTCTTCAAATCAATGTTTAAATCAGCACTGATCTGGAATGTCAGGGGGATTGGGAACAAGGCTACCATAAGAAGTCTTGCACAGCATATCAGAGCTAATGATGTTAGTATTGCTGCTATTTCTGAACCTTGTATCAGTTTCAGTCGTGCTCAGGGGATAGCCAGGAGAATTTCTCTTAATTCTGTTATTGGTAATAATGGAGACACTTCTAAAATTTGGCTTTTCTACAAAGCTAGTATAGCTTTGGAAATAATTCAGCTTCATTCTCAGTTCTTGACTGTGGCTCTTCATGAAGATAACTCCACCATTCTTCTCCTTACTGTAGTATATGCTTCATGTAATGGAAAAATTCGCAGAGAGCTGTATGACTCCTTGATGGATTTCAGTCAAGGAGTGAATGTCCCATGGATTATTGGAGGAGATTTTAACTGCATTATATCTCCTGAGGAGAAACTTGGTGGTAAACTCCCCTCTCTGGTTGCTATGTCTGATTTTCAAGGCTTTCTAACAGCTATTGGCCTTGTTGATGCTGGATTCTCAGGTTCTTCTTTCACCTGGTCCAATAATCAAGTTGGCTCTTCACACATCAGAGCCCGTTTGGACAGGGTTCTCTTTAATTCATTTTGGCTCAATAAAGGGTATAGTTTATCAGTTAGACACCTCCTCAGAGGTCAATCTGACCATGCTCCTCTTCTTCTATCATCTTGCCCTTCGTCTTCTCTACCAGGGAGATTTATATACCAGCACATGTGGCACTCACATTCTGATTTCTTAGACTTTGTTAAAGATCAGTGGAACAATTCCTCTCAACAGAGTGTACACCCTTTCTATGTTCTCCAAAGTAAGCTGCACAACTTAAGAACCTCATTGAGAAGGTGGAATAGAGAGAGCTTTGGCCTTATCCACCAAGTCAAGGAGCATGCTGTACATAATGTTGAGCAGGCCCAACAGCATTTTGATGAGAATCCTACTATCTTAAATAGACTTTCCCTGAACAAAGCCAATGCTGAGATGAAACAGATCCTTGCTCGGGAGGAAACTTTCTGGTTCCAGAAATCTAGAATCCAGTGGATGCAATGTGGAGACAGGAACACCCAATTTTTTCAGCATTATGCTAGGGTAAAAAAGCAAAGGAATTACATTCAAAAATTAAAGATAGACAATAGTTGGGTGGAAGACCAGCTCATCCTGCTTAATGGAGCGGTTGACTACTTTAAATCTCTCCTTACTTCAGAAGAGCACAGTCTAGAAGACAGCTTGTTCTCTGTCATTCCTTCTTTGGTTACTGAAGCTCAAAATTCCTCATTGTGCTCCATCCCTTCAGCAGATGAAATCAAGCATGCGGTTTTCTCTTTGTCAGGGAACAGTTCACCAGGACCTGACGGATACACAGGGGGGTTTTTTACTCACTGTTGGGATATTATCCACACAGATTTAATCCAAGCTGTCTGGAGCTTTTTCCAAGGGTGGGGCCTTCCACAAGGTGTTACTTCCACCATACTTTGCTTAATTCCCAAGGTTAAAAATCCAACTACATTTATGGATTTCAGACCTATTAGTCTATGCAACTTCACATATAAAATTGTCTCCAAAATAATTAGTGACCGGCTTGGACATGTTCTTCCTTTGATTGTATCGCCTGAACAAAGTGGTTTTATTAGTGGGAGGCTTATTACTGACAATGTCCTATTAGCCAAGGAATTGTTCATGGAGCTTGATCGACCAGTAAGAGGGCACAATATGCTTATCAAATTGGACATGGCTAAAGCATATGATCGGATTGAATGGGATTTTCTACTTCAAACTATGAAATCATTTGGCTTCTCTAACAGATTTGTCTCCCTCATTGCCCAACTTTTGATGAATTGCTGGTTTACTATATCACTAAATGGTCGTTTGCATGGGTATTTCCAGTCTACTAGAGGGGTACGCCAGGGAGATCCATTGGCCCCATCCTTATTTGTTCTTGCAGAAGAAGTGATGAGCAGAGGTCTTAGTCATATGTTCTTTTCTGGGAGGTGCAAGCCATATCATTTACCCCGTGGAGCCCCACGATTATCCCATATTTTATATGCAGATGACTCAATCATCTTTACCAACGGAGAAGTCTCTTCAGTAAAACACCTCCTGCATTTTTTGGGGAGATATGAAGCATCTTCTGGTCAGAAAATAAATGTTAGTAAGAGCTGTTTTATGGTGTCTAAGCGCATGCCAATTTCTGCTATTAACAGAATCAAACATATTACTGGTTATCAGCACAGGTCTAGCAGCATTAATTACCTGGGTATCCCGCTGTTCAAAGGCAGGTCTAAAATAGTTCACTTCAAGTACCTTTTAGATAAAATAAATGCAAAACTTGCAGGTTGGCAGAGTAAGCTCTTATCTCAGGCTGGTAGAACTGTTCTAATCAGATCTGTTCTATCTTCCCTAGCTGTTTACACTGCAAGTGCTATATCTATTCCCTTTGCCATACAAAGGCAGATTAATAAGGCATGTGCAAACTTTTTCTGGCAAGGTTTAAACACTTCACACAGAAAGCATTGGCTGTCCTGGGACAAAATCTGTAGACCTATTATCAATGGTGGATTGGGTATTCGTGACATTTTTGATACTCAGACCTGCTGCCAGGTGAAGCTACTGTGGTTATCACTATATAGTGATTCACTCTGGGCACAGTTTATCAGATGTAAGTATCACCAAGGTCAGCACATATCTGACTGGAGTACCCCCTTCCCAGCTGGTATAAAATCTAAGGAGTTTGAGAAAGCCAGAGACATTCTCATGACAGGCCTTCGCAAAATCATTCAGGATGGTTCTTCTACTCAGTTTTTCAAGGATATCTGGTTTAAAGATAAATCTCTATCTGACCAGCTCTTTAATCAAAGCATCCCTGATGACTGTTCAGTTAAGGAGGTCTTAACAAATCCCCAACATACTGCATGGAGGTACATCAATAATGCACAACTTGTGGAGGATCTAAGTAGTGTAGCTTTACAAAATGGGAATGATATCCCTGTCTGGTCCCTCTCTACTACTGGTCACTTCAGCATTAAATCCACATATAGGTATATAAAAGGTCATGTGGAGCAATCGGAGAGTCTTATTTTCAGGAAGCTGTGGAATCATAACATTCATCCCAGGGCTGTGATGTTTTGCTGGAAACTGCTCCAGAAGGCAGTCCCGGTCGACAGCAGAGTGCAGTCTTGTGGTGTGCACATGGCTTCTTGCTGTGTTTGCTGCTCCCCTTCTCAGGCTATTGAAGATGAAAATCACCTATTCTTGAAGAGTGAGGCTGCCAAATATCTATGGAATAAATTTGGCCCATTGCTTCCTGCTTTCAGATTGGGGTCTTCCAACTTCTGTACATGGTTGAAACAAACCATCTCTGATCTTAACACCTCCAAGCCTAAGGGTTTTATAGCCTTGTTGGGTCTCCTTCTTACTTTATGGGAGATATGGAAATTCCGATGTGAGGCTAAGTATGAAGGCTCCCCACCAAATATCAATAAAGTTGCAGATTCCATTTCCTTGGAGATTAACCAAGCTGTGAAAAATGTCAAATTCACTCAAGGTGTTAGCTCAGATTATTTAAGAGTGATACAAGACTATGGATTAGTTCTTAACATCAAACGTCCTACTCTTCGAATCATAAGATGGAAAGCTCCTGATGTTAACTATTCTTTAAATGTAGATGGGGCAAGCAAAGGTAACCCGGGGCTATCTGGAGGAGGGGGCTGTTTCCGAAATTGCTATGGTCAAGTTTTATTGAGCTTCTCTTATTTCTATGGATATGGTTCGAATATGGTTGCTGAAGGCAGGGCACTGTTGGATGGTCTCCGTCTTGCTAGGCTCCACTCTATTCCGTTATCGATTATATATACGGACTCTATGGTGATGGTGGAGATGCTTTGTAAGAAGAAAGTCCCTCCTTGGTCTCTCCTTCCCTGGTGGAAGGAAATTCAGCATTTCTTCAACTCTATGGGCTGCCCCATTCTTCACTCTTACAGAGAATCCAATCAAGTTGCTGATGCATTGGCCAATCATGCAGTCATGGTTGGGCATAATAGGGACTTTTACTCCTTTAAGGAGTTACCTTCATTAGCCAAAGGCTATGTAATAGCGGATGCTTGTTCCATCCCCAATATTCGTAGGGGATTTGAATAGTCTTTGATTTCATTTTATACTGTACAGACAAGAGACTAGTTCTCTTCTGGAGATGTAATGACTTTTTCGAAATGCAATAAAATTTAGCATTTAGTGGTCCTTTGGTGGAGTGAGCACATTCCCTTCCTCTGGAATGGGGGTGCACTCTCCCTTAGACCACTAGATGACTTTGAGCTTAAAAAAAAAATTTAAGAGGATGAAGCACAAGACAAAGACTTCTGATTTAGGCTCCCCCTAAATATATGATGCAGATCTAGAATGATGTTTGAATCTCCACTTGATTTTCCCTTCATTTGCCTCAGCTTGATCTTGAGAAGCTTGCTCTTGGATGAAGAATTTATGGATGAATCACTGTTCACGGAGTTCTCACAGCAGCTCTCCCTCTCCCCTTGGTAGCCTCCTGTTGATTTCTTGAGTGATTAGAGTTTCTTGCCTGAAGAGATGTTTTTTATAGGCCTTGGGTTGGTCAAGAGACATGCCAAAATATAGATCCATGAATTTAGGCATGTCTAGTGGCTTTAGAACCCAAAAGTCCTAAAGAGAGGGGTTGAACACGTTGAAGAAAACAAAGTCAAAATTGGCTGCCTTGAAGGGTTCGGTCGGCTGAAATGTCTGATCGGTCGACCAAAATGTAAAACCCTGTAGATTTCTGATTCTTGGAAATTTTGGTCGACCGAAATCCTCCATCGGTCGACCAAACTCTATAACTTTTACAGAGTTCGGATCCCTGGAAAAATTGGTCGACCGAACTCTGTCCATTGGTCGACTGAACTCTGGAAAACCTGTAAAATTAGATTGTTAGCCCGATAAATCATATCTATATACAAATATCTTTGTGTCCACATTTTGGTCTAATCAATTTGATGTTGTTGAAGATATTCTGGGCATTTTTGGAACGTGATTAGTTTGTGCTTTAACTTGAGTTGTAAATGACTTATACAAGCACTTTTACAATTATGAAGGTACTGAACCATTGGCCATTCCGAGGTTTGATGTCATCACAAATTTGATATCATCACAAATACTAACTCAATTTTGCTTTAGTTACATTCATTTGTTCGAACAACTTTAACATTCATTTTTGGGGTTCATTTAACTCAGTTGCCTTAATCATTGACATAAGCACATTTGCCTTAATCACATTCAATGCTTGTTTTTGAGTACTGAGACATGATACAAGGAAACCATGTTTGGGGTTTTGTTATCATCAAAATCACCTGGAGAAACTCAATAGTAACCACCTAGGCAGGCACCATGTCTTGGGCTTCAGGCGCGACCCTGGGCACTGCCCCCAGTGATGGAAGATCATCGTCCAAGATGATCAACTCTGGATCCGCCTGGTGCTCGGCTCCCGTGCTCTGCTCCTCCTCGCCCCGATCACCCTTGGGCTCGAATGGTGTAGAAGGAGGATGCATGATCAGTACCAGGACCCCTATGGTGTCAGTAGCCTCTTGAAGAGCTACAACCCAACCCTCCTTGAAGAGGGCGTCCCTCGCCGGGCCATAGACCTCAACGGCGGTGGCATTTAACTTTGCATTGTTTTTCGAGGACTCTCGAAAATGCTTGACAGCTTCCTCGCCAGCTGTCGCCACCTTTGCCCTGGCTATGGTGACTGCCACCTCCAGCTCCGCGATCCTAGCCATCGCTACCTCACCTCTTTTCTTGCCTTGATGGCCACAGTCTCCAGCCCTACTACTCGTTCCTCTACTGCCTCTACTCAGCCCTTGATCTGCCGCCAAGAGTCCCCAAATGCCTGGACCTATGCCCAGAAAGCACCTCGGTCACGCTCGGCCTCCACTAGCCTATGCCCCTTAGGACTCCAGGACCTCTTGGAGACTGGCATGCTCGGCCACCACTGTCTGGAGTTAGGCCTCCAACGTCACCCATTTGATCTAACTGGTGGCCAGTTGTCGTGCAGCGTCCCTATAATGGATCACCCAGAAATCGAGGGCTCGAGCCATTGAGCACAAGTTCTTGGTTGACAAATTGTATAACTCCCCGTCGATTCCCAAGGAAAGGGTCGTCGAGCGCTCCCTTGGCTTCAATGACTTGTCCAGCCGCGAATAGGCCTCCATTTGGTGGGCGAGCACCCCTAGGGTGTCCTCAACCTGGGGGGAGATGGGATCAGTAGCTGGGCATGATGTTTCACCCCGTTCGGCCAGTCCCTCGATAGGAACTGACGGTCTAACCCCTATCGACAACGAGCGAGTAGGCGATGATAGCATTGGTGATTGTGCCTCCTCAGGTCAGCTCCAATGGCCGTGGGAGTTGTGGATGGTAGGGGAAGAGGTGTTCGAGCACGCGGTGGCTCTACAGTCGCCCAGATGATGATAATCTTCTTCTTCTTCTTAAGGCGGCGTTGGTGATCCATCACCACCATGGCTCCAAGATCAACTCACCGGTGCTTTTCCTCGGCCTTCTGAGAGACCTCACCCGGCGTACCTGATGAGCTCCCTCGACCAGTGGAGGTTGCCCTTGGACAAGCCATACAAGTGCCCGAGCTGACGCTGGGCATGGAAGCAGCGACTGCAGGGGATGACCATAGAGGAGGGTGCGAGCCCCCCCGCTTGAGCCACTGTCAGAAAAGGGTGATATGGCAAATGCCCCGGCCTGAAGGTAACTACCAGCTGGGGGGCTATGACTGTCACCTGATCAGCCCTAGGTTTGATGTTGTCACGTGGCCATGAAATGAGTAGTAGCAACTCCACCATGTCAAACCGCAGCTCTAGTGGCGCCGGAGCCCCTACAACACAACGAGAAGAGTTAGACTTCAAAGACAAAGGAACCTAGGAAATAACAAGGGCTGTACCATGAGGTAATGTGGGCTCAATCCTAATTCCTGATGAATGGCAAGGGTCAACTTCATGTCGGCGTCGTGAAGGGGGTGATGCAGAATGGCTTTCACCACCTTGGCTTCCTCGCTAGTCGGGGTCAACAAATTGTCACCCATGTGAAGATGGGGGATCCAAACGAAGCCCCAGTCACTAGCCTGACCAAAACCCCCTACTTTCATTAAGATGACAAAGCGCTCAACCGGGCGCATGATGTTGGAAATGACAGAAGAAACGAATATGATAGACCTATTGTTCCTAACCTGAAGATAAAAATATGGTTGTTCAACACCAGGACAATGCTAAAGGCTGTAGAACTATCGTAAGTGGTGGACGGTAGGTGTGACCCCCGCCTGGTTGCAAATATAGACGAAGACACAAGAATGTGCCAAGAGTTGGGAGATTGGTCAGCCGGATGCCAACCACAGAAATGAAGGACCGACTCTAGGAAGGGATGAAGAGGAAGACAGAGCACCGCCCGGAAGGACTTTATCAGGCTGCTAATGCCACTGGGGTGGTAGCACCCCAGGTACTCCTCAGTAGTAGGGAAGACAATGCCATAATCAGTCAGGATTTGAAAGGCCTCCCGAAGGCCGTGAACTACCCAATAGGATACCAAAGAGGGAAAATGTTGACAGCTAGGACTAGCACCCAATGTACTCAGGGCACTGACATGGTTGACCTCTTCCTCTGTGGAAGGTCAAAAGTAGAAGGTATGATCCTCCTACGGGGCGCCATGGGAATCAGAAGGAAAAGAGAAGGAAGAGTCCGCACCAGGGCACAGAACAGATGTTGGGGATGCGACAAACACCTATGTTGAAGACAAAGGAGATAGATAAAGTATCTCAAGAAACCCTTCCGCCCTTATTTATAAACCCAGAAGGTGAAGTGGCCACCTCAAGGGGTCACATGGGTAGAAAAACAACCACCACCGCTGAGGTTTGCAGCTGGAAACTGAAGCGACCGTCATGCCTGCTTCTCTAAGAAAAAAATGGCTGAGCCATGATGATGGTGATGTCATTTGACACCCTGATGAATGCTACCTTGCATGCCAAGAACTACAGTAGGTGGCGGGGCCCATGCGCCAGGGAGCCAGACAAAGCGAGGAGATCTTTCTAGAAAATCTCCCCCGACTGGCCCGTTGGGTGTTCCTCTCGGACCCCGAGTGTGTTTGACGTCCAAGAGTGGGGGGCTAGTGAGGAGGGTAAAATTGCCAGGCCCAGTGCTGCCCATCTACGCCAGGCCTACGGCAGCCTAGCTCAGTTAGGCCCGAAGAAGGCCGCCTGATAGTCTGTAGCCTAAGTCGGGTGGCCTGGTTGAGGGCCACGGAGGATTCGCCAGCCCATGGGCAAAATTAATGCAAGTATCTCGGGCGTCAGAGAACTCGTCAGCTGCCTAACATTGCCTCTGCCATTGTAGACCCTTCCGTGGCAAGGACGAGGCCACACTCACAGCGTCGAGATTTTTGCCACGAGGCCTCTCTTCCTGAATAAGCATGTGCACAATAGGCAACTCTCCCTATGATCAAGGGAGCATTACTCCATTACCTACGTCCTTTCCTCATTGAAGAACATGCCCTCATCGCCAGGACAACCTATATAAATAGGCCTCCGATCAGACGCACAAGGGGGATAGAGAAGAATACACACACATAGACTCAGACAGACAGAGACAGAAACATGCAGAGAGAGACGAAGCCTACGTCGACCGCTCTGACCACTCTCTTGGCTCTGTGAGCACTCTCCAGGCTTTGCGAACACTCCAAGAGCCCCCATTCCTACAAGCAAGCTTGCCCACTCTATTCTTAAGCTCTCTCTCCCCTCTCTTCTCCTCATAGTCTTCTTTAAAGTATGTTCCTGATTTAAACATTGGAGGGTTATTCCCTGGGGAAGCATCCGGGACTCCTTCTGACGCTGCCTCCTTAGTGTTTGCAAGCTTCCATGAGTGGCTGGTCAATTTTTTCTAACAAATAAATTTTAAAAGTGTGGTACGAGATTTAGGAACTAATTTTCTATCTCTACACTTGTATTTCTATGTGCTTCATGGAATTTGCAGTTGGCCAAGTCTCATTCTCCGAGGATCCTATTCTTATCAAACTTATTTCCTTCAAATGTTTTGGACTAAAACAGAGTATGTCCATTTTAGTTAG